>CAUYUJ010004334.1:69496-70997 GCA_963575745.1 Prorocentrum cordatum
CAGAGGATGGCAAGGAACATCGCTGACGTTTGTGAAACACTGTCGTGAGGCCATCCTCCTCTGGGATCGGCAGCTGCTGAGGGCCCACCCGAGAAGCGGGCCCGAGCAGATGCTGGCACCAGAAGCAGGAGGGTTCCCAGAGGCGACGGACTGCGAGGGCGAATCTTCTGAGGCGGGGATCTGTCCTTAGCCACTGCTTGGGTTAAGTTGGCCGTGTCCCTCTAGAGGAGGAAGATTCAAAAATAGTCAGACACTAGTCTGGGGACGATGTTTCTTTTTACCTAACAGCTCTTGCTGATAGGTTTCTAGTGGTCTCAAAAGAGAGCAGCAGATGACTCCACAGGGGGCTCGGGGCGGGACCCGGAACGGCTGCCGCCGAAGCCGAAATCGCTTGGGACATCCTCGCAAAATCGCTCTTGGTGCTCCCAGAACTCCATTCCTGGGCCACATTTTGGATGCCCGGAGCCAACTGTAGGCCACTTCGTGCTCTTCGACTTCCCAGAACTCCATTCCCGGGCCACATTTTGGATGCCCGGAGCCAATTGTAGGCCACTTCGTGCTCTTCAAGTTCCCAGAACTCCATTCCTGGGCATGATTTTGAATGCCCGGAGCCAACTGTAGGCCACTTCGTGTTCTTCGAGTTCCCAGAACTCCATTCCCGGGCCACATTTTGAATGCTGAGGCAGGCTGATGCTGAGGCTGAGGCAGGCTGAGGCTGAGGCAGGAGGCCGAGGCTGAAGGCAGACTGAGGCTGAGGCTGAAGCAGGCTGAGGCTGAGGCTGAGGCAGGCTGAGGCTGAGGCTGAGGCAGGCAGGCTGATGCTGAGGCAGGCTGAGGCTGAGGCTGAGGCTGATGCAGGCTGAGGCTGAGGCAGGCTGAGGCTGAGGCCGAGGCTGAAGGCAGACTGAGGCTGAGGCTGAAGCAGGCTGAGGCTGAGGCTGAGGCAGGCTGAGGCTGAGGCAGGCTGAGGCTGAGGCTGAGGCAGGCTGAGGCTGAGGCTGTGACTGCGACTGCCGTTGCCGCTGCGACTGTCATCGCGAATGCGACTACGACTGCGAGAACAGCAGAATTCGACAACTGGATTTTCATCTGAATCTTGAGGGGAATGCTTTCAGATATGCTTCTACACATCGCCGTTAGGTTGCTTTGCTGGGATAATATTTGACAATTTTGGAGTATTTTCTGTCTAGTTTGAATCTTTTGTCCGAAATCGCCCTGTAAGGGGACAGGCCCGACCTAACCCTAGCCACTGCTTGGGGGATCGATCTTCGGCAGGCAGGCACTTACTCGGCCCCCTCCGGGGCAACACTGTATCCGTACAGTGGAGGCCCATGCCAAGGAACACCCTGCTTTCAGGCGATCGCAAACATGGATCCCAGGTCGAACACGAAAAACACTGCTTATTTCGATCCCAGCCAAAGGGGAAGCATCATCATACCAACACAACACTCAACCACGCGCAGAGGGGGGTTATGGGGGAGGGGGGAAGACTCCTTAGAAG
>CAUYUJ010004335.1:0-120000 GCA_963575745.1 Prorocentrum cordatum
CTGCCGTTGGTTCAAAACGGGTGGCGCGCGCCCTGTGGAGGGCCCCTACGCGTTGCTCGCAGTGGACGCTGTCGTCCCTGATGGGCACCTGAAGCGCGGGGACAATTTCGACTCCCTGTCGCGAGGGGCCACCCAGGGGATCGGACTGGGGGGTGACATCGCGCAGCGTCGTCGCGCGCCCGCCGCTGCCGCCGTTCTTGACTGCCCGTGGCACGGGAGTCTGGACGGGCGTGAGCTCTCCTCGATGGGCTGTGGGCGGCGCGACGCGCCTCCTCAGCTGCGTCGCGCACTCGCGCGCGTGGTTCAGGTGGGGCCCCCCGCGGGGTCGCTTCCATCGGCCGCGCGCCGCCGCGAGGCTTCGCTGGCGATGGTGCCCCTCCTGGGTCGGCCTTGGCCCGGGCGCCTTTCGGTTGGCCCGTCCTTGAGGGGGTGGCGCCTTGCCGTCTGAGGTGGGGGCCTCGGCGCGCCGCGTCGCCCTCGACGCGCGCGTGCCTTTCGCTGCCGCGCGGGGGGGCGTCGCCGTCGAGTCATGCGTAGAGGTTGACGGCAGAGAGGCACGATTGTCTCCGTTCTATGTCACCAGGCGGGAGCGAGCTGTGCGCGTCGCGAGCGGCCGTGCAGCGGCCCAGCATGGCACTGGCGCCGCCAAGGGGCTGGTCCTGGTCCTGGTGTGTGTGTGTGTGTGTGTGTCTGTGTGTGTGTGTGTGTGTGTGTGTATGTGCGGCCTCTTTACCGTAGCCCACTGGCTCGAGCCCCTCTGGCTCAAGCCTCTGGCTCAAGGAGGCGTCCGACGCACAGCCTGGGGCGCGCGCCGGCCCCCCGCGCGCGCCCCGGCGGCGCCCCTCGCCTAGCGCCGCCGTCGGCTGCCCTTCGACGCGACCGATCGCTTCCGAATGGCGGGCGACACCTCGTTGATCAGGCCCACTGCCGCGCCCCCCGTGCTCCCCGCCCTGAGGTCAGTGATCGGGGGCTGGTGGGGCAACGCGTGCCTGAACCCGAGCCCGCGGCCGCGCCGAGAGATGAGCGGGGGCTGGAGAGGAGGGGGGAGGTCTTTTGGTACGATTTTTTGGAGGCAGGTGGCCCCGCGCCCACCTCCGCTGGGGAGTCGGGTGAACTTCAGGACGTGTGTGCCAGCACTGGGGCTGCTGCGGGCCCTGAGCGTTCACACCCGACTGGTCATGCCTCAATGATTGACACCCTGATCCCCCGCCCCCCCCACCGCCGCCAGGCCCAGGCGGCCCAGGGGCTGGGGGGGGCACGGCGACAGACCCGCCCACGGGGGCGAGAGCTGACCTCTTGCCTAATGCCCCGCCCTCTGCTCCCATTCCTTTCTCTCCTACCCGCGCGCAATCTCCAGATGCGACCGTTGGTCGCCCTGGGCCCACGTGTGACCCTGGACCGACAGACCCTCGGTATTCCGACGCTTCGACTCTTCTCTTCCCCCCTTATCTCACATGCTATTGCGACCGCTCGTCGCCCTGATCCCCCTTCCAGATGAGCAGGCCTCTCCCGTTCCTTTCCCCGATCATTCTGGCTACGTGGCCATTAGTCGCCCTGAACCCACCGAAGGCAGGCCCCGCCCGCCTCCATCCTACCTCTCCTCTCTCTCCCCAGGTGGGAACGGCGTCCGACCAACCTGTGCCCCTGGGCCCCTCTTGCAGGAACGCCAGCGACGTGGTTCCCCCCGTAGTTCGAGGCCACTGCAGTCCGCAGACGACAGGGGGCAGCGGCCACGACTCCCCAGGACGACCGACCACGTGGACCGACCAGGCGACTTCCCCCCCCTCCCGCCACGACGAGGAAGGGGCAGGATTGCAAATCAGCAGAGATCGACCAGCCCCCCCGCCCAACTAGGCACCGCCTCTGGACCTGCTATCACCCCCAACGCGTTAAATAATTTGCCCTCCCCTCCCCCCGTGGACGGCGCCCACGTCCCCGTAGAAGGTGCAGACAGCGAAGCGAACGGTCCCGGCTACCTAACCGAGCTCGCCGCGCCAACGAACGGCCCAACCGCCGAAAGGCAGGGCGAGACACCTGCACCCCGAGGAAACGTGCCCAGCGTAGTCGTGGGCGCTGCCACACCCACGGCATCGCTCACCGCTGGTGCAACGCACTCCGTGGACGTGGAGCGCGGCCCCGCCGCTGCCCCATCACGGCGGGTGCAGTGCGAGTCAACGAGCGACTCTGAACCCCCGCCAGAAGCAGATCCAGCCGCAGAGGTTGTCACGTGGACCTGCGACATATGCAGGCCCCAGCATCCCGCGTTGCAGCTTGCCGGCGTAAATCCGCGACCGCTCGCGGATCTCCCCGGAATCCCAGGCAGACCATGCCCAGGGGCGCGCCCCGATCCCGGCGCGCAATGGAGAACGCGGGGCAACGACGTGCTATGGCCGTGTCAGAGGTGCCCTGCACTCACGCCCATCACCGAAGGGCACTGCGGCCACTGTTACCAAGGACGGCCGAGGGACTTCGAGCAGTGGGGCCCCCTTGGAGACGAGGCTGACCTTCTGCCCCTCAACAGAGCGCAGCCCTCACAGACATGATGAACTGGTTTGCGGAAGGATGCCGTCAAGACCCACCGCAACGCGGCAGCCCGCGCGAGGGTTGCGAGGCAAACCAGACAAACAGCATCCCCGCCAGCACAGAAGTAGGCGCACCCTCGAGCGCACTGGGCGCAGCCGACGCCACCAGGCTTCTCTGGCCCCTGAGCGGCCGCGACCGCGTGGTCCGGCGAGGCGGGATAGAGCCACGCGCGTGCGAACTCCTCGCGATGCGGTTTGCGCATCTCCACCAGGATGTCCAGATTGCACGCCTCGAGCCGCTTGGCGGACCCCCCGCAGCGCGGGCGGAGCAAGGCGTCGCCAACGCCCAGTCAGGCTGCGATGCAACTCAACATGGGGCTTCAGCCACAGCACGCGGGACAAGGACTCGACCTATTCCCCCTGGCCAGGCTAGAAGCAGGGCACCCCGACCGTGCACTGGTCAGAAGGGCGCTCATATGGGAAGGCAGGCGCGGCAGGATGTCCTTCCCGTCCACGCGCAACATTTTCACATGAGCACGACTCACAGCAGCGGGCGCCTTCCCGGACCGCGCGGTGGACGCCATCGGCGCGTCGCCCGCGGGCTTCCCTAGGGCCCTAGGGCCTGCCCAGACGTCGTAGGACAACGCCTGCGGGGCTCAGGGGACGTGCCCCTCTTGCTGCCCGACAGCGACGGAGCTGAAGACATGCGTCTCTCCACGACAAGGCCAGTCACGGCGACGTGGCCAGGAAGGGGCCCTCCCCTCGTGCTACCCCATGGTTTCAACCCGCGCATGCAGGCCCAGTGCGGCACCTGCGGCTCCTGGAAGTTCCGAGAGGGCCCCCTGGCAGGGATGTGCCCCGTCAACCTTAGATTCAGTCGGGCGACCATGCAGGAAGCCGGCTGCGATCAAACCACCCCTGTCCAAGTCGTCCCAAGCGACTGGATACAAAGGCTTCCTATCGACTATGTGGGCGACGCGGCCCTTTCAGCCCTGGCACGCGCAGCGCAAGCATACGCACCGCTACGCTCACCAGGGGAGGGACAGCTTGTCGCCTACACCCTCTCCTGGCTCGTTGGGGAGCTGCTCCTAGCCTGGAAATGGATGGTCGATTCGGAAGACCCCCCATGGGCAAACCCCGCGGCGAGCGACCGCCAGCGCGGTGCCGCGGCGGCGCTCTCCGCGCTATGCGGGTCGAACCTGCGGTGCGCCACGGACCTAGCCTACGTCATCCGAGCGCAGGCCCTGAGGAACCGCGAGGTGGCGGAATGGTTGCCGCGAGCCATCGCCGCCGCGCACGAGACTATCCCACCCGCCCTTGGCGCGGACGACGAACGTGCGCAAGCCGACGACTACAGCGAGCTAGGAGGCATGACCAGACTCGTGCAATTCGGGCTCTCCGACAGGGACGTGGACTGGATTGCCCACGTGACGGGTCTCAGCAGACACCAGACCGAACACCCCGACGACCCCCTCTTTCTCGCGCGGCACCAATGCGGGGGCGGCATGACCGGCGAAGAGCAAGAGGTAGCCCTAGAAGGGATAGCAGTCCTCACGGCAGCGGCTCAACACGAACGTCGCCACGACATTGCCAACCTGCGACCCATGTCTCCGCTGGGCAGAGCGTGCGCATGGTGGTTAGACGGCTCCGCGCGGGCGCCGACGCCGCAAGCGCTGGGGCGGGCCAAACGACCGCCGCGCCAACGCGGGCCGGTAGCGATGCAGCGGACGCAGCCCCCGCCACCGCGGGTGAACGTGCCGAGCGCGCGCGCGCCCCCACCTCCTGCGACCAAAGCGCGCACGGAGCTCCAGCACACCTCAACAGCGGTGGGCCCACGATCCCCATGGAAGTCGACGCAGGACGCTCCGCTGACCCGGCCCACGACCGGGGACATAGAAGAAGCGACAGGCCACGCATAGGAGTGACGGGCGGGCTCGCAGACCGCGCTGGACAACTAACGCGGACCATGCAAAACGAGATTGCGTGCGTAAGACAGGCCATGGCGAATCGCACGCTACAGAACTACACTTGGAGCGGATACATGGTCCCCTTCCTCTGGCTGTCAGCTGTCGAGGCCACCAGAGAGGCACTGCGAACTGTCGCTGCGGACCGCGGGAGTGCCGCTCAACGGCTTCCGGGTCATGGTAGAGTGGTGGGAAGGACGTGACGTGGCGACGAGCAGTGACGCGCTCTTGATCCTGCGAGGAGAGGCACAGGCACTCTCGCAACGTAGCGGCCTGAACGTTCCCGCCCCCCAGGAATGGGGCTACCTGCACGCGCGGCTACATGAACGCCTGGTTGACCTCGCAGACCCGCACGGATGGGTACAAGCTGACGTGATGCTGGGGCCACAAGGAGCAGGCGCGCCGCCTCTTCGCGGGGCGCGAGAACCGCCCGCGCCGCAGGGACCTCCACAGGCCCGGCGCATGGACGCCGACAGCAGCACCGCCGCGCACGCCGACCACCGTATCCTTACCGGCTCGAGCGCGCGGGTTCTGCCACGCCCCATCCCGCGGCAGCCCGAATGGCGTGCGGTCCTGACCATCCACGACATCGCCAGCGCATTGGATCGCAGGGGCCAAACCGACGAAAACGCCAACGTTCCACCCGCCGCGCTACCCGACGACGGTTCGGTGGACGGCGCCGGGCGCAAAGGGTACAGGATATGCTGAGGGGCATCCCGGGCCCTGGCGCTAATCAAGGCCAGTGGCTATCGGCAGTGATGTGGCTCATCCTGCGCCCCGACTATCACTCCCTGCTGCGACCGCTGCTCGTGAGGAGGCAGATTGACGGAGGATCCTTCGGCGTTGTCGCAAGGTGGCTCAGACGGGCCGCGGTGCTATCGCCCGCGCAGCTCGTGAGCTTCGCTACAGTGGCTACAGGTATGTCTGCCGAGGCGTTTCCTGTATGCGAACCCTTCAGCGCCGGCTCGCTGGGAGACACCCTAAGACACCTCGCGTGTCTCATGCGGGGCTCCACCAGAGAGGGGGGGCAGCAGGGGCGCTTCGTATGCCACGAACTGACAGCCGCCGTGGCTAGGGCTAGCCCGCCGCCTGCCCCCCCCCCGCCCAGACGGACGCCACGAGGGAGCGATGCCCAATCTGCCAGGACATCGTGATCGGCAGGGTGTCCAGCATCATGCCATGTGGGCACCGAGCGCACTCGCACTGTCTCGAGGACTGGCGAATGCGGCAAAGAAGGGACGAGCGTTAGTGTCCGCTGTTTCGCGGCGAGGACAACGGTGATGCCCTCCAGGTCATCGAACCGCCTGCCCCAACAACGCCAGGCGCACCTGCGCGCGGGGAGGAGAGTGGGAACGCAGCCCCCGCTTCCCCCGTGCAGCCTAACGCGCCAGACGACCACGCCAGCACGGCAGACGACGGCGACGAGCGGGAGGAGGACGTCCTTCTACCCCCAGCAACGGAGGCCGAAACGCAGTGGGCCATCAACGTCCTAGAGGGGGTCCTACGGCTCCGACCTGACGGCGCCGCCGGCCCGCGGCCTCAGACACATTCCCACGAAGACGTTGACAGGCTACGGCGCATGATCCGATGGCAGCGTGAGTTCACGCAGCGGCAGGCCGCTACTGCCACCCGCTCCCCCAGGCCCGCGAACGAGGCGGCGCCTGGGGGGGGCCCCGAGGCGCGAGGGCCACCCCGCGAAGGGACTCAGCCCAGCAGAGTAGCGTCCAGCCACCCGGAGATTGAGCCGCCCAGCGAGAGGGCGCGACTGGAGCAACGACCTCTGGTCACCCACGAAAGGTGGTGCAACGTGGTAATCAGGGCTAACGCGGTTAGCCACGGACGCACGAGAGGACCAGTTCACGCGCCCGCGTCCATAGTCGCGGCAGCGATTCACGAGCTACGAGCGGCCGTCGTGATATGTCCGCGGGCACTGGTAGGAAGCAGGCCCATTGACAACACAGCGGCGACTTTCACTTTCCCCGACGAGGCCGGACACGATAAGGTGAGAGAGATCCTGGAATACTCAAGACGAGCCATTGAGTGTCCAGACGCACGCGTCCCGCCGCCGCCTCCCGTCATTATGGCCGTCGACGCCGGCGCCGCTTAAGAGGGCGCTCTGGTCGGCCTAACGCAGCTCGAGGCCGTCCCTGTCACTTGGTCGTCCTCGGACATGAGCGAATTACTACACCAGGAGGGCCAGATCCGATCTGGATGACGGCCGCCGCGCGCACTCTCTGGGGGCGCCGGGTATTAAGCTTGCCAACCACCTGGCACCAGTCGGCCGGCCGCTAGCTGAGCACCGCGGCCCCGCGCAGATACTTGCCATCCAGATCAATTTCCTGGCCAGGCCCATGCGCTTACGACACGCTCCCAGCGTAGTGGTGCATTGGGGGAACGGCAATGCCGACCTGAGGGGCGCCCTTCACATCCTGACCCCCGACTCCGGCAACGAACGCGTCGTCGCCCTCATGACGCGCGCCCAACGGGACATGGAGGTGCAGGGGCACCAGCTGGAATGGGGTACTAACATCACGCAGCTCGGGCGCAGACCGGAGTTTTTCCAACGAGGGATAGAGCCACTGGTCCATCACGCCATCAAGATCCGCATGCGGGACTCCGCCAGTCTTGCCGACATCAACCGCGTCGTCGTGAACATACAGGTGGCGGCCCAGCAGCTGGCACCCACCGACATCCCCGCCGTAGTATGGAGACAGCGCGAGACCGCCGACGTCGTCCATATCCCACTGCGGCGGGGCAGCCTCTGTTTCGCCTACCCAATCGCCGCGCAGGCCGCAGCGGCCCCTGGACACAGGGTGGGCATCGCGGCATGCGGGATCATGCTGATCAACACACCTGAAGCCGCGGTAGCGCCCATCATACGGTATAGCCGTTCGCACGCGCCTGCGGCGCTGGCCAGCAACGGCCAACCAGGTGCGGTAACACCTCGACGAATCACCATGGCTGACCCCTGGACAGGAGGCCCATCCCTGGTGCGCACTGTGGACCCGGAGGCAGGATCACATCTACGCGGGAACTTCGCCACAGAAGGCCAGGTCGACCTGGGCGCAGTCCGACACGCGGTCCGAGAGACCCTGGGTGGCAGTGCCGTCTGGGCCGTCGCACACGTGCACGCCTGGCATCCCGACGTCGACGCCTATCGGGACATGGCCCAGGTGGCGCTCCGTGAGGGCGCGGGACAGAGTATGGAGGCGGCCTACGGGGCTGCCGGCCTCCTAACCCTCAGCGGTCAGCATGTCCGCATTTTCCCTGCTACCCGCGCCAGGGGGCCCACGAGGCGCACCCCTGGCACGGAGAGCGCCCTGGGCGACCACGTGAGAGAGGCAGCTCGACCGGGCGTGGCGGCCGCCAGGCGGGCGGCGGAGCACCCGCAAATCGTCGCCACTGCAAGAATGGACCTGCACGGAGTGCAAGTTGGGGGGGGCCGAGATACGACGCCTGTGCCCTGACCCCTGGCTGCCTGCCCACCGGCGCTTGCCACTAATGGGCACGACAGTAGGGCGCGGTGCGCGCCGCCTCCTGATCAGACCCTGGCCCGCCCCCGCCACCGACCCAGACGGGGCCCGCGCTGATGCGCTCCCAAGGATCGGACCTCCCGCCCTCGCCACAGACTGGGTCGATGATCACATCGGCCCGATGCGAGCGATCGCCCCCGCGGCGCCCCCCCATTGGTGCTCGAGCAAGGGCAACAGGGCGGGGCCCGCAACGTCGACGCCCGCATTGACCCAGGCGAATACATCATTATGGCAGTCTCCTCCGGCGGGCATGTGGCAGTCCAGGCCGCGGGAGAAACGATCAACTATATGCCTGCGTTGCCCCGCTGGTGAACCATCGGCCTCCCAGCGACGGTGGGCGCCACAGCCGCCGCGCACGGGTGCGCTCCGCCCTTGCACATCCACGCCGAGGCCGTGGTCGGCGACGTCTGGATCGCTCGAAGGACTTACGACCACCCGCCGAGGCCCTGGGGTTAGCCGCCTCAACCCCCACGCGGGCGACCCAGACAAGGCACGCTGCCCCCGCCCCGCGACCAGGCCCAGCCGGGCCCGTACAATACCCCCCCGCATGCGAGAGGTGATGCTGCAACGAGCGCAGACCGACCCACCGCCTGGGGGTGGACTGGTCGAGGCATGCCCCGGCGCCCTAAGGGCGGCGCAGCTTGCGCTCGGGGCGTTCGCTGAGGTACTGCCGACACATCGGATGCACGCCCTGGCCAATTGGATCGAGGCAAGGATGAGGGTAGAAGCTTACCGATCACTGGCAGGCAGGCCGATCACCGACTTCAGACACGCCATGAGCATCGTATGCTGGCTCTTCCAGCACAGTCAGGCAGCCGCCCTGGACCGCGACCACTTTCGACCGACTGGCCGCGGAGCTTGGTGTAGGACAGGCAGCCCTACGGATGAACCCCTTCGCGCAATGGGCTACGGAACCATTTAGCGCGGACTTCGACGGCCACGGCCCGCGCCTAGCGATCCCAGGGGCGCGCGACGCCCGGTCCCCGGACGAGGGGCTCACTTCCCACAGCATGACAGAGGGCGCCGCTCACGCTCTCGGAGCTCTGGGAGCGGGTCTACCACCAGCACCTGGCAGACAGGCAGCGCGGAGGGCCAGAAAGGACCGCGGGAGGCAGGGAGCAGAGATGCGAAGCAGAAGGAGATGAACCAGACGACCCCATGCAGGTGGACGCGGACGCACACTCCAACCCGCAAGCCTCCCCGACGCCAGCCCCCGCCCCCCCTGCCTACACCGGCGACCAGATACCCAACCCCGGAGCGACCAACAGAGCGGGAACTAATGAAGGAGCATCCCCCCGCCAACAGGCACGCGCCCGACGCGCGGCTCGACCGCAGGAGCGCCGCGCAGCGATCACCCGCGGGACAGGCGGTCAGAGTGCCGCGGAAGCCACCTCCGCGGGTGCGGATAGCCCCGCCCACGACCCAGACGACGGCACCGCAGCGCCCACCGGCTCCCATGACACTAGAACGAGGGGGAACGACGCTCGCGCCGAGAACGGACAGCCGCAGACTAGGTACGCAGAAAGGAGTCGCACCCCAGCGGCCTTGTCAGACGACAACCCCCCTCGCCTGGGGGCACCTGGCACCTGTGCCCGAGAGGGCGTGCAACCCACTGCTGGGCGCGTTAGCGAAACCCCCCCCTCCGCTACCGATGGCCGGAGCGGCGCAAGGACTGGTGGAAGGAGCCAACCCTGCCGACCCATTGTGCAGGGGCGCACCTGGACCGCCGGGGCCTGGCCTACACCCATCACTCGAAACCGACTGGGAGAGACTCACAAGTCAAACAGTACACGCCCTCACCGCGCTTTTCAGCAGCCGCCTCGACAATCAGACAGGCGCTTCCATCATCGGTACCGAGAACAGAGGGCAAGGAGGGCCATGGCACGACCTGCTCGCATGGCTGATATGGGCTACGTCCGCCGACGTATTGCGCGCTCGCGCGAGGGCCCTATGGGGCAGCCGCGGATTCAACCCAGCTGCAGTTGATGCGCTCGAGGCTCTGTGGAACACCGCGTGCTTGCCAGGTTCCCCACCGCGCTTCGGGATCGTCAGCCCTGTCTCCGCGGCCGGAGTCAACGGCGCGCTAGCAATGGACTCCGCCGGTCTTCGACTGCGGCAGCGAGCAAGGCAGCTTGGCTGCCAGGGACCGGCGCAACCGATGGACCCACTCCACCCTGCGCTTTGCCTCGGCCTTCTCCACGAGGCGGCAGAAAGAGGCCCGCATATCTTGACAGCCGCCGCCGAGGCTACTGCGAACACTCCCGCAATCTTCCCCTTGCAGGACTCTTACATGCCGCCAGCGGCGCCACAGCAGGGGCAGGAGAACAGGGGGGCGGCGAGACAGTCACTGGGCCAAGAGCCGTCAGCGTCTCCGACCGCGCAGATCCAGGGGCGGGTGACCGCCTGGAGCCACAACGAGCACCATTTCACCCTCCTACCAACGACGGCGATCGGGGAGTGCACAGTGCGCCTCACACCACCCAGCCTACTGGCAGCAGGCAGGAAGCAGCGCGGGAAGGACGGGAGGAACGGCCCAGCACTTTTGCTGCACCAGCAGGCCCCGCGCCTGCAGGCGGTGAGGATAGAAACCAGGCGGCCCCGAGCGCCCAGACCACACGACGTACTCAGTGGCCCCCGCGCGGACGCAGTCTTCCTGCGCAGTGCCGAGCGGGGCGCGGCGCCCCCGCCAACCCTGACGGGGGGAGACAAAGGTCGCGCGCCACTGACCCCCGAGGTCGCTCGCCAACGCCCCCCCGCGGGCGCCGATGCTCCAGCCGCGCTGGAGGGACACCGGATGGCCCTGCCCACTGCCCCAACGAGAGGCGCTACCGCACCCCGGCCTCCGTTTAATCCTGGCAACCTGACCCACCTGCTCCCCAACATTACAACAGGCCCCCAGCAGCGGCAATCGCCCAGACCCCCGGTGTTGGCAGCGCCGCGCCCAGAAGGCCCTGGCAAGGAGGCAGCGCCAGTGCGCCGTCAGCGGGCCCACGGCAGAGGCGCCAAGGCACAACCGGCGTCGATCCGGACACGTCCACGGCCACCCCGCCAGACGCGCGCGACGTGCTGCTGGCCGCCTGGCAGCGCGCGACCGACCGGAACACAGGCGTGGTTCCAGTACTACCGCAAGACCCGCTTATACACGCGTACCTCCGAGAGGACACCTGGACCCATAATGCCTTAGCACGCGCAGTGGACGAACTGGCGTGTGCCGGCATAATTACCAGGGTGCAGCCCATGGCGTTCCCAGACGACGTTTCCGGCAGCATTCGCTGGGTGCAGGCGAATCGCGTTGTGCCATCAGCTCCCCAGGCGCCGCTAGCGAGCGCGGCAACACCTGGCACGCCCAAGTTCGCCCTCGTATCGCTCTTCGACGGCATCGGCACGGCGAGACTGGCGCAAGGACAATTGGCCGCAGACCTGCGGGCCACCTGCTCTGCCTACGTTGAGAGCGACAGAGACCTTGCAGCACGCGTCGGGGAACTCTGGCACGTCCCGAACGGGAGACGCGCCCATGATGGAGGTCCCGCCCACACCTGGCTGTCACACGACGTGTTGGACCTGCTCATGCAAGGCCCGGAAGGCACCTCCTGGTGGGACTGTTCATCAACTCGCTTCCTGCACGCTGCCTACTGCTGGTGGTGACTGGCAGCCCATGCAACAATCTCTCTAGGGCCGGGGCCCACGGGGGATGGGGCGGGCTGGCCGGGCGAGCGTCGTGGCACTTCTTTGCTGTGCCTCTTGCCTTGCATTATGCCGCCAGACGACGTGACGACATCTACGTGCACGTTATCTGTGAAAACGTCTACCAAATGCAGGGGGTGCACCGCGACAGCATGCGAGAGGCACTAGGCAACTTACCCGCAGGCAACGCTGAGGTCATGAATGTCACAGACTGGGCACCTGGACCACGGCAGCGGACCTGGCTGGCGTCCATTCCTCCATCGCAACCAGACGACCTACAGGCTACACAGAGGATCGCCCCACCCTGGGGGCCCAGATGGGCCTTCCGGCGCGACGGAATTGCCCCCACCTGGACGCGGTCGCGCGGAGACCAAGACGAGATTCTGCCCAGCATGTACAAGACTGGAGTGCGCCACTTGCTCTACGACCTGGATCACGAACAACGCTGGTTCCTGGGCAGCCTGGAAGCGGTCAAGACACGCATCCGAAACATCCTTGACGCATGGGGAGAAGAGTGGAGAGGGGTGCGGGCGGGCTTCCAACTCGTCTGCGCAGGCAAGGAAAGGGAATCGAGGGCCAGCGAGGCCACGGTGGCCGTGTAGGGCAGATGGCTCATGCAGCACGGACGGGCGCACGGACTACGCCCACCGAGCGAGCACGAACGCGCCCGGGCCATTGGACTGGAGGCGTGCCTGGCCGCCCTCAGACTCGAGGGGCGACAGCTGCACGACGCAGTCGGCGCGCACTTCGACCCCCGATGTCTGCAACGCCGGCGAATCACCCTCCTGAAGGAATGGCTCCGCACCGGTGAGGTACCTAAACGGACGTACCCCAACCCGCAGCAGCTGGCGGAAATTTTCGTCCGACTGCACGCAGAAGCACGCAGGAACAAGCCCTTTGCAATCCTGGTGCGAACCGCGCCTCGCTCAGAGCAGCCCTGGCGGAGGCCGATCTTCCCCCGTGCGATGCCCGAGCGCCTTGTGGTCTCTCCTTAATAACAACCCCATTCCAAGGCGGGCGACTTGGGACGAGTTATGCCGGCAGCATTGCCTTGGCGACCTCGGCCGCGCCTTGGCCGCCGCCCGCAACTCCATGCTGCCCTCTTTCCTCATGTGGAGCGTTCGATACCTACGTGGCACCTTAGCACGCAAGAACCAAGCCAAACTGGCCACCATCACCAAGGCGTCCGCCCACAGGTGCATTGCCCTACTGCAGGAGACGCACTGGTCCGACCACGACGTGGGAGTGTGGACGACCACGTTCCCCGCAAGACGCGTGCTAGCGTCCTCGGCCTGCCTGGGGCCTGGCGGCGGATGGGCCGGCGGAGTCGCCGTCGCAAGAATACGAGCTCATCGACTCCCACCCTGGTCCCCAGGTGCGCCATTTCAGCCACCGTGCGCAAGCAAGGCCACACGCTGCGCGTGGTGTCGGTTTATCTTCCGCCGGACCGGCGCTCCGACGTCCTGGCCGCCCTGGCGGACGCCCTCGCCGAACCGAATGATGTTCATGCCTGCGGGGGGGAGACATCAACATGGAATGGCAGAGCCCGCGAGACGGTGAGATTGAGGACGTCGCTGCATGGGTCTCCATGCTGAACAGACACGCCCCCAGGCGGCCCGCCCGCGTGGGTCTCCGCCGACGGCCCCGCCCGCGTCGGTGCTAGCGGCGAGTCCCAGATCGACGCGTTCGCCTGTCCAGCCTCGGTGGTGGGATCATACCGCATCTCAAAGGCTTGGAAAACATCACTGTGCGATCGCGCCTTGATTTACGCCGATCCGTCCACACTTCCCGCAGTCAAGAGATGCGACGTGCTCACACCTTGGGCTTGCAAAGCGCTCCCGGAGGAGGCGCGCGGCGACCTGCGGCGACGCTGCGACATGTAGAAAATGATGTTCCAGGTGCCGCAAGTGGACCTGACGGGCCTCGTGCAGCCCAGCGACTGGACCCGGCCTGCTCCCCCTGGCTGCCTCCCCGACGAACGCCCGGCCGATGATAGACATGACCTGAACCACGAAGACGACAGCCACGACGATCCCATCCCGCCCGTCACGGACCGCGCACCACCCCTGATCGACGCGCTGGCTCAGCACGGGCGCGACGCCCTCAGCGCCATGATCGTTTCCTGGTGGAAATGCTGGGTCAGACGTCGCCTGGTCCCCATGATGGGCGTGCAGCTGCGAAGAGCCGCAGCTGGCGCCGCGTCGTTCAGACCGACCGGGCCCCTGGCAGCATGGCTGACAAGCGCAGGATGGAACGGCGGCGACTTATCACCTGGCGAGGCGGCCATGTGGGAGACCAGATGGCGCGCGGACCAGGCCCGACGACGGGCAGCCCAGCTAACTCCGCGGCAACGCGGCGCTGGTGTTGAGAGGGCCCAGCTTGCCCCGCACCACCAGATTGGTCGGGAGATCTTCAAGAAGTCACACTCCTTAAGAGGAGTGCGAGGACCTGACGACCGCTGGCACGACACCGCCCCCAAGATGGAAAAGGTCTTGTGGAACAGCCGAGCGGGCATTTGGCAATCGGTGCCGCCCTTGCCGCCAGCCTACACGCGCCTCCGGACTCCTACTTCGCGGGTGGACGCACGACTCACCTGCCTGACCTCCCCGCGCCGCAGCGGGGGCGCCTAGCCGCACTCGTATTGAATCCAGCAGGGAGCGCGCCTGGCATCGACGGAGAACCATACGAAGCATACCACCCAGGCTCCAGATTCGTCGCCTGCCTCCTGGCCCAGGCCTGGCACATCGCCCACGTGGACCCAAGGCGCCTAGAGCAAGTCCTCGGCCCATCCGTAGACCTCCTAGTGTGGGTACTCAAGATCCCTGACGCCGAGCGCCCCGACGACCTGCGCCCCCTGCAGCTGCCGACCTGCATGCGTCGCCTATTCGGCGCATCCCTGGCCGACATTCTCGGGCCGCTGATCGAGCCCCAACTTACAGGAGACCGAGCAGCCAAGAGAGGTGGACAGTGCGGGCCCAACATCGCTGCAGCCACCGACCACCTCGGCAAGGCGCCCGCTCCTAACCCCCCCTGGCGCTGCCCGGCACAATTTTCTGGGAGATTACGGTCCGCTGGTCGACGCCTACATCAGAGAAGCAGTGGCGGGGGCCTCCCAGTCCACCGCCACGGCGACGCTATTTGCCAACCAGAGCAAAGCGTTCGAGAGACTGTCCCTCCAGTGGGTAGAGGAGCTACTACGGCGCTGGAGGCTACCAACCTGGCTCAGGCACGCCCTCATGGCCCTCATCGAGCATAGACATGTGCAGACGTGCGAAGGCGCCTACGCCAGACCCAGGGGGCGGCTACCTCATTCCATCGGCATGGGAGGCACCGCCTCCCCCCTCCTATGGAACCTGGCACACGACCCTGTCATCGAGGCAGCTTCTGCCGCCACCTGGGACAGATGCCCCATCTACGTGGACGACCTGGCAGCACTTCTTACCACCGCCGAGCAGGCCCTACGCACCTCCATCCTGCTTCCGTGGGCCTCGCACGTGGCTGGGCTCTGCGTCGACGTGCATGCGTGCCAGGGGCTCGTGCTCCCATCGGCGCCGGACAATCGGCGGCGGGCCTGTGCGTCCCTCCCTGTGCAGATTAGACGTCATTTCAACGGAGCACCCGTGGTGATCTGCCTGACCCTGGAGTTGACAAGGAGGATCCCCACCCACGAACTCGGCCCAAGCGGCGCCCAGGACGCTTGGATCTGGCAGGAGGGGTGTGCGTGCGCGTTCAAGACTGCCCTTGTCCCAGCCGCCAACCACGCCTGGTGGTGGCGAATCATGACACGCTCTCCGTTCGGTTCGTCGTGCGTCAGGTCGCAATGGCCATGCCTGGGCGCAGCAGTGGTCTCGCGCGCGCTGGCAGACATTGCGCCACCACGGGGGGCCATGACGCCCGCGTGAGTAAGATGCGGACCAGAACCCTCGCACTCCACGACGCGCGCGCCTCGCCCGGACGGAGAGCGGCGGCATGGAACGCGTGCATCGCCTCCCTGGTCCCCTATCCCGCCCACTACGTGCCCCCATCCCCAGCACTTGAGAGGTCCACGAAGTCCCAACTACGCCTGGCGATCGGGCTTGCCGGCACCCGCTGGGCACCCGACCATATCCTCACGGGCCTGGGCTTCATGTTCCAGATACCGGGTTGGCCTAAGTGCCCCGTTGCCCTGGCCCGCAGCATTTCAGCACTGGCACATGTATGGGGCGACGTCTGGGGACCTTCACCGGCCAAACGGAGGGCACTGACCAGGTGGAACACGCTTGTCAGGTGGGCCAACAGCAACCCTGCGCCACCTGCCCGGCCGCGAAGGGGGGCCAAGTCTCTCACCCTACCCAAGGCCGCCAGCATCATCGCGACACGCACGGCCCAACCTGACCCGCCAAGGGGTCGGCTCCTCGGCCGCGCGCTCTACGCGGCCGCATGGGGCCAAACAAGGCCGCGGACGCTCTTGCAACACTTGGGGTGTTTTGGGCCGACCATCTCAGGCAGGAGGGGGGCGCCGCCGTTTCCGCGTGGATCGTGTGGCACGCCAACCCCACTCAGGACGTGCCGTGCGCCTTCCCCGACCCCGACCTTGCGGGGTTCCCCGCATCCGACCTCCCCGCAGCCGTCGAGGCACTCGAGACCCTTGCCAGCAGGGGTAGCAGAAACAGAGGTAGTGCCTTGCCTTCTCTAGCCGCGTGCTCTCAGGGGTAGCAGGACCAGAGGTTGTGCCTCGTCTCGCCCCTCCCCTCCCCTCGCCCTCCCACCGCCGCAGCCGCTAAGGCTCAGGGCGCCGCCTTCTGTATCGGCAGCAACCTGGGAGTTGGGCTTCCTTTGCCCCCCTGCACCCCTTGGTGAACAAGTCCAAAATCCCGACCAGATGGCCGCATGCTGCCCCCTGCTGCCCGCTCCCGCCCAAGGACAAGGACGGGCGCATCATCTTCAGGTGTCGCGAGGTCCCCGGTGTCAGGTGGACCTGCATGGGCGACGGCGGCGGTGGGCACTGTTGCTGGCTATGCGGCGAGTGCGGCAAAGCAGTCAACGAACCAGAGCACTTCACGTCAACCGAGCACATGAAACAGCGCAAGCAGACCCAGATCGCCAAGCACATGGACGGCTACCCACCCCACGGGCTACCTGACCCCCAAAGTTTCACAAAGGGAGGGGACCTGTGGGCCATGACGCGGGGCATAGATGCACCGGAGATCCCGAGGGCGCAATGCCCAGGGTGGTGCTGGGACTGGGAGCTTGACGGGAAACAGTCCCCCATCGACCCCTCTGTCTACGAGGCGGACTGGGACGCGATGCCGATTAGATTTCCAACGTACTACGACGGACCAGGGCACTCTCCCCCGCTTGGACTGGTGATCAGCAACGACAAAGTACAGCACCCCTGGACCAAGACCACCGGCCCTCAGCAACAAACAAAGGAGCAGCTACTCCACAGCGCTGGGCAGGCACTGGCCGGCTCCCTGGCTATGAGGGGTGCGTCCAGCTCTGCCTCGGGACAGTCCGCCCACGCACCGCCCCCCCCCCCCCCCTCCTGGGCATCCACCTTCAACCCAGCCCGTCATCCCTGGGCCCCCCCCCCCTGGACACCCGCCTCTGGCGGCCCTGCCGACCGCGTGGGACGCGCTGGCAACCCCGCAGCGCCCCGCGCGGCCGGAATGCCAGCCCCACGTCTCCGGGGGCACCCGCCATCGAAGGGCGTCGCATACAGCTCGCCAGGAACGCCGAGGACCTCTACAGCGCCCCCTGGTACATGGTCCCAAACGGCTCGGCAGCGCGCCCCTGCCTAGGACCAGTTCCAGGGGCAGTCCCGCTACCGACCGACTGGACTCGACGGCTGCAACTGCACCGCCAGGAGCTAAGGAGGGTCTTCTTTGCAGAGTTCTACGCGGACGCGGGGCCATCCGACGACGGCTCCACCGCGTCCCGGCAGGTCATCGCTAGCAAGACTACCTGCGCCCTAGACGTGCGTATCCTCACCTGTTCCCAGCCAAGCGAGCAGTGCCGGGATATCCAGAGTAGGTACCACCTGCAAGAGCGGCTCAAAGGGCAACAACAGGGCCAAAACGAGTACTACCCGCTGGTTTGGGACACGAAGTGGGCCATGGAGTGGACGGAGCGCGACATGACGGCAGGCGCCCCGAACCCCTTCCTAATTCCCAAGTCTTCGCCAACGGTGGATTTCTTGGCAGAGATGACCCACGTCTGGCCTCCTGCCCCCGGCGCCAGGGTCTCGGGCGCAGACCGGCGCTGCCCCGCGGGAATCGCGCTGGTCCACTACGACGCCAAGAGGAACGGTCCCTTTCGCGACAACGACGACACAGTTCCAAGGCCAAGCCCGGGCCAACAATACTACAGGGTCGATCGCACCACGAGGAAGACCCAATTCAACAGGGTGAACGCGGCGATGCGGGAATTCTTTTCAGTCGGGTGCGATAGGGCGGCCCTCTGGGGCACTGCCCTCCCGCCCATCGTTTGGGCGCTCGTTTTTCGGCGCGAGGACTGCGACAGCTGGGCCAGAGCCCTGGCCGTGCCGGCTCAGGGCGAAGCGGCAGATCTCCTGCTGGCGCAGGCCTCGGTGACCCTGGAGCGCACCATCGACGACCCCGACCAACGCAGCGCCAACCCGCGTGCGGGCACGCCCGCGCTGACGGCTCAGCAGGGGGAGGATTCCCCGGGCAGCGTCTTCCAACGACTGTTGCCGGCTCCTAAGGAGGGACGCCTGGAGCACATCTGTAACCTGCGCCGCGCCAACGACGCCCAACGACGCTGCGTGCTTGCGACCCAGAACTCTCTCCTTACCCTGTGCCGCGGGCCTCCCGGGACCAGGGAGACCAAGGTCGCGGCCTGCGTGGCGGACGCCTACATGTCGTGCCTCCCCCCAGGGTGGGGCGTAGGGTGTTTTGGCGGCACCGACGGGTCCACGGACAACCTGGCAGAGCAAATCGGAAAGAACCTGAACACAGCCAACAAAGACCTGTTCCCGCGCATGGCCGTGCGCCTCGCACACGAGGACAAGGCAAAGGGCAGCGTAGCCAAAGCGATTGCCCCCGCCGCCAAGTATGCCAATATGTACAACGTATCGGAGGACGAGGTCACCGCGGGGCACGCGAGCTGGTTCCGCAAGTTCCGAGCGGAAGTCGCGACGGAAGACTTATCTTGGCCACGCACGAGGCGGGGGCCGACCTCGGGGACAAGAAGTTCCTCATATGTCTCCTCGACGAGGCAGGACAGACGTCCGACCCCATGGCCATCATGTCCCTGAGCCACGCTGTCAGATGCGGGCCAGGACGGTCCTCTTCGGCGACGAGCGGCAGCTGTGCCCGACGGTCAAATCCCAGCAGGCACTACGCTGGGGGGTAGGAGTGTCCATTCTCGCCAAGTACGTGGCAGCCATAGAAGACATCCCCGAGTGCAACGTCACTCTGGAGGAGTGCAATCGGATCCATCCGTCCCTGCTCGCGTGGCCCTCGCTCACGTTCTACGGGGGCCAGTTGGTCTCCGCCATCCTGGGCCCCATGCTGCAGCGACCATGCGCCGAAGGACTGGAGTGGCCATTCGCACGACCGTTTACCGACCAAGAATACGAAGCAGCAAAGAACGAGGGCGGCAACTACGAGCCTGACGACTCCCTGATCGACACCGCAGGCGGATTCTGGAGCAAGGCAGCTTGTATGGGCCCGAAGGGAAGCGGCGACACCGTCTACGACCGGCATCGCTTCATATTTGCTCACGTCCCCTCGCAGGAGGTCCAATCCAAGTTCCAGGGCGGCTGCGCCAGCATTCACGAAGCGCGCGGAGTGGTTGCCCTGGTGAAGGGCCTCGTACTATGGGTAAGAAGGACCAACAGCACCATCCTCGTACTGTCGGCGTACAAGCTCCAGCTGACCCCCGTACTTGCAGGCAACCCCTGCACGGTCCACGACATCAGACGTTGCTCGCGGGCGGCGCAGGGGGAAGGATCCGAGGCGAACGCGGGCGGCCCTGGCTTCCCGCGCCAACAGGGGCGGGGCAGCTCCAACTCCTCTCAGGCCAACAAGGGGCCCGTGGGAGGGACATGGATCAATCGCGCCACGGCGGCAAACTTCCTGAGCGAACACTTCAGAGGTATCGCAGACCTGTTCCCAGACCTCTTGGAAAGCGAGGCGATCCGTGTCGCCGCCATCGACGCCGCCCAGGGACAAGAGGCCTCCGTCGTCATCCTAATGACCACCCGGGCCAACTCCATGCTAAATTGTGTCCACGTGGACGACCGGCACCGCGTCAACGTGGGGCTGACGCGCCCACAATGCAACCTTATCATGACCGCGGACGCAATGTTGTTCCGCGCGGCCACAGACGCTGCACTCCATCACCTGAGCACCTGGGCCCAGAAGGCAGACCTCGCCTTCGAAGTCCACATCGACCGAGACGGATCCCTGCGCCAGTCCAAAGCTGATTCAAGGGTTTTCGAGGGCGACATCCCCGAGACTGCCAACCCAAAAGAGAAGGCCAGGCTGGTGGCGGAAGCCGAAGGCAGACGGAAGGAGAAGGAAGTGATGAAAGCCCGTCAGGATCAACAGGCTGGCTTCTCGGCGCGCGCCGACTTACCGCTCCCTGCCGACCGCGACTGGAAGGACCTGGAGGACGACGTCAACGCTGCAGCGGCGAGACTACTAGGCTGCCAAGCATTCGGACCCTGCCTACTATCGTGCCTCGGGCTACATCCGCACCAGTACGGCGTTGCGGATCAGCCTGCAGACCCCAGCCTGCAGGACAGGAAGGGATGGAGCATGAACGGGTGCCTCTTTTTCTGCTCGGCACTTGTAGGACTGGACGCCGGCAACCTGGTTTGCGCAGCGGTCTTCGCGACCATCATGTGGGCTATAGGACTCGGAGCCACGGACAACGACAACGCACGCGCACTCGACCCCGCCCTGATCCCGCCACGAAGGGACCGACCGAATATGCCGGCAGCGTGGCACGTCAAGGAAACCTATATCCCCACCGACGTCCCCAGGCGCAGACCCAAATGCTGGCAGCCATCCACCTGCAAGTGCCAAAAGCACAAGGAGCCACCCACACCGTCAGTGTTTCAAGTCTTCTGTGACATGGGCCCGAAGGGGCGCCCGGCCGCAGTTCTTGACAGCCTCCTGGACAGCACCGGCGCGACTCTGGGTGCCATCCGGGCCGGGATCCTCCTCGCCTTGTCCCTGCTCATACAACGCGAACCACGCACCTGCCTGTGTCCGTATGGGGGCGCCGAGGGCATTGGAGACGTGATCGAGGCCATCCTTGGCTTGTGCGAGCCGCGCCGCCCGCGCGACAAGACTGCTCGTGACAAGCTAGGCGCACTGTTCGGACTACAGTGGAAGCACTTCAAGCAGCTGCACTCGGCGCTGGAGCTCCTGATCACCGCGGTGTCCCGCTTAGTCATGGTCGCCCACCACCACACTCGGGCCAAGAGTGCGAACTGCCCCGCGACCTGGAAGGACCTCGTGGCTAAGAAATTCCCACTCCAGGCCACCCTCGCGGTCATCGAAGGCACCGTGTCTACCGCCGACCTGTCGGCCCTTGCGTTCCAGGAGTGCGCCGTATGCGCGCTCTACATTGACGTGCTTGGATCCGGCATCGGCCTCACCGACGACCCGACTAAGCAGGCAAGCGGCGTGGGTGGAGGATATTCATGCACGCGCCTGCACCTGGACGCGCCCGCCCCGCCTGGGCCACGCCCTGGAGTGACGCTAAGGCCCCCATGGATAGACGACCGAGACACCAGGTGGACGAAGGAGCAGAACAAGGCCCATTTCTACTGCCAAGGGTGCCTACGCGGCCCGTTCAAGCACGACAAAGGCGCCTAAGTCAGCAAGCGGATCCGCCAAACCATTACGGTCAACAGGCGAACGGAGTACTACCAAGGGAGGGACCTCACTTGGCTTTGCATCTGCTGCTGGGCCACGAAGGCCATGGCAGAGCGACGGCCCATTCCAGACGACGTGGACCTCATGGACTGGATCAACGACTGCCCCGACGACATGCATGTGCGCACAACGCGCGCCCTGCCGGGACTGTGTCCGACGTCAGCACCCACGGCCCTAACACCCCTGGACGAGCTGCTGGTCCCGTTGGAAGGCGACCCGAACCCTCTTCATGTTGGAACCACCCTCCCAGCTAGCAGCGCGAACGACGATCGCCTGATCTCCCACTTCCACAAGAAGAATGTCGGCATCCCGCTGACCCAGAAGGACTCCGCGCCAGCTTTAACCTGGTCCACGGGCTCCCACCCATACAACTAATGAAGGATATGTTCCTGGCAAATCGCTGGCACGCGGGCTGGTACTGCAAGGAATGCCTGATCCACCAATGGGACATGGCCCCGTCAGCAGTGAAGGTGCTCGACAGGTACGGCCCTGACGTATACCTAGCGTAGGAACCAGACGTCTCGCCGCACTACTGGGCATCCCCGCCTCGTCGTCAGAAGACGCAGCACGCCCCAACCAGGAGGAAGTGCTGCGACGTGCTGCCGCCTGGGACGAGGAGGAGCGCATCTACCACGAGCGCCTCCACAACTCACTCCCGCCACCTCCCAAGGACAGGCAGCAACACCTTGCCTGGGAACTGCAGCCGGCGGACAGGGAGACGCACGCAAAAGTGGCGGCGCATATCAGGGACGAAGGTGACGAGGGGGCGGCGCGCAGCCGAGGGGCCAGGCACGCAGACCCCAGCCCCGCGGCTTCCGCCCAGCCACCCACCGGGCACACGTCCAGCAGCGAGCCCCAGCAGCACACCGCCCCCCGAGCGGGCGTGCGTCCCGACCACACCTCCAACCAAGCTGATTGCCCAAGACCCGCCATGGAAAGGCGCCTGACACCCTGCCCGCCCACCAGCGGTGGCGACTCACTCCCGCCCACTCCGCGTGGCGACGAGCCGGCCCTGGCCCCGCCCGCCACAAGACCTACAGCTACCAAGTCCGTCGGGGCGCCACCGGCCGTCGGCGCGGCACCTGAACCCCCGGAAGTGCACGGAACCCAGCAGCCGCGAGCGGCAGCAAGGGCGAGCCCCGGACACGCCCATCACGGGCTCCTTTTGCCCGCTGGCGACGGACAGCCCGTGCGACCAGGGCGGCGACTACGTGGTCATCAGGAGCGACGCCCTCCCCCGCGCAAGGTGGTTCAGCACGGCGGACAGCGCCGAGCCCCTGTCGACGCAGCCCCTGGGCGGAGCGGTATTCGGACCCGTCCTCAACGTCTTGGCCCGCGAACAGGACGGGCGGGCCCAGTTCGTCCAGATCGGCAGCGAGTGGCTGGAAGTATGGGGCACCGGTAACAGGACGCAACGCGTGAACGTCCTCCGCGGAGACGCAACGCTCCGGGCAGCAGCCGTCCTGGGCAGAACCCGCAGCGAGGTGCGCGGGGCGCAGGCGCCTGCGGCCCGCGCCAGTCCCAGGCTCGGCGCCGACATCGGGGGTGACAAAGTGACGCCCCCAGAAGGGGCGCAGGCCGACTCCAAGCTCGTACCTTGCGCGCCGCGTGCAGACGCACAGGATCCCACCTACGAGCCTGCACCCCTTGTGCCCCCTAAGGAGGAGGGCCCCGACTGGGCCAACGACGACTGGGAACAAGAGAAGAAGCTGAGCCTCGCAGAGGCCCTTAGCACGGTCCATGCGGTCTCCTCATCCTCAGACTCCGACACAGTCGAGGAGCGCCTAGCCAAGATGAGCCCTCGTGACGGACGACGCAGCAGTCCTGAGCACGACTCGAGCAGTACCTACCAGAAAGCCGCCGGCGCACCCGCGGAACCGATCGTGCTTCTGGCGGCCGCTGCCGACAACCGGGCGCTGCACGCGCGGACCCGGTCCAAAGGCCCGGAAGACAGACTGGCGACCGGACCCGTGCTGGGGGGCGCGACCGCGACCGCGACCGCGACCGCAACAAGGGCGCAGCGGGGGCACCGTGGCGCAAGCACGACGCCAACGACTGGGACAGAACCAGGGAGCGCTACTGGGACCAGGACCACGACAGTTGCAGGGGCACAGGGAGCGCCCCCTGGCGCCAGCCAGAAGCACGCAGCTCTTACCACAGGGATGATCGCCGCCACCCTGACCCCAGACGCCCGCGGGCAATCTTCCGCGTCGGCTGGCAGCGCCGCCCGCGCGAGACAGCAGTCGCACACCTGAAGAGGCTGCAGGCAGAGGGAGGATACCACTTCAGCGCAGCCTGGCACTCGTGGTGCAGACATATGTGTAAGGAGCAGGGCAAAGGCAAATCCAAAGACCAGGTCGCTTTCGACCCGAACCGCTGGCTGGAATGGATAATCGACAATCTCCTGGAAGACATGGACACCGGCAACCATCGCGTGGAGGCGTGGTCTCGCAACGCCGGCGTCTACGTGGACTGGGATTGGGAGAAGGCCCTGTGCCAGGACGTTCAGACGAAAAGAGAGGTCGCCACAGGTGATGGGCGCGGAGAGGACCAGGCGCGCAGCTCCAGGCACAACGACAACTGGACTGGAAAGCGCCCTAGGCGCTGACCAGCCGGCGACCGGACCTCCCCGCGCTGTCGCAGCACGACGCGACCGCTTCCACGTTCCCAGCAACTTGCGCCAAGTCCTGGTCTTACCCACTGCTGGCCACGCCCGCCACCTGTTCCCCTTCCCCCTCCCTCTTCACCTGGCTTGGGGCCGTGTGTCCCCCTGCTCGCGCGACGCGACTGCCGTCCGACGATCCCACGACTTGCGGCAAGGTCAAGGTCCTGCCCATCACTGGCCACCCCCACCACCTGTGCTCCCTTCCCCCACCCTAGTCACCTGACGTGGGACCGTGTGTCCTCCTCTTCCCCCCTACCTGTGCCCCCGCTGCACGTGTGACGAGCACTGCCCACGCGCAGCGACCGCTTGCTGGTCCACTTGGTCTCCGACTGTACCTGCTCCCCCCCCCCCCTCGCCTGTCTTTAACATGTTCTGGGACCGTGTGTCCTACCTGTGCCCATCGGGGCCCAGTTCCCTCATGTGAGCACCTGCGGTGTGGGCTGGCACGACGACGGCTGGCGTGGCCTTTCTCCTCCCCGTTCGTTCCCCCCCCCCCCGCTCGCTTCCCCCCCTCCCATGGCGGCGGCGCCCGGCACTGCGCGGCTTCGGCCCGGTGCTGGGCGCTGCACCTTGCCGCCGCGGCGGACATGGCGCTGCGCGGCTCAGGCCCGGCCCTCGGCATGCGGATGTCAGCGCGTCGTGTGGGGCTGCTGCCCGTCTCCACGCGTTGATGGTGCAGGGCTGGTTTTCTCCCTGCACTCCACCGACATCCTGTCGGTCATGTGTGGCCCCATCGTCCGTGGCCGCACCTCAAGCAGGCTATTCCCTGGTCGTGGATTGGACTACCACCCTGGGCCTCTTCCGCATCACCCGGTGGCACAACGTTGCGCCTCCCCTTCGTGGTGCTCTCCTTCTTCCTGGGCCTCCTCCGCATCATCTGGTGGCACAACGTTGCTCATCGCCTTCGTGGTGCTCTTCTCCCTCCTGGGCGTCGACCTGGTCAAGTGACGCGTCCTCCTATGCACTGCTTGAGGCTGGTGTTCGCGACGTGCCGCTGACGGCTACACCATCTCCTTCGCCTTCGGGTCTTCGCCCCGGGTCCTCGTCCGCGGCGTACCTTCTCCTGTGCAAGCTCTTCGGCACCGCCTGCGGGCTCCACTTCTCCGGCCGCCTGAGGCCCCGCCTTCCTGTGCCTTGTCTCCTGAATTAAAGCTGCGCGTAGCCCGCCTAGCTTTTAGCGGAAGAGGTTCGCTCTTGCCCCGCCGACCAAAAAGTGTGTGTGCGGCCTCTGCATTTCTTCTGCAGTTGCCGCGCCTGCTGCTGCGGCCGCCTCCGCCGCTGCGGCCAGCGCCCCGGCGGCGTCGGGCCTGGGGTTTAGCGTCTCCCATCACCGTGCCACCCGCGCTCCCTCTCTCTGTGCGCGACTCTAACTTCACCTCCCCTTACCTTGATCGTCGTTCGAAATGTGCCGACGCCGTGGAGCTGTGGCTCGTGGGGCACTCGCGCATTGCTCCAGCCGCGCTGTGCCGTAGCGGGGTGTGTTCTCTCGACTTCTCGCCATCCTCGGCGCGCGGGCTTCCCGCAGTGCATCTTTGTGCGTGCCACTTTGGGGATCCATGCCGAGCGCCCTCATTGGCGTGCTTTCTTTTCGGAAGTTTGGGATGTGGCCGAGCAGTGGAAACGCGCCGAGCCCCCCGCGCTCCGCCCGCGTCTGCCCCGTGCGCTCCCTTGTGCCATGGTGGGCCCCAGTTTGCTCTGGGACTGGCCAGTGATCGTAGCGTTTCTGCTCATGGGTTTCACCGCATTCCTTCGCTCTGCGAACTATGGGCCGCGCGCCGATGTGGTTTTTCGCTGCCCAGTGATCGGTTGGAAACCGGTGGCGATGCCATCTCTCCATGAAAGCGCCGAAAACCCGTCGCACCTATCCGGCGTGGCGTGTTCGCTGCTCAGACAGGTTGTTGGTGGGGCTGTTCGAACTGGTGTATCAGCACGTGAGCTTCGCCGATCCGATCTCGCCCCTCGGGCAGAGCAGCTTCCGTACTTGTTGTAAGAATTTGATTTCGGCGTTGGGCGTTCCGCTTTCCACGGCGTCCTTCGGGCTGAACCTTGCGCCGGGCTGCTTGCGGGGCCCTGGGGCGATTGACTGTATGTGGCCACTGAAGACGCGCCGCGCGTCTTCGGCGTGGGCGGTGGCACCAGGCCTCAGGCGCCGAGCGCTGCCTTTGGGCTGGCGCTGCTTTGTCGGTCCTTTCCGCCCTCCCTGCTCTGACTGGTGCGCGCGTGGCGCTCTTTGCCGCGTGTAGCGACCGCCTTGTCGTCTCTCCTTGGTGTTGGCTCTGCTGCGCGGTCAACTTACATTGCGGCCGCCCGCCAAAACCTTCTCACTGCGCAAGGGTTTTGAGCCTGGCTATGGTTGCCGGTGCCGATTTTCGGCGCCCAGGTGATTAACTTCCCTTTAGCGGCGCCGCTCGGCCTGCGCGCTCGGGGGGCGGTCCCGCTTCGGGCCCCCCCCGAACGCGCCGGCCGCGGCCTCCGTGCTAGAGCCGCTCGCTGGCGCTGGGGCGGGATAGTGCTCTTTCCGATTCTTCTCCCTTGTACCCTTGCGCTCCGCGGTTCTCGTGGCCTCTCGGCCCCCCGCCCTCCGTTCTCTCCGATGCTAGCGGCTGCCGGTGCCGATCTTCGGCGCCCAGGTGACCGTCTTCCCCTGGGCGGCGCAGCTCGGCCCGCGCGCGCTCGGGGGGCGGTCCCGCTTCGGACCCCTTCCGCGCGCTCTGGCCGCGGCCTCCGTGCTAGAACCGCGCGCGCTGGCACTGGGGCGGGAGAGCGATGATGAGCATGATGATGATGACGACGACGATGATGACGATGGTGATGATGATGATGATGATGATGATGATGATGATGATGATGATGATGATGATGGTGATGATGATGATGATGAGGATGAGGATGAGGATGAGGATGATGATGATGATTCAGATGATCATGCTGATGATGATGGTGATGGTGATGGTGATGAGGATGATGGTGCTGATCTGATGATGGTGGTAATGGTGGTGGTGGTTGTGGTGGTGGTGATGGTCATGGTGATGGTGATCATGCTGACAATGATGATGATGATGATGATGATGATGATGATGATGATGATGATGATGATGATGATGGTGATGATGGTGATGATGATGATGATGATGATGATGATGATGATGATGATGAGGATGACGACGCTGATGGTGACGATGGTGATGATGATGGTGGTGATGATGATGAGGATGATGATGTCGGTGGTGCTCGTGGTGGTGGTGGTGAGGAAGAGGTTTGGGATGAGGATGATGAAGGGAGAGGATGCGGAGGAGGAGGGGGGAGGAGGAGGAAGAGGAAGGGAAGGAGGAAAAAAAGGAGGACGAGGAAGAGGAGGTTGAGGAGGAGGAGGAGGAGGAGGAGGAGGAGGGGGAGGAGGAGGAGTAGGTGGAGGGCGAGGATGGCGCGATGGAGTCGGAGGAAGATGAGCAGTCTGAGGTTGTAGGAAGAGAGGTAACGGGGCGAGGAGGACGAGGAGGATCAAGGGGAGGAGGAGGATGACGAGTGAGCTATCCATGCTGCCAGAATCCGATGGTTGCCTAGACTTAGACTCCATGCTTGCTTGCTCTTCGGAGTCAGCTAGCAGTTCGTGTGCAAAGACATTTTGTTCGTCGAACCGGAGCGGGTGGGGGTCAGGAGCAATCGGATGTATTGCGTGATAACAAGCGGAGGCCATCGATACATGCGATACGTTGTTCCCTGGAACCCATCGTGAAGGTTGCTGTGCGACGGAGACTCCTTGAGCTTTTGCAACTAAGACGGAATCAAGAATACGACGTCTCATCCACACACTTCATCGTTATTCAATTTCACGATGTTTCCGCCTCGCTCTGCATGGTTCTTGAATCGGCTCTTCATGCCTTACCCAACATGAATGGAAAGAGGAAAGTGACGCATCTGCGCACAACAACATACGGCAAGGAATGCTGGTGTTGCCTTTTGGAGCCAGCTTCAGAACGACTGAGCATTGGTGGGCGGCTTCGCATCGACGGCCCCGAACGGCCTCCAAGAGGCCCCAAAGCCCCAAAGGCCCCAAACAGACCCCGAGAGGCTCCCAAGAGGTCCCCAGGAGGCCCCGAGAGGCCCCCAAGATGCTCTGAAGAGGCCCCCCAAAGACACCCAACCGGCTCCACAACTGCCTCCAAAAAGGTTGCACAACTGCCCCCAAGGACCTCCCCCGAGAGCGTTCCGAAGAGACCCCAAGAAACATCCTTCGTGCTGCCTTCTCTCGGAGGGGGGGTTCGCAGTCCGACAAGTATGTGTGCCAGCGGCCATCACGCCTGTCTGCTTTCCGCTCCGGGTCGCTGTCAGAAGGGATTTCGGTGGGCGTGGGTGCCCGATGCTGTCTGGGGGCTGCTCGCCCGCACGCCGACACGAGCCGGAACCGACGCCGATTTCTCGGCTGGAGTCGTCGTTTCATCCCTCGGGGGTGCGCAGAAATGGGGGGGTGTCCCAAGGCGGGGTTAGGCACCGAGCCCAGCTGGGTGTTCACATTTGCGTCTGCCAGGTCGTTCGGAACGGTTTTCATCTAACCCCACCTCCGCCCCTGCCCCACCTTTACACGCCCCCCCGAATCTCGGCCTCCCCCCCTCAGCCTCTGATGATTGCTGCCCAGCGGTGAAGGCAGATGGCGCCGCAGTGGCGTTTGAGGAGCAGCACGCTCTTTAGCGCCTTCGCTTGGCCCGACAGAGGCAAGTCCTCCACAAAATATGTCACCTGGCCCATTGTGCTCTTCCGTGGGTCGACGTTCGAACCGCAGTGCTCCCAGGGTCCACTACGAGCTTCCTGCTCGGTATCATTGATGGCCTCCGAAGGTCGACATCCACTCCTGGGAGAGCTCGGAGCCTTCCACCGACGCTGGGCTTGCACCGCTGTTGACGAGGCGGACCGGAGAGTTACCTTGCCCGCCTCTGCTCCTCCTCCTGTCGCTCCTCCAGGAGGAGGGGGGAGGAGGAGGAGGAGGAGGAGGAGAAGGAGGAGGAGGAGGAGGACGAGGAGGAGGAGGAGGGGGAGGGCCATGATGAAGGCGATGGTGGTGATGATGATGAAGAAGATGAAGAGTACTATGATGATGACGGTGATGATGATGATGATGATGATGAGGATGATAATGATGCTATGCTGATGATCATGATTCTGATGAATGCTAATGGTGATGGTGATAATGGTGGTGGTGATGATGATGATGAGGATGATGATGGTGATGATGATGATGCTGATGATGATGATGACGATAATGAGATGATGATGGTGATGATGACGACGATGAGAGGAGGAGAATGAGGAGGAGGAGGAGGAGGGGGAGGGCCATGATAAAGGCGATGGTGGTGATGATGATGAAGAGGATGAAAAGTACTGTGATGATGCTGGTGATGACGATGATGAGGATGCTGATGAGGATAATGTTATGCTGATGATGATGGTTCTGATGAGTGATGATGATGATGATGATGATGATGATGATGATGATCATGATGATGATGATGATGATGATGATGATGATGATGATGATGATGATGATGATGGTGATGTTGTTCCTGCTGATCAGATGTTTGTTGAAGATTTGATGATTGTGGTGATGCTAGTGATGCTGCTGCTGCTGATGATGATGATGACGATGATGATGATGATGATGGCGGTGGTGGTGGTGATGATGGTGATGGTGTAGAGGAGTTGAATATGTGAGGAGCAGAGGGTGAATGTTTTTAGTTACATTATTCTTTTTGTTCTAAAAAGCAAGTGCGCAGGGATCTCCCAGTCAGCCGAGGTGCCTCCTGGGGCTCGAGGGAGCCTTCGGCGAGGTCCTGGCCTCGACACACGTGGGGCCGCTTTGGGCCAGTCTTGCTCTTCCATCTTGGTCTTGCCAGTGAGCGCTGGGGAGCGCACCCCCGCGCGGAAGAACCTGAATTCGGCATACGGTGTTTGTGATGAAACAGGGAGGAGGAGACGAGCAGGGGAGAACAGATACGAGAAGAGTTTCATGGCCCCTCTCAGCAAAACAGGTCAAACATCAAAACATCATCGTCGAGCTGACCCATACGTTGATATCCTTCGCGCGTTCATGCCACGATGATGCGATTCCTGTGTGTTTGGAGAAACCAAGCATCGAATCGTCCCACCGCAATTTCGGTCTCCACGGCTTCCGGCCCGCCCTGATATTGGTGGCTTCAGGGTCCCAACGATGCGCTAATCACGCCCACTGGCTTTCGTCCCTGTGTGCTAATCGAGACGCCCACCGCCACTTGTAGTGTCTCGGCAATTGGACCCAATTTTGAGTTTTGAGCCGAGAAAAGAGACACTTAGCTGGTGTCCTTAAGTGGTCTGCAAATTTTGTGCGCTCGGCGTGGTGGCTGTAGGCTGTAGGGAAATCCATGGCTGCCGGCTGCCGCCGCAGCGTGCTTACCGCTTTTGTCTGCCTGCTCTATCCCTCCTCTTCTTCTCCTCCTTCCCCTTGTTTCTTGTTCTTCCTCCGTGAGCTTATGATGCTCGTGCTACAGAGGCGTTGCGGCGGACGTTCGGCACGTCATAATCGAGCAATTCCTGGTGGAGGTCTGCAGCAGGTGTAGTGTTTGCGCTGAGACAAGAGGAAAGAGTATGCAGAGATCTTCCACTCCGCAGGGCGCCTCCTGGGGCACGAGGGAGCGCTCGGCAGGGCTGTCGACACACGGGCGGCCACCGTTGGGCTCTCTTGGGCATTCTTGGGGCTGTCTTGGGGCTCTCTTGGGACCCTTCTGGGGTCCTCTTGGGTCCCAGACTCTCGGGCCTCTCTTGTGACGCGCTTGGGCTGTTCTCTGGGCCTCTTTGAGTTCCTCCTCGGCCACTTGAGGCTCTGTGGGCGCATCCTAGACACCTCTAGGAGCTTTCTGGGGGTTCTCCTGAGGCATTCTTGGGACCTGCTGGTGCCCTGTTGGGCCCCTCTTGGGACCCTTTTAGCCCCCTGGGTCCTCTTGCGCCTCTTTGAATCTTCAGGCTTCTGAGGCAGCTGATGCGATAAGACCGAAGTGATCAAACAACACACGCTTGCGAGAATATGACGTGCAACAAGTTAAGTAGAGCAATCGTGGAAACACCAAAGCCGCGATAATCTCATATACGGGCTCACCAATGCTTGTAGGGCGGCTTTGGGGGGCTACCTTGGAGCCACCTCGGGGCCACTTTGAGACGTCGTGGATTCATTCTGGAAGAACTCTTGGGCAAGTGGGGCCAGCGTGGGCTATTGTGGAGGTAATCCTTGGCTTATTTGGCCATTTGGGGCGTTCTTGGAGGCGGTCTTGGACTATTCTGGGCCGCATGTTGGTGAGTTCGTGGACCCGTTCCCCTGTAAACGGGATTCTGCTGAACACTTGAGGAGGGAAACTCTTTGACGCCTTGCCGCCATTGGCAAGCGGGGCCCGTGGATCATCGAATACGCCTATGGTGAACCACTGCCGCCCCCTGCCTTTTAGAAACGCCTATGTGGCCAGCCGTCGGGCTAACGCTTGGCCAAGCTATTGGACTTTGCGCTCCGGTAGCCGTTGTGGAAACCCTTGGGGGCACATTTGGCGAAGGAAGAGGGGCAGGAGGGGAAGAGGGAGGGACAGGAGGAGGATGACGAGGACGAGGAAAAGGATGAGGACGAGGACGAGGACGAAGACTATCACGACGACGACGACGATGATGCTCCTGATGATTTCGATGACGATGACGATGACGATGAAGATGATGATGATGATGCTGATGAGGATGAGGATTAGGGCGAGGATGATGACAAGGAGGATGATGCTGATGCTGATGATCATGATCATGATGACGATGCTGCTGATGATGATGACGATGCTGGTGATGATGTTGATGATGCTGATGATGCTGATGATGCTACTGATGATGATACTGATGATGATGGTGATGCTGATGGTTATGATGATGATGGTGATGCTGCTGATGATGATGCTGAGGATTATGGTGATGCTGATGATGATGATGCTGATGCTGATGTTGATGAGGACGATGACGATGACGACGACGATGATGATGATGATGATGCCGATGCTGATGCTGATGATGATGTTTACGATGATGATGTAGATGATGCTGCTCATGATAGTGATGATGATTATGATGATGCTGCTGATGATGATGATTATGCTGATGATGATGCAGATGATGATGCTGCTGCTGATGCTGATGCTGATGATGACGATGACGATGACGATGATGATGCTGATGCTGATGATGATGTTTATGATGATGTTTATGATGATGGTGATGATGATGTAGATGCTGCTGCTCATGATAGTGATGATGATTATGATGATGATGCTACTGATGATGATGATGATGATGATTATGCTGATTATGATGATGATGATGATGATGACGATGATGATGATGATGATGACGATGATGATGATGATGATGATGATGATGATGATGATGATGATGATGGTGGTGGTGGTGATGATGATGATGGTGGTGATGATGATGATGATGATGATGATGATGGTGATGATGCTGCTGATGATGATGTTGATGATGCTGATGATGATGCTGATGCTGCCTCTGATGATGCTGATGCTGATGCTGATGACGCTGCTGCTGCTGCTGATGATGATGAGGAGCAGAAGGAGGAGGAGGTGGAGGACGAGGGCGAGGACGAGGACGAGGAGGAGAGGAACGGGAAAAGAGTAGTGATACTGAGGACGAAGCGGGGGCCTCCTGGAGGCGTCCCGGGGGCTTCTTGGGGTCTCAGAAAGGGGCCTTTTTGGGAGGGTCCTGGGGGTGTCTCTTTGGGGCGTCTGAAGGGCTTGGGCCGCTTGGGGGCCTCTTGGGCCGTCCCATGGCTCCCTTGACTTGCCTGACACCTTCGGTGGCCGTCTTGGGGGGCTCTTTGGGTCCTCTTGGGGCGGCTGTTTGGAGGTCTTTTGGGCCTTCTTGGGATCGTCTTGGGGCCGTCCCAGGGCCTCTTGGGCCGTCCTGTGGCCCTATTGGGGACTTCTTGGGCCGTCCTGGAGCCATATTGGAGCCATCTTGGAGGCCTCTGGGGCCGCCTTTCGTTGTCGGAAGCCCGAAAAGGCGAGAACGCGAGAATCGCTCCAACACCGAATGACTATCAAGTATTTTGCCTTCTTCGGGCTCTTCTGTATGGCCTCTTGGAGTTCTCTTGGAGCTCTCATGGGGAGTCTGGGGGGCCTCTCGGGTCGCCTTGAGGTTGTCCTGGGTCGTCTTGGAGCAGTTTTGGTCCGTCTGGGGCCATCTGGAAGCCATCTTGGCCTTCTTGTAGGCCATCTTGGACCATTCTGGAGGCCATCTCGGCCATCTTGGAGCCATCTGGGGGCCATTTGGAGGAGCCAGCCATTGCCTGAGCTTTTTCAGTGTGGCCGCCTGGATCAGCCGAGACCCCACAGGGAGCCTCTTGGAAGGTTTGAACCAGTAAGAAGTTGGCACGCCGACAGCTCCTGTGACGGGCACATGGGGCGGCGGATCGAAGACGCTTACGGCGAATCACCGCCGCCCCCTGCCTTCGTGGAAGCGCTTATGTGGCCGAAAGTTGGGTTAGAGCTTGGCCAAACTATCGGACCATGTGTTCCCCGAGTTTGTTTGGAACGCCTTCGGGGAACACGTGGTTGAGGAAGAGGAGGATAATGAGGAAAACAGAGAAGGGGGGAGGAGGCATCTTCGGAGCCTCTTGAGGCACTCTTGGGCTCGATTGGGCCATCTTGGCGGTCTTGGAGTGTGTCGTGGAACATATTGGGCGAACGACCACGGCCATGCCCAATCCTGATTCATCTTCGCCATCTGCTCTTTTCATGTTAGTCCGGGGGAGATGAGGGGACAAGGAGGATGCGGAGGAGGAGGAGGAGGAGAAAATGAGAAGGAACAAGAGGAGTCCGAGGTCGCGATTCGCCCTTGTGGAAGCGCCTATGCGGTCGACAGCTGGGCTAGAGCTTGGCCAAGCTAGCAGATCATGTGTTCCCCGAGTCGGTTTGGAAAGCCTTCGGGAAACACTTGGGGGAGAAAGAGGAAGAGAAAGGGAAAGAAGGAAAAAGGAGAAGGAACGAGTATGCCTCTTCGGAGCCTCTTGAGGCACTCTTGGGCTCGATTGAGCCATCTTGGTACAGTCTTGGAGGCCATGTTGGGACTATCTTGGGCTCTCGTAGAGCCTCTTCAGGGCCTCTTGGGGCCCTTTGGGGGCTTCTCGGGGGCCTTTGGCCGTCTGAGGGCGTATCTGACCCGTCTGACGCCGTCGGGGACCGTCTTGGGGGCTTCTCGGAACCGACTTGGGGCCCTCTTGGGGCCCTCTTGGGGCGCTTCGGGGCCGCCTTGGAGGCCATCTTGGGCGTCTTGGAGGCCTCTTGGGCCGTCTTGGGGCCCTCGTCGGGCCGTCTTGGAGGCCTCTTGGGCCGTCATGGGGCGCTCTTGGAGGCCTCTTGGGCGATCTTGGGGCGATCTTGGGGGCCTCTTGTGCCGTCTTCAGCCGTTGGAATCCCGAACAGACGCAAATGCCCAAACCCTTCAAAAACATAAGGAACATCAATGATTTCGGCATCTTCGGGCCCTCATGGAGGAGCTCTTGGAGCGTCTGGGAGGCCTCTTGGGGGCCTCTTGGGCCGTCTTAGGCCATCTTGAGGCTATCTAAGGCCGTATTAGGTGCATCTTGGGCCGTCTTGGAGGCATATTGGGGCCATCTTAGCCGTCTTGGAAGCCATCTTGGGCCATCTTGGGGCCGTCTGGGGCAGGAAATCCGTTTGCAACGGGGTCTTCCGGGTGGCCGGCGGGACGCGCCGGAGCCCCAGGGGGAGTTCTTCTGGAAAAGAACAAAACCAAAACCGAAATCATCGAGCACGCCAGGCACCCCTGTGATGAAATAACAGGGGGTGGTGGATCTAGTGGCCTTCGGTCCATCCCGCCACCGTGCCTTGGTTGCTGGCCAGAGGCCTTTAGGATGTATGTCAGGGTCTCGTGGAATGCCTCTCGGGGGCCTCTTTGAGGGCTCTTGAGGGTCTCTAGGGGGCTTCTTCGGTGCATCTTGGGGTCTCTCGGGGGCCTCTCAGGGGTCTCCTGGATGCCTCTTGGGGCCTTTTGGGAAGGCCTCGGGAGCCTCTGTAGGGATCTTGGGGCCATCTCGGGATGGAGGGCTCAAAACGCTCCTTCGCTTTCCCCCTCTTGGGGTCCTCTTGGGCTTGGCTTTGGGCCCTCTTGGGCCGTCTTGAGGCCTTGTTGGCGGCCTCTTGGGCTGTTTTCGGCTGATCTTAGAAGCCTCTTGAGGCGTCTTGGAGCATCGGAAGCCTGACATCGCAAGAAGGCTAGGCATCCTTCATAAACCCACGACGCATCCATGTTTTTTGCCTCTTGGGGCCCTCTGAAGTGTTCTCTTGAGACCCTCTTGAGGCGTCTTGGAGGCTTCTCGGGCCGTCTTGCGGCCAAGTTGGCGCGTCCTGGAACGCTCTTGGATATTCTCGGGGCCCTCGTGGTCCGTCTTGGATGCCTCTTGGGACCCTGTTGGCTCGTATCGGGGCCTGGTGGCCTCAGGAACAGTCTAGCGACAAGCCCTGGGAGGCACGCGACGACAACACGGCGCACACCCCAGGAAATCTGGCAATTTGGGGTTTGGGCCTTTCGACATCGAAGACGCCTACGGCGAATCAGCACCGCCCCCTGCCTTCGAGGATACGCCTATGTGGCCAATCGTTTGGGCAAAGTTTTGCGCATCGGTGTTTGCGCAAGTCCTGCCATTGCTTATCGTTGCCCGCTGATTGCCGTTACCCGCGCGTCGGAGGAAAACGTGTGCGCATGAATGTGCAGTCAGTGCTTGGGATGAAACTTTTCAAGAACATGACTTTTCGGGGTCAGCCTCACGCCCCGAGCAGGCGATAGGAACTGTTCAGTTGCAGTATCAAACCACGTGCATGTCACATAAGTGTGACATGCAAGTACAGGGTGCAACGCGTGTCAATCACGTCGAATCGTGCCACACAATCTGATGTATTGCATGCGTGTGCAAGGTCAAGGCGTGTCAATACTTCGGATTCTGCCGGGACTGCTTTCCAGTTGCCGAGAGCGCGGGTCGGTGGATGGCGATGCGGAAACGAGCGGAGGCCTTTGTTCCGCACGTTGGTGGGCATCTCATGCTCGACCTTCGTCCTCAACTACTCGTACTTCGGGCTCGTGTACGCGCTACCCCTGGTGCTGCCGAAGGCGGGAACTGCCCCTCCGCCACCCGCATTCTCTCGTGCATGCCCTGGCGGCTCGACCCGATTGCAGCATTTCAGGCCGCAGTGAATCCGTGCGATCTGGCCGAGCGGGAGTTGCTCAGATGGCGCGCCTTGGGCCGCACTCTGCCCGTGCCGCTGCAGCTCGCAGCGGGTGTGCTTCCTGTGGCCGCCCTCCCGGATTCCCTCCGTGTGCGGCCACTTCCCCGCGCCTCCCCCCCCCCTTTGTCTCGGCGCTCCCCCGCCCCCCTCCCCCCCCGATGGGCCACTTCCCCGCGCCCCCCCAGTCTCCGCGCGCCCCCGCACACTCCCCCCCCCCCCCCGATCCGTGCCTGGAGGTGGTTCCCTGTGTGCCGTCGTTCCTGGTGGCTCACTGCTCTGCCGACCGCGGGGACCTCCGACGTCCCACGAGCGGCCGGCCCTCTCCACGACCACTCCCCCCTTCAGATCCTCCCCGTCCTCCCCTCCCCTCCTGCTCGCCTTGCACCTCGTCCTTGCCCTCCTCCCCCGTCGCCGCGCCCCCCCCCCCCCCCCCTCGCTCCCCCTCACCCTCTCCCCTGATGCTCGCTTGCCTGCTGCTGCTGCTGCTGCTGCTGCTGCTGCTGCCGTTCCTCACTTCGGCAAAGGCCTTCTAATCGCTTGCGCGCTCCTTGTCCTGGAAGCGTCTGGCATGTCGATCACAGCTGGATCATGCTGCGGATTTGTCGATCGATCGAGGCCGATGCGGTCGATCAGGATCCCGATCAACGAAGTGCTCGGTGCTGTGGGATGAACTAGCTGAAAGGATGAGGATTGTGATCGGGCTATGGGGCTTTCGGTCTCCTCCTCTTGCAGCTACCGCTGCCCCACGTCGACGTCCTCTTCCCCCTCCGATGACATCCACACGCACACTTCGCCCACCTCAGATTCGTTGTTTGTGCTGCTGCCTCCTACTCCGTCGTGCCTTCATTCGTCGCCTCCGTGCTCACCTTTCGTCCTTCCCCTCCCTCCAAACATCCGTCTTTCCTCCTCTCTCCCTGTACCTCCTGATCCTCTCCTGCTCTGAGCCTCCTCTACTTCCTCCTCTTCCATCTCGTCTCCTGCTTCAGCTGCTGCACCTCATAATCCTCGTCATCCTTGTTCCCGTTTGTCTCGCCCTCTTCCTCCTGGCCTTCCTGCTCCTCCTCATCGTCGTCCTCCTCTTCCCCCGTACGATGCCTCTAACTACCCACCCCACCCTGCTCCTTCGCTGCCCTTTCTCTCCTTCTCCCTCTGGGGCTCTCCCTCCTCCCCTCGTCGTCGCCGTCGTCGTTGTCGTCGTCGTCGTCGTCGTTGCCGCCGTGGCCCTCCTCTTTCTTTCTCCTTGTCTTCGTTCCAATGTCTGCTGGCGGCTTGACAGTCGCAGTGTGAAAGTCAGGATGGATTCATATCGATTTGCCTTATGGGGCACATGTGCCGCTCGTCCACTTGACTGTGGGCTTCTCTCCAGGGATGAGCACATCGAAGATACTTGCTTCTTTTCTTTTCCCGTCGTCGTCCTCCTTGTTCTCGTCCTCGTCCTCGTCCTCGTCCTCGTCGTCGTCGTTCTCGTCCTCCTCATCCTCCTCCTCCATTTATTTTCCTTATACACAACTCCTCCCTGTCGCACCCGAGGCCGGTCGAAAAGGCGGGTTAGGCGTTTCGCCTGAGACTTCCTCACCATCTACCATTCATGACACTGAAGCTCAGGATTTGGCAAGAGTTTCGCGGATTGAGGTTGGGTCGTTTTCAAAATGTGGCTCTCGCTGTAGCGCCGCGCACATGTGTTTGACAATGTTACAGCGGTTTCACGGATTGAGGGCGGATGGTTTTCAACATGTGGCTCTCGCCTTGGCACCGCGCACATTCGTTTGAGACGCTTGCAAGAGCTTCGCGAATGGAGGGTGGCTCCTTTTCAAAATGTGGCTCTCGCTTTACCGCCACGCAATCCACTTGACACGCTTGTAGAAGTTTCATTGATTGAGGGCGGGCCGTTGTCAAAATGTGGCTATCGCTTCAGCGCCGCGCGCATTCGTCTTAAACACTTGCAATAGTTTCACGAGTGGATGATGGTTTGTTTTCAAAATGGTTTCTGGCTTTGGCACCGCGCACACTCGTTTGAAACACTTGCAAGAATTTCACGGATGCCCATGGTCAACGTACCAGAAAAAAAGGTGTCTTGGACGGACTCAGGGTTGTGATGGCGCAACAGTTAGGTTGATTCGTGGTGTTGAAATCCCAAGACTGGTTCAGGATCGTCAGGACGCAACAATCAAATTGATTCGTGCCGTTGGAGTCCCGAGCCTGGTTTTTGGCGCGCTTCAGGGTCTTCAAACGGTTGTCTCTCAACGAGGCAGTTCCTTCAGTAGAAATGAATTCTTGTAGGGGCTTACGAAAAGCGAGCTTGAAGGTTGTTGTTGTTGTTGTTGTTGTTGTTGTTGTTGTTGTTGTTGTTGTTGTTGTTGTCGTTGTGTGTTTTCCCCCAACATCGTTGACGGGTCTGGGGTTTGCACGGGTCCTCCTCTTCCTCGTCCTCCTCCGTCGCCAATGTGGTTCAAGTCAAAAGCGGGAGTCTCAGCGACTTGCGAGTGGCAGGGGGGAGGTGCGCCCCCACCAGCTATCCCTGGGCAGCGCCCAGGCTTTCACGCGATGCCCGTTCAGGTCGACTCCAATATTGTACGTTGTGCCCCACTGGCACGGTGCTTTTTGGATGAGCTCCTGGCGGAGCCCATGGGCAAGGATGCGACCAACCATGTCCTTTCGTGCACGTGCTGTCTCTACCGAACGAACTGGGAGTGGAGGGCCGAATGCTACTCGTGCGGTGCGGTTCTCGTCCCAGCGGCCCAACCACCGTGGCGGAAGGCTCAGGAAGTGGTCGGCGTCTTGGGGCGAAGGCCAGTGGCAGCGGCAGCCAGCGCAGCCGCCAGGGTCGTGGACGCTTACCCGCATGGAGGCACCCGGGACGTCGACGCCGCCGCATCGGGGCACGGGCTCCCCCTCAGTCGCCGAGTTCCTGGACATGTTCCAGCAGTGCGTCGGCAAGGGCGCAGGGGCCCAGGAACTCCAGGCCCTGGTGCAGGCGGTGGCACCAGAGCCAGTGTCCGCGCCTCGGCAGCCACCGTTGGAAGAGACCATCAGCCCTAAGGGGGTTGCCTGTCGCACGGCGGAGAAGGCCCTCGAGCAGGCTGTGTAGCAGGAGGACGAGGCGAGGCGCTGGCTGGGGGACTGCAGCAAGAAGGCGGCGGCGGCGCGCGCGGCGGTGCTGGCCAAGGCGGAGTGGCAGGCGGAGTTCAAGGCGGAATTCCAGCGTGCGGCTCCAGGCTCAGCGGTGCCAGAAGCGACGCAGGTGCCAGCGGGGTCGCAAATCAACCTGCCGCAGTTGCTTGCGGACGATGGCGGCTTTGACGCGGTGGAGATTGTCGACAGAGACCTTCTCAATCTCAGCGGCCTGGAGGTGGGGGATGTCGAGCGGAACAAGCGGCTGGGGCTCAACAGTAACATGGCCAAGGAGCTCCAGAAGGCCATCGTTGCGGCCATCGGACCAAGGCGGCGAACATCCAGAAGCTCCGTGCCGAGGCTAGGGCGACGCGACAGCACCTTGCGGCCAAGCGTGCCCGCGGGGGTGACGCGGCGTCCGTCTCCAGCGGTGAAGGGTCGGCTACTTTTTGGGGTGCCCCTGCTCCTCCTCCCACCGATGCGCGCTGGGGCAAGTGCCGGCGCAGGGGCGGTCAGCGGGCTCAGCTCCTCCTGCCGCCCCAGGAGCACAGCAGCAGTCAGCGGCAGCAGCTCCCAGCGCTGAGGAGATGCAGGCCGCGGTCGCGGTGGCCCGAGCGAAGCTGGTTGGGGGCGCCCAGGGGTGCCTTTCGCATGGGCCCGCTCGCGCAGCAACTCTCTCTGGGCCACAGGTGCGTGGGTGGCGATGCCCCGGGGAGAAGCGGCCTCCCGTGCGCGCCTGGGCCCTCAGAGGTGGGGGGCTCGCCGGCGGGCGGGCCCCAAATGTTGCAAACTGTTGGGTGCAGCTCGACGCGCCCGTGGGCCCTCGCGCGGCGGTTGTGCTAAGGCTCAAACAGGTGGCGGGGCGAGCCAAAGCTCGGCAACGAGATGTGCCGGCATCTTTCCCCCTCCCGCGTGATGGCAAGGAGCGGGGCGGAATGGGGTTTGCAGGGCCATGGGGGGGGGGCCGGGCTTTCGACGGCCGCGCCGCGATGGCAGCGCGGTCTCAAGCAGCGGAAACTGCTTTTGGCGAGGTTCACGGCATCACCCCTTCGAAGCCCTTTGGCCGAGCCAGGGGCTGCCAAGTGCAACTGGTCCCCGCGCAGGCCTCGCGGGGCCGGGGGCGGCGTCGCCTGGCCCATCTAACGACGCAGAGATGGCTATCGCTCCGTGGGCTAGCCGTCCACAACATGAAGTTTTTCTCGCCTGAGCGATGAGCGAGGATCCTGCGAGGAGCTGGAACTTTGCCGGAGCTGTTCGCTTCGGCCGAGGCCCTAGAGCTGCGGGCGTGCTCTGTAGTTTTTTTTTTTTGCCGGCGGCTTCGACTCTCGAGGGGGAGGCGACCTGACCGACGCAGTTCAAAGTGAAGTGGATTGCAGGATCCAACAGGAATGCGGCAGGCCGTCAGAAATTGAAGGCGTGGATTCAGTCGTCGGTCGGTCGTGGAGGTCGAGTGGCTCAGAGGCACTCCAAAGGCCCTGCTCCTCCGCCGCTGCATGTTTTTGAGCAGGGGGCACCTCGGGCCCAGAGGAGTCTTTGAGGCCCCTTGTTGGTCGGGCAGCCCTGGGCAGAATCCTCGAGGATTGGGTCCCTGTCTGGACCGCGGCCTCCAGCGCTGCGGAGCAGGGGCCCCCGGCGCGGCGCGTCTCGACTCCCCAGGCCTCTGGGGATGCGTTTGCGCTCATCCTCACTTCGTGAGACAGGAATCCAGAGGTGGGGCCCCTGTGGCTGGTCTTGGTCGTCTTCTTAGATGAGCCCGCAAGGGGGCGTGGGTGGCGATCGGCCTACTACCGCTGTGGGCTAGAATCCGGAGCCGCCTCTGCCGCAGACTGTGCAACATGGGGGCGGGGTGTTGGCGATGAGTTGTTCTGGGGCATGAGCTCGAGTGCGGCGTGTGACGAACGCTGGGGTTCGCAGTGCGCTGGCTGCGCATGCTCGAGAGGTCCCAGGCCTAAGCGCAGGCACCCTGTTCAGATGCCCCAGGAAGTTCTATGAACACATTTCGCGCGACGAATTCTTGAGCGCGGCAGGGGCCGCGGGTTTCCCCCGGGCACTCCTGAGGGCTTACTGCAGTATGTATCGAGGGCCGCGACGCGTGTCGTGGCAAGGTGCCGCCAGTCGCACCGTCCAGCCAAACGGCACGGCGATGTGATTCCTGGCTGCTCGGGTTCCACAACGCTTGCCGTGCTCCTACTACTAGATGTACTTCGCAAGGCGGCGACTGGCTCGCCCACCGCATGTTCAAACGACGTGATGGATGACGTGTCGCTGCGTGTAATTGGCGAAGAACCTGTCATAGGGAAAGAGCTGGCCAAGTCTTTCAATTCCATCATTGGAGATTTCATGCGCATGGGTTTGCCTGTGGCCCAGGCCAGGTTAGGGCTAGCGTCATCCTCGGCGGGGCTTGCTACCAAGTTGATGCGCAGCTGGCTGTTTCCAGACTCCGCGCGGTGCCAGGTTCACGGAGACCCAGGAGGAGATGTGACGAATGGTTCCCGCCGCCGTGTCAGCGCGCAGCACGAGCGTCTCTGTGAGGCGCAGCGAAAGGTTGGTAACATATTGCCTTTGCGGCAGGTGGGGGCTCCTTGTGGCGAGATTTTTCGGGCGGGCGTGGCGTCCGCGGCCCCGTGGCGGGCCGGCGTGCAGGGCCCCCCCCAATGGCAAGCTCAACAGGCTCCGCGTGGCGGCCTTGGGCCGAGGGTCGCTTGCCCAACGGGTGCTCGGTAGACCTTGCCTCTATGTGCTCCAGAGGGGGGTGGTCTCGGGCCCGCTGGTTTTGGTCACGTCGGATGCGCTCCGTGCGTGCTGCCAGGTACTGCAAGATCAGCGCCCGACCCCCGCGGTTTTAGAGTGGCTGCGCCAGTGGGGCCAACTGTTGCTGTCGGGCGCGTCAGCTTGGGCGAAAGTTGAAGACCCTGTCGCTGCGCTTCTCCTCGCCCGTTCCAGGTTCGGCTTCCGTTTTTTGGGCCTGTGGATCTTGCTGGAGCCGACAGGTGAGCATTGGGACTTCCGGATGGTTTCGCCGTCTTTCGCAGCCCGCAGGGCCACCTTCGCAGCCGGGGGGCTTGCTGACAGGGCAGGCCTGGCCAAGATCGGCCAAGGCAGAGGTTGGCGAGGCGATTTTTTTGGAGGCCGCCCAGTGAGCTGCTGCATGCGAGGCATGAGCCGCAGGAGGAGGGGGGGGCTGCTGACGAGACTTGGGGGGTGAGAGAGCAACGTGTCCTGCGCGGCCTGGTCATGGGCTCGCACTGGGCCCAGTTCCGCCTGCGTGAGCACCATTCCCAGCTGCCGAGTCACTGCCTCATTTGCGGGGATTGGCCAGGGACCCTGTTCCACCGCCATTTCCAATGCCCAGCGCGACAGGGTCGGAGGCGAGATGCCCTGCCCACGGTGCTGGTCGAGCCCGTCAGCAGGCTACGTGCACGATTGTTTGCAGAGAAGCTTGCACGCGGGATCCTCCCTTATCCGTGCGGGGCGTATGCGCGACCTGCTTGGGGCTCCAGCTGGGAGTTCAAGGTTGGTGGGCGTTCGGCGCCGTTGGCGCTTGAAGAAGGCCATGTATTTTGGGGTGGATCAGGGTTGGGTGGGCCGTTCCCGTCCTTTCGCGTGGCGGGCTGGGGTGTAGCAGCATGCGACAAAGAGCTCCGCTACCAGGCACGGGCAAGGTGGTTTGGAGCGGTCCCCCCAGCGGTTTGCTCAGACCAGGTGGCTCGAGATGGCGAAGAGTTCGCGATCCAGATGTTGTTGAGGCGCCTGGTGGGCGCGTTTACGGTTAACTCTGATAGTAGAGGCGCGCTGCAGTGTTGTTGGAGCCCAGGGTTCGCCAAGAGGTCATCTAACATCCGTCCCCATCTTCGGGGGTGCACGTTCGCATGCGGATGTCCGCCAGGGGTTGACTTCAAGAATGTGAAAACCAGCGCCAGCATGAATGATGCGCGTGAGTGACGCATCGCGCTCTTCGCGCATGAAGGTAACAAGGTTGCCAACATTTTGGCCGGACAAGGAGCTGAGCTGGCGAGGAGAGACCCGTCGATTGGCCCCGCGTCGAAGGACATGCTTTCCTCGGCAAGAACCGTGTCCCGACGTATCAGCAGGGCAGAAGCCCGCTTCGCAGACCTAGGAGTTTTTGATAACCTTGGAGCCCGGGGCCTCAACTTGATCTCGTTGGAGGGTGATGCCGAGATGGAGGAGGCTCTGGAGGAATTGAGGAGAGGTGAGAAGGCTGTTGCAGCTGTTGCCCCCCCCCCCCGCCAAACCCTTCCCCGCCGGCTGGCGGCCCGAGCGAGCAGGTATGTCCTGAGCTGGCCTCGATGGCGCTAGACAAGGACCAAGCGCCCTGGGTTTCCATTCCAGGGGGCACATGTTGCTTGTGTTTGGGGTGGCGGCCGATGGCCAGCCGCCAATGGTGTTCTGCTCCACTTGTGGTGGCTATGCTACAATGTCGCTGGGCTCCATGGGGCTCCGTGATGCCTGCTTGGGCTCCCAGTGGGCTTTGGTGGACCCTTTCAAGAAGAATGCGAGGACTGTTCTAAAGGGCAAGCACCCTAATAGACCTCCCAAGCTGGACTCCTGGAGGACTCCCTGCGGGGCGGCTCGTGAGTCGGTGGAGGTCTTGGAAAGGTCCCAGGGGCCCAGAAGCGAGAGGCGAGACAAGGGCTGGACTGTGGCCCGCTTGTTTTTCATGCCGGGCAGCCGTTCTCCGAGCCTTCGGGCTAGACGAGCTCGAAGCGCGATCCCTGAGAGAGCTGAGCGAGCGCCCTAAAGACCAGGGTCTCGACGCTGATTCAGACGTCTGAGAGATCCTCCAGGGGGGCCCTGTCGCGGGCCAGGGGCAGGTCTACGGCCGTCCTGCCGTGGTCGACAGAGGTCCATTCGGATGGGCCTCCCTGGGAGGTAGAGTTGTCAGACGGTCGAACTTTCTCTCTTCCCCGCTTTCCCCCAGTGGCGTGCGATCCACCTCCTCGCCCTCGTCCTCGTCCTCGTCCTCGTCTTCGTCCTCGTCCTCGTCGTCGTCGTCGTCGTCCTCCTCCTCCTCCGCCTCTTCCTCCTCCTCCTCCTCATCCCACTCCTCCTCCTCGTCCTCATGGCGCTCCAGCCGGCGTTCTGTGGGCCGCCCTGAGGGGGGCTGTCCAAGGATTCAGCGCGCCCCGAGCCAGCCTCGTCTTGAGGCCAGGTGCGGGTTTCAACGCCGGCCGCCGTCTGCCGGCGCTCTCTGCCGGCCGGCCAGGGTGCCAGGGGCAGGGGGCGGGGGGGGGCGGGGGCGGGGGGAACTGCGGAGTGGAGGGGGCGGATGCGCGGCCACAAGGCCCGCGCCGCCGATCTCCGCCGCCAGGCGCGCGCGCGCCCGCCGTGGGGGGCAGGGGGCGGGGGAGACACGGGAAGGAGAGCGGGGGGAGAGGGAGGGGAGGGCCGCGCCGTGAAGTAGTACACCCTCTCTAATGCGCCTGCGCCGCGCAGTCGCGCGGCGCAAGCGGGGCTGCCCTGGCAGCCAAAACGGGCCACAGAGCAAAGAGCAGCCAAAACAACTGCGGAGGAGCGAGGGGAAGCAGGAGAAGGACGCGGCGAAGGAGGAGGCGGGAAAGGGGAATGGGGGGGCGGCTCGAGCAACAAACGACGGCGAATCAAGCCGATTCGGCGGCCAGCAAGAGATCTGCGCTCTGGGTCAGCAGCAGCGCGGACAGCCGTCGCCGAGCGGAGTCCAGAACCTGAGACTGGTCAGCGGAGTCTTCTGGCGCGCGCGCGCGGAGGAGGGCAGCGGCGATTGCGCAGGGGCGGCCAAGGGCTCCTACGGCAAAAGGCGGTAGGTCCAGATTTGGATACCGAAGGCGTCCGGCTCCTATTGGACTCCTAGTGTTCTCATCTAGCTGTCCACCAGGCCATGTGCTCCTGCGCGCCTAGCGCGCCCCGGGCCCAGCGTTGCCCGTGAGGGGCGGCAGCTGGCACAGTATTTTTCCTCAACGCAGAGTCTTTCCCAATGCGGAGATGCGCTGGTCATGATGTATCAGTTTGGCGGGGTCCTGATTGCTCGGCCCCGTCGTGTTCTACCCCGTCCGCAACCCGGGGGCCTGCTCGATTTCGCAACTAGGGTGCGTGCTCCTCTTGACCGGGTGCGACACCTACATCGTCATGTTCGGTAAGCGTCTGTTTGTCGCGCCATCCGCGCTGCCCGCGCCCGGGGCAGTTCGGGACAAGTGGCAGAAGCAGCGGGGGCGCAGACGTCGATGCATGCACGCTGGGCGTTCTGGCCATTAAAACGTCGTCCAAGCGTGCGCGCTCAGTCTGGCCCCCCCCGCCCGCCCCCGCTACTCGGTCCCGCTTCGGAGCGATCTGCTCGGTGAACACTGGGCCCCCGTGGAGGCGGCGATTCACGCCGCCAGCCAATCGCGAACCTTGTCATTCCACCGCAAAGCTCCGCCGCCGACTTCGCGCGTCAGAGCATGGTGGCCCCGGCTGCCTACGCCGCAATTGCATCTGCGCCCCAGTTGCGACGACCCGTGCGCCAAAGTGCTGGCGGACGGGCGGGTGCCCAGAGTTCCAGGATGCAGCGGCTGCAGCCGCAGGCGCACGGCCGCCGGGAAGTGCCCATCTGGCATCAGAGGTGGCTGCTCTCGGTGGGCGGAGCAGGAAATCGCAGCCCTTGTCGCCCGCAGACCGCAGGTCGGCGCGACCTGTGTCTTCGAGGTCTCGCAGCAGAGTCGTCCAGCACTTCGTGCTAACGTGCTTTATCAAGACCTGCTGCTGCTGCGCGCGGCTGGAAACAAAGCCAGCCGCCGAATCGGCCTGATGGCACTCGCACCTGAGACGACGGAGCTCGCCCCCCGCGACCGTTAGGGCAGCGCCCGTGCGCGGCGCCAGGGCGAAGAGATCGTCGGCTGAGAGCGACCCCCGCGCCGCGGCGACGTCTGAGAGACACTGTTGCCAGGAGGCGATGTAAGCAGCACTCCGCCGGGTCATGCGAGCGGAATGGAGTCCCAAGTCTCCGTCCTGGCACGCCAACCGCAGCTGCTGCTGCTGCTGGCGCTGAGGAGCTGGGCGCCCAGTAACTGCCCGAGGACGGCGGCGACTCGCGGCACTCTGCGCACCGTGCTTTGTTCGCGAAGCAACCTCTGAGCAGGTGGTTGTTGGCCCCGCCCGCGAAGGTGCGCGGCAGCGTGAGTGCGGCCTAAATGCGCGGCCCTTTTTGTGAGGAGGATTTGCGTCCTACCAAGGAATGTGTCCAATGCCCCCAGCGATGCCTCGAAACGATTGCCTGGCGCTATGGGGGCCCCGAGGCGATGCCGATCGTCCTCGTCAAGAGTCGCTGTCGCTCGCCCTCTGGATAGCGACCTGCGCCGACATTGGGCCGGCGAGGTCGGGCATCCACAGCTTGGACTTGGTGAGCTTTAGCTCCAAACCGATGCCATGCAGCTCACCCCTCGTTCCCGAGGCGGCCTCCGTGGCGAAGCCAGCGTCGATGATGACAAACATATCGCCCAGGTAGGCGCGCCCGCGCCTGCGGATCCAGGGGGCGAAGCCGCCGATCGATCGACGCCAATGCCGGGGTCAGTGCCGCGCGCAACGGCGCAGGGCTCAGGGGCAGCCTTGGTCAACGCCCCGATCAGAGTGAACTGGCCAAGCCTTTCCAGAACAATCCCGAAACCAATGCGTTGAGGAACCGCGGTGCCATGCGTCGGCTAGGCGACCCAGAAGCGCGCCTGCGCGAGCTGTCCGCGTGGCTGGCCGCGTCGCCACATTGAAAGTGTCTTCGCGACTGGGCGACGGGAACGCAGCGGCAGGGCGCCCTTCGGCGGACGCTGCAAGGATTTGCGCATTACCTTTACCCCCGCAGGCCGGGACATGCCACATTGGCGTGGCCCCCCCAGCTCGCGGAGGGCATCGGGCTCCACCTCTCGCGCCGCAAGGGCGATGATGTGCAGCAAATTACTGCCGCAGGACAGCGGCCGGGCGCCGCAGTCCGCCTGCTTCAAAGCCATCAGGCGACTTCTGAGATGAGCCTTCAAAGTGTCCCCTGGCACCTCCCCGAACGGAAGTCTGGTGAGGGCCGCGCCAGCTGCCTGGGGACCGCCCGCAACGTTTCCCAGTGTTCGTGTCTGGGCCCTGAAGGCCCCGCTCCGGCAAGCCGCGGAAAGCGAGAGATGCGTGGGCGATTTCCTGCTCAATGCTTGACCACTGTTGCGCGTCTGGCGCTTCTTCCTCCATGCCGCCAGGTGCGGCCACTGTTGTAGTCTAGTAGCGCCGGGGTCGAGCAGTGCCTTCAGCTTCTCGGCCGTGCCTTGGCGAGCCTCCATATCCGCCTTGCTGCCGTCGCCGTGGGCACGTTGCCTACTGGCGCCAGCGACTCGATCCCCCGAGTCTCTGCGTCGGAAATGCCAGCTAACGTAGTGTGCCGGGCCTCTCAGCCGCGCTGCTAGGCCATGCTCCAGAGTTGTTGCCGCGAGCCCCTCCAGAACAAATGCAGACGATTGGAAATGATATGGCCAACCTTTTTTCTGCTTCGCTCCCTTGCGTGATGGGTCCGGGCAAAAAGCAAGTGGTCCATATAGTCCAAGAGCTTCCACAGACGCGCTGCCTCCACACTTTGAGGATCACGCTGCTGCAGCGTCCACGTTCCGAGGATCACACTGGCGCAGCGCAACCAACACCTCCGCCCAGGCATCGGCACGTGCATGGAGGTGAGACTGGGAATGTGGGCAATCGTGGGGACTTACTCAAGATGTTTGAAAGCACCGTCCTTAAAAGCGCCATTAGCTTCGCGGACAAGCGGCGGGTTTGGTGGGTCAGGCTTCCAGGGCTGCGCGCGGTGCCGGTGCCTGCGCTTTCTCGCCGCGTGCGCCTCCTGTGACATCGCCTCCCCATTGGCGAAGGCGGTGGTCTGCGCCCTCGCCTTCTCCCCAACCTTCGACAGCTCCTTGATGTCTTCCAATGGCCCCAGTCCTTTGGGAATGCAGGCGGGGTGGAAGTGTTTTTCTTGCCGAAGATCTAAATGCCGGGACCGGATTCGGGCGTCGCCAGGCTCGAGAGGGCGATGGCGAGACCCTCGCGAAGCCTTCTGCCTCCGCGACGGCCGCCCGGTGATCGCCCAGTCGGCGTGGGCCTGGCCAGCCGGTCCCAGGCGGGGGGGCCCCCCGACGCGGAGTCCCCGACATCCATAGCGGGACGACGTTCGCCTTCTCATGGATGCCGATGGTGGGGCCTGCTCGATCGCAGGCTACTGGAAGCCGATAAAGGGGGTCCCATACGACGTGCTTCGCAGCGAAGTGAAACGCCCGCGCGCGCGCCTCCTGCGGGCTACAGCGCGGGCCCGCTCTGCTGCCGCCCGGGTGGCCCGTCCAGAGTGCGTGCGATGGTGCGGGCTTGGCTGGTGGCAACACCTGCATAGCTCTACCTCTCAGCTCACTGTGCGCTGCCCTTTAGGCGCGCGCGGCTTTGGGGGGCATCCCGACTCGTGGTGCGGGCGCCGTCCCCCATGGGGTGGGCATGCGCGGATAGGCGCATTGGTGCGGACATCTCTCTCTCTCTCTCTCTCTCTCTCTCTTTTTTTTTTCCCTTCTCTCTCTCTGTCTTTCTCTCACTCTGTCTCTCTTTCTCAGGTTATCCGCCGCTTTTGCTTTGCCCTCTGGGCTACGTGACCGTCGTCGACAGTCTCGGTAGGAGGCTAAGTTGGTGAAGTTGCATACGCGGGCTGCTTCCCGACCTGCGTCGGTGGCATCGCCCGCGTAGGTCAGCGCGCCGATCTTCAGCGTTTCCTGCGCGGAAGAGATGTTTCGATTGCCCCCCCATTGTCAAGGTTCTGTTGCTTGTTCTCTACTCATCCATTGTCCTTTTGCTTGGTCCATCCATCTAATGTCTCTCTGCTCCCCATCCATGTGACCGCCCCTCATTTGCCTTTATCTTCCCTTCGCTTGTGCCTTGTGCTGCGTGCCGTGCGTGCCGAACAGGCCATCGCTCGACGTTGTGACGCGCCGAGCGCGCGTGCGCATTGCTTGCGGAATGAATTTATGTGATCGCGTCGCGGAACTCCATCGCCCCGGCAGCATGATGTGCGGGCCCAGATTGGCCAGCTGGCTACCCGACTTCGGTTTGCGATTTCGCCCTCGCAGGCGGCGGACCGCATGCAGGACGCGTGCGTCACCCCTCCCAGGCTCGAGAAGACACTCGAGAATCAGAGATGCTGAAAAGGCACGGGTTGCTGACTTGCTCGCCCGTTTGGACCGCGTGCAAGTCGCGCGAGGCAAATCGGGCCAGGCAGGTAGGGGCCGACTTCTGTGCGCGCAGACGATTCCATGATTGAGAGCAGGTGCCTTGTCAGGGCGCTGCGGACCCATGACCTCGCACTCTGCCATCATCTGCGCTCTTATATCGTCAAGAGTGGCCCCCTAAGTTGGCGGGAGCCATGGGCATCTCCGTGATTTGGTTGGCGGGTGAGGGTCGTGTCTGTCGCAGTCATGTGTCACCGCGGGTGCGTGGGCGCGGATGTCTCCCATCGGGGGGGCCTTCCTCCTTCCCCCCCTTCTCCCTCGCTCGCCCGGTCCCGCAGCCTCCGGGGGTCGTGGGGGCCTCTTTCCCGCGTCTCCCTGGAGTCGGGTCTGGTCCCTCCTTCCTTTCTCTTCTTCTTCCTCTGTCAGGTGGGAAACCTTTAGCAGGGGGGTCACAGCCTGGCAGGAACCTCTAGCGGAGGGGGTCACGGCCCTGCAGAAACCTTTAGCAGGAGGGCCACAGCCTTGCAAACTTGCACCTCTTGACAATATCATGAGCACGGTGCGCTCGTGGTGGCCAGTGTTCGACGGGGGGCTGAGGATCGCGCCCTTCGGGGTGCATGCCTGTTGATCGCGAGGTCTACTCATCCTTCCTCTCTCTCCCACCTCCTTTCTCCCTCCTTTCCGCGTCGTCTCGCGTCGGCGGTGGCGTTGCTTTCGGCGCCCCCGCTCCCGCTCAGGGCAGCCGAGCCCTGAGGGCCCCAGTTGTCGAGCTCACTGCGTTTGCGTTGTTCCCGCTAATCGGCCCGTGCTTGTGGCGCATGTCATCTCTCCATTGGAATGCGGCCCTCGGGTCGACTGGGGGGAGTTCCGCCCCCCCGCAGGCTCACATCGACATGCTCCTCCTCTCGCGCATTCTCGCAGTCTTGCCATCTGTCTCGGTCGTTGTCGTCAGGTGTACATCCTGTTCTTCTCCTGTGTTAGTTGGCGCCGACAATCCTCCCTCTTGCAGGTGTTCATCGTGGTGCTTTTCTACGACCGCCTTTCTATGACTGCTCTCTCTGTTATGTTGCTTCTTTTTTTCGCCCCTGCCAGGTCCTGCTGGTGCTCCGCCGTTGGGAGCCCTCTGGGCAGTTGAGCCTTCGGGGCGCCTGTCGTCGGGCTCCCATCTTCTGCGTGCTTCCGCCGCGCGTGTCCGCGCGTCGCAAGGTGCGCGTGTTTGTGTTGTGTGTGTATATGTGTGTGTGTGTGTGTGTTTCCGAGACCCCCCCTCTGGCTCAAGCCTCTGGCTCGAGCCGTGAGGGGGGCCCCCCCGTCTCGAGGAGGCGTCCGACGCACCGCCTGGGCCGCGCGCCGGCCCCCCGCGCGCGCCCCCGCGGCGCCCCTCGCCTCGCGTCGCCTTCGGCTGCCCTTCGGCGCGACCGATCGCTTCCGAATGGCGGACGACGCTTCGTTGATCAGGCCCACCACCAGACCTCCCCCTGCGCCCCGCCCTGAGGTCAACGAGTGGGAGCTGGCGGGACAGCGCGCGCCTGAACCCGGGCCCGCGGCCGCGCCAAGAGACGAGCGGGGGCTGGAGAGGAGGGGGGGGGTTGTGAGGTGCGAATTTTTGGAGGTAGGTGGCCCCGCGTCCACCGCCGCAGGGGAGCCGGGTGAACTTCAGGACGTGCATGCCAGCACTGGGGTTGCCGCAGGCCCTGAGCGTTTACAGCCGACTGGACATGCTTCAACGACTGACACCCTGATCCCCGCCCCCCCGCCGCCGCCGCCAGGCCCAGGCAGCCCGGGGGCTGGGGGGTGCACGGCGGCGGACCCGCCCACGGGGGCGAGTGCTGATCACCCGCCGAGCGCCCCACTCCGTGAGGGCCACGCCCCACTTGCTCCCTTTCCTTCCTCTCCTCCCCGCGTGCAATCTGGAGATGCGACCGTTAGTCGCCCTGATCCCGCGTGTGTCCCTGGACAGGCAGACCTTCGGCATCTCGACGCCTCGACGCCTCTCCCCTCCTATCTCGCAGGCAATTGCGACCGTTAGTCGCCCTGGTCCCGCTCCCGACGGGCAGGCCTCTCCAGTTCCTTTCCCTGATCACTCTGGCTATGCGACCGTTCGTCGCCCTACCTCTCCTCTCTCTCCCCAGGTGGAGGTGGCTTCTGACCCACCTGTGCCCCTGAACCCCTCGCGCAGGTGCGCCAGCGACGTGGCCCCCCCTCCTGTAGTTCTCGGGGCGGGTACCACCGTGGCCCCCAGCTATGCGGAGATTGTTGCTGGACGGGGCCTGGATGCCATAGCAGGTGGTGAAGGGCCGACTGGAAGGCTTGGAGGCCACAATAGACCGCAGACGACAGGGAGCAGCAGCCACGACTCCCCAGGACGGCCGACCACGCGGACCGACCAGACGGCTTTCCCCCCTTCCCGCCGCGACGAGGAGGACACAGGATCGCGGATCAGCGCCGATCGCTCAGCTCTCCCTGCCCAACTAGGCACCACCTCTGGCCCTGCTATCCCCCCCCCCATGAGTCTAACGTTTTGCCCCCTCCCCCCCCCCGCTAGACGGTGCCCGCATCCCGGTAGAAAGCACGGGCATCGAAGCGGACGCTTCCGGCGACCAAGCTGGACCTGCTGCGCTATCAAACGGCCCACATGGATCAATCGCGCCGCGACAGCAAACGGCCTGAGCGAACGCTTCAGCGGATTCGCAGACCTGTTCCCAGACCTCCTGGAAGGCGAGACGACCCGTCGCCGCCATCGACGCCGCCCAGGGGCAAGAGGCGCCCGTTGTCATCCTAGTGGCCGCCCGTGCCAACTCTATGCGCAAGTGGGGCCACGTGGGCGACCGGCGCCGCATCAACGTGGGGCTGACGCGCCCACAATGCAACCTCATCATGACCGCTGACGCAAGGATGTTCCGCACGGCCGCAGACGCTGCACTCCCCCACCTGAGCACCTGGGCCCAGAAGGCGGGCCTTGCCTTCGAGTTCCACCACAACCTGGGCGGATCCCCGCGCCAGTCCAGAGCTGATTCAAGTGTCTTCAAGGACGACATCCCCGACACTGCCAACCCGGAAGAGAAGGCCCGGCTGCTAGCGGAAGCCGACCGCAGACGAAAGGAGAAGGAAGTGATCAAGGCCCGTCAGGCTCAGCAGGCTGGCTTCTCGGCGCGCGCCGACCTGCCGCTCCTGGCCGACCGCGGCTGGAAGGACCTGGAGGACGACGTCAACGCTGCAGTGGTGCGACTACTATGCTGCCCAGCATGTGCCTCGGATTACATCCGCACCAGTTCGGCGTCGCGGATCAGCCTGCGGACCCCGGCCTGCAGGACAGGAAGGGATGGAGCATGAACGGGTGCCTCTTTGCCTGCTCTACACTGGTAGGACTGGACGCGGGCAACCTGGTGTGCACGGCGGTCTTTGCGACCATCATGTGGGCAATGGGGCTCGGAGTCTCGAGCAACGACAACGCCCGCGCAGTCGACCCCAACCGGATCCCACCCAGAAGGGACCGACCGAACATGCCGGCAGCGTGGCACGTTAAGGAGGCCTGCGTTCCCGTTAACGCCCCCAGGCGCAGACCCAAATGCTGGCAGCCGTCCACTTGCAAGTGCCGCAAGCACAAGGAGCCACCCACGCCGCTGGTGTTTCAGGCCTTCTGCGACATGGACTCGAAAGGACGCCCAGCCACAGTCCTCAACCGCCTCCTGGACAGCACTGGCGCGACCCTGGGAGCCATCCAGGCCAGGATCCTGCTCGCCTTGTCCCTGCTCATACAACGCGAACCGCGCACCTGCCTGCGCCCGTGCGGGGACGCTGAGGGCATCGGCGACGTGTTCGAGGCCATCCTCGGCTTGTGCGAGCCGTACCGCCCGCGCGACAAGACTGCTCGTGACCAGCTGGGCGCACTGTTCGGACTACAGGGGCGGCACTTCAGGCAGCTGCGCTCGGCGCTGGAGCTCCTGATCACTGCAGTGTCCCGCCTCGTCATGGTTGCCCGCCGCCCCCCCCTGGCCAGGCGTGCGAATTGTCCCGCGACCTGGAGGGGCCTCGAGGCTAGAAAGTTTCCACTCCAGGCAGCACTCGCAGTCATCGGAGGCACCGTGTCTCCCGCCGACCTGTCGGCCTTGGCGAGCCACGAGTGCGCCGTATGTGCGCTCTACGTTGACGTGCTCGGGTCTGGCATCGGCCTCGCCGACGGCCCAACAAAGCAGGCAAGCAGCGTCACCTGGATAGGCGGAGGGTACTCCTTCACGCGCCTGCGCCTGGACGCGCCCGCCCCGCTCGGACCGCGCCCTGGAGAGACGCTAATGCCCCCGTGGATAGACGACCGAGACACCAGGTGGACGAAGGAGCAGGACAAGGCCGAGTTCTACTGCCAAGGGTGTCTCCGCGGCCTCTTCAAGCGCGACAAAGGGGCGTGCGTCAGCAAACGGATCCGCCAAACCATTGCGGCCAACAGGCTAACGGAGTGCTGCCAAGGAGGGGGCCTCACCTGGCTGTGCATCTGCTGCTGGACCACGAAGGCCATGGAAGAGCGCCGGCCCATTCCAGACGACGTGGACTTCAAGGACTGGATCAACGACCGCCCCGACGACATGCCTGTGCGCACAATGCGCGCCCTGCCGGGACTGGCCTACGTCGGCACCTACGGCCTACACGCCCCTGGAGCAGCTGCTGGCCCCGCTGGAAGGCGAGCTGAATCCGCTCAACGTCGGGGCCACCCTCCCAGCCAGTAACACGAATGACGATCGCCTGATCTCTCGCTTCAAGAAGGATTTCGGTATCTGGCGATGCGACGGCTGCCCCCCGGGCACAGAGGGACACAGACGGGGACCAGGACAGCCATTCCCTGGCATGTGCGGACATGCCGCTGACCCGGAAGGTCTCCGCGCCGGCTTTAGCCTGGTTCACGGGCTCCCACCCATGCGGCTAATGGGGGGGGTGTTCCTGACCAAGCGCTGGCACGCAGGCTGGTGCTGCAAGGAATGCCTGATCCACCAATGGGACATGGCCCCGTCAGCAGTGAAACACGTACTCGACAGGCGCGGCCCTGACGTATGCCCTAGCGCAGGAGCCAGGCCCCTCGCCGCGCTACCAGGCATCCCCGCCGCCTCGACAGGGGTCGCACTACGCCCCAACCAGAAGGAACTGCAGCGGCGTGCCGCTGCCTGGGACGAGGAAGCGCGCGCCTACCAGGAGCGCCTCCACAACTCACTCCCGTCACCTCCCAAGGACAAGCAGCAGCGCCTAGCCTGGGAGCGACAGCTGACGGCCGGGGAGACGCGCGCAAAGGTGGCGGCGCAGATCAGGGACAGGTGACGGGGGGGCACGCATCGGAGGGGCCAGGCACGCAGGCCCCAGCGCCACTGCTTCAGCTCAGCCAACCGCCGGGCGCACGTCCAGCAGCGAGCCCCAGCGGCGCGCCGCCGCCCGAGCGGGCGGGCGCCCCGACCACACCTCCAACCAGGCTGACAGCCCAAGACCCGCCAAGGAAAGGCGCCTGACGCCCCGCGACTCACTCCCGCCCACTCCGCGCGGCGACGAGCCGGCCCCGGCCACTCCCGCCGCGCGACCCGCAGCTGCCAAGTCCGTTGGGGCGCCACCAGCCGTCAGCGCTACTCCTGATCCCCTCCCCGAGAGCGAGGGGCCCAGCCGCCTCGAACGGCAGCAAGGGCGAGTCCCAGACGCGCCCATCCAGGGCTCCTCCTGCCCGATCGCAACGGACAGCCCGTGCATCCAGGGCGGCGACTACGTGGTCATCAGGGGCGACATCCCCCCCCGTGCCAGGTGGTTCAGTTCAGCGGACAGCGCCGAGCCCCTGTCCACGCAGCCCTAGGACGGAGCGGTATTCGGACCCGTCCTGAACGTCTTGGCCCGCGAACAGGACGGGCGAACCCTTATCGTCCAAATCGACGACGAGTGGCTGGAAGTCTGGGGCGCCGGTGCCACGACGCCGCGCGTGAACGTCCTCCGCGGCGACGCGGCGCTCCAAGCAGCCGCCTTCCTGGGCAGAACCTCCGACGAGGCGCGCGGGCGCGGGCGCCGGCGGCCCCCGCCAGCTCCTGGCTCGGCGCCGACATCGGGGGCGCCGACGCGACGTCCCCAGAAGGAACTCAGCCCGACTCCAAGCCTCAACCTTGCGCGCCGCGCGCGGACTCACAAGGCGCCACCTACGAGCCGGCGCCCCTCGTGTACCCTAAGGAGGAGGACCCCGACTGGATCGACGACGACCAGGAACAAGAGAGGAAGCAGAGGCTCGCGGAGGCCTTAAGCATGGCCCATACGGTCTCCCCATCCTCAGACCCCGACACAGTCGAGAAGGGCCAAGCCAAGTGGAGCCCTCGTGACGAGCGACGCAGCAGTCCCGAGCGCGACACAAGCAGTACGCACCAGACCCAGCCAGCCTGCGCACCCACGGAACCGACCATGTTTCTGACGGCCGCCGCCGACGACCGAGCACTGCACACGCGGCCCAGATCCAAAGGCCCAGAAGACCGGCGCCCCGTGCTCAACCCCCTCCCTGCGCATGAGCTAGAGCGCTTGCGCGGCAGGGCGCGGGATCCATTTCCTTGGGGATCGTGCGAGAATGCGGTAGAAACCAGCGACCAGGCCCGTGCTGGAGAGCACGACCGCGACCGCCACCGCGACTGCAACAAAGGCGTAGAAGGGGGCCCCGTGGCGCAAGCAAGACACCAACGACTGGGACATAACCGGGGGGCGCTACTGGGACCAGGACCTCGACTATGGCAGGGGCACAGGGTGGACCCCCTGGCGCCAGCCAGAAGGCCCACGCAGCTCTCACCACAGGGGCGATCGCCGTTACCCTGACCCCAGCCGTCCACGGACAATCCACCGCGTCAGCTGGCCACGCCGCTCACACGAGACAGCAGTCACACACACCTGATGAGGCTGCAGGCTGAGGGGGCGTGCCACTTCGCCGCAGCCTGGCACTCGTGGTGCAGGCATGTGTGTAAGAAGCAGGGCAAAAACAAATCCAAAGACCAGGTCGCGTTCGACCCGAACTTCTGGCAGCCCAAGATAATAAACTAATTTCTAGATGATATGGGCAGCTGAAACCACCGCGTGGAGACGTGGTCTCGATGCGCTGGCGTCTGCGTGGACTGGGGCTGGGAAAACGCCCTGTGCCAGGACGTCCAGAAGAACAAAGAGGTTGCCAGAGGTGAAGGGCGCGGGGAGGACCAGGCACGCAGCTCCGGGTACAATGACAATTGGACCGGGGAGCGCCCCAGGCGCTGACCAGCCTGCAACTGGCCCCCCCTGTCAGGCGTAGCGCGCCGCGACCGCCTTCTTGCGCTCCCAACAACTTGCGGCAAGGTCCTTGTCCGACCCACCGCTGGCCACGCCCGCCACCTGTTCCCCCTTCCCCCTCCCTCGCCGCCTGGCTTGGGGCCGTGTGTCCTCCTGTCCCCCCCCGCCTGTTCCCCCGCAGCCTTGGCTGGAAGGCTGATCCAGGAGCGCGGCAGCCCGCGTGCGCCCCCGTCGCGCGCGCGGCGCAGGCGCGCGCAGCTTGGCGGGCGCAGTAGCGGTGCAGTTGGTGCGTGCACGGTCCACTCGCGGCGTCTGCCTACTGGCCCACCTGGCCCCCGACTGCGTTGCCTGCCCCCCCCCCCCCCCCCCCCTTCTGTCCCTAACGTGTATTTGGACGGTGTGTCCTACCTGAGCCCATTGGGAGCCCAGCTCCTCCACGTGAGCACCGACGGTGCGGGCTGGCACGTCGACGGCCGGCGGTGAGCGCCGGCCTTTCTCCTTCCTGTTCGCTTCTTCCCCCCCCGCTCGCTCCCCCCCCCTCCCATGGCGGCGGCGCCCGGCACTGCGCGGCTTCGGCCCGGTGCCAGGCGCTGCACCTTGCCGCCTCGGCGGCCCCGCTCGCCATGGCGCTGCGCGGCTCAGGCGCGGCCCTTGGCAGTGCGGACGTCAGCGCATTGTGTGTGGCTGCTGCCCGTCTTCGCGCGCTGGCGATGCAGAGCAGGTTTTTTCCCTGCAGCCCACCGACTTCCTGTTGGTCATGGACGGTTCTGTCGTTTGAGGCCGCACCTCAAGCTACGCTGCTACCTGGTCGTGGATGGGACTACCACCCTGGGCCTCCTCCGCATCATCTGGTGGCACAACGTTGCTCATCGACTCCGTGGTGCTCTTGTTCCTCCTGGGCGTCGACCTGGTCAAGTGGCGCGTCCTCCCCTGCAGTGCTTGGGCTGGTGTTCGCGATGTGCCGTTGACGGCAGCGCCGTTTCCTTCGCCTTCCGGGTCTTCGCCCTCGGTCCCTGTCCGCGGCGTATCTTTTCCTGAGCATCCATGTCGGCGCCGCCTGCACCCCGGGCCCCGCCCGCTCCGGCCGCCTGAGGCCCCGCTTTCTTGTGCCCTGTCTCCCTAGTTCAAGCTGTGCGTAGCCCGCCTAGCTTTATCGGAAGAGGTTCGCTCTCGCCCCGCAAATCAAAGTGAGTGTGTGTGTGTGTGTGTGTTTGTGCGATGGTGCAGGCCTTGCTGAGGGCGACGCCTGCGTAGCTCTATCGCTTCGCTGCGCGCTCTTTAGGCGCGCGCGTCTCTGGGGGACATCCCGACGCATGGTGCGGGCGCTGTCCCCTAGGTGGTGGGAGTTTGCGGATAGGCTCACTGGTGCGATCATCCCACTGTCACAGAGAGGCTGCCGCGGCCGTTGCCGCGCCTGCCGACTTTCCAAGCGCAGCTGTCGCAACCGTGGAAATAAGATCGTATGGAAAACGCAAACGTTGACTTGATATAGAGTGCGCGGTCTGGGAAGGTGGCAGGGAGTTCGGTAATTGGAATCGCCGTCTGCGCTGGGTCCCAGAGTCCCCGAGTAGGCTTAGCGCCGCCATCGCCATTGTATTCCCGCTTCCGCACATGTATCAAGACTTTGGCCTGATGTTGCCTGGCGCGGTTGCGACTGCGTCCGCGGTTGCTCCCAGGTTGGATCTGGGCCGTGGCATGCAGGGCATGGAGTTAGGAGGAGGGAGGGCGATGAGGAAAAGGAGGAGGAAGAGGAGGAGGGGGGGGAGGAGGAGGATGGAGGCATCGGCAACCAGCGGAAGCTCGTGGACTCGGCGAGTGCATGTTGGCGACCCCCTTCGCAGGGCTCGTGTCTGACCGTGCTCCACCTGTCCAATAGTGCTTGGCCGCGCTGGGGGACAATTGCAAGAAACCCGCCCATGAGATGCGCGCCAGATTTTTCGTGGAGGACCCTAGGCCAAGCGGCAGGAGGACCAGTCATGGGGCGCAGGGTGGTTGTGGCAGTTGTGGCAGCTCTTCCCGTTGTTTTATTTATCAATTCAGCTGGATACATACCGCTTCGCAGCCGATGGGTAATTCGGATTGGGCGCTTCGCCATCAACGACGGTGGATATATTGTACATCGTGAGCAGGAGTCGTATCCTTGAAGCGGACCAGATCTATCGCACAGGAACCTCCAGAGAAAACGGTTCGTCCACAAAGGGGCGCGTATGTACTCTTGGCACCGTTTGGCAGCATTGACTTCCCCTCGCCAATAGCGCATTTAGGATTCACCTGCGCCGTGCATCCGGTAAACTTGCTTGGGAGATGCGCCATAGCAGCCACTGGGTACGAAGGAAGGAGATGATTGCTCTGACGATGATCGCGGCAAAACGCTTGTAGGACAATGGCGCGTCCATGGTGCAAAATCGCAGTGGTTTCCGCGACGCAGTAGGCCGAGGGATCTTTCGTCAAATTCGTGGAGACGGACCGCGTCACAGACCTCGCGAGGCCTGTGCCTGGTGCGCACGCAAAGCCTGGTGATCTCGATCTGCAGATGGACCCAGGAAACGATCTGAAAGCATGACGCGCACGTGAAGATCGGCCCATATTTGCTAAGGCCAAGTAAGTGCATCTTGTGACAGTGTGGGAGAATGGGGGACGCTAGCGCGACAGGCATGTTTCAAGGCTTCGGGGATTCTGGTCACTTGCGGGTCGATGGCCCACGTGCTGACCTAGAAGGCCATTCGAGGATTTCTCGCGCTGCCGCGTTTGGGTAATCTGTGCAGCAATGCCGTAGGGTTGCACGGCTGCTGCCTAGTGCGGTTGCCGCTTGGGGACCCTTCTGTGGCTTTTTGAAGCTCCTTGTGGGCTCTTCGGGCGCTTCTAGGTTTTTTGTTGGTATCTTGGGTCCTTTTTGTGTGGTCTTGGGAACGTATGCGTGTTCTTGAGGCTATCTTGGGCTGCTTCGGGGGTTCTTGGGCCGTCTCAGGCTAGACTTGGGCACTCTTGGGGCCCTCTTGGGGCGGTCCTGTGCCGTCTTGGTGTCGTGTTTGGGAATGCTCTGAGTCTCCTTGGAACCGATTGGCGGCATTTTGGGAGGGTCTGCTGGATTGCTTGGGCGAAGTTCGGAGAGGCCCGACGGCCGCCTGAGGGGTTGATGGAGGCACCTTCAAACTTTGCTGGGTCTGTCGCCTCCTCTGCCCTCCTCGTCCTCCCCTCTTGGCCGCGCTGCCCTGCTTTTTACTGGAGAGGCCAGGGACACCCGCTCCCGCTCCATTTACGGGCCGTTCTGCTTCTTCTTCTTCTTCTTTTTCTTTTGCTTCTTTCTCTTTTCCCCTACCTAGGCTCTGCCTAGAAGGGTTCTTCCTCTGTTGGCTTAAAGGGGCCGGGCAGTGCACACCGCCCCGGGCGGTTCCCCCAGTCCCCTGGGACCAAAGCAAAAGCAACAGCAAAGGTAAAAGCAAACGCGCGGTTCCCCCAGTTGCGCTCCCTGGGTGCCACGCAAAAGCAAAAGCAGCGGCAAACGTGAAGGCAAAAGCGAAGGCAAAGTAAACACATAGCATAGCATAGCATATCATAGCATAGCATAGCATAGCGCAGCATAGCATAGCGCAGCATAGCATCGCATAGCCTAGCCTAGCCTAGCCTAGCCTAGCCTAGCCCAGCATAGCATTGCGCAGCATAGCATAGCATAGCATAGCATAGCATAGCATAGCATAGCATAGCATATCATATCATAGCATAGCATAGCATATCATATCATAGCATAGCATAGCATAGCATAGCATATCATATCATAGCATAGCATAGCATAGCATATCATATCATAGCATAGCATAGCATAGCATAACATAGCATAGCATAGCATACCATAGCATAGCATAGCATACCATAGCATAGCATAGCATATAATGTTGCTTTCCTAGAGGCTCCAACTCCCAGGTAGGGTCGCACTGGGATAATTCTTCTATTACTCTTCTTCTCTCTCACTCTTCTCGTCCCTTGCGTTTAGGGTCGCAACCCGCGCGCCCCGCGCGGCGAGGTGGATCTGGGGATCTCGGCGACGATCAACATATTCCTGAGCACCTGCGTGGAGATGGCCGGCCTGGTGCTGGCCACCTTTCTCAGCAAGGCTCTGGCCCGCTTCGCCTGGCTGTGCCCGTGCCTGTTCTTCTCCTCTTGTGCCAGTTTTTGGCCCTGGTCCTTCTTGATGCACACGCTCCCGCGCTCCTCCTCACCGTCCTTACAGGGGCCCAGGGCGGCATGTCCCACTACATCCGTCAGAAGCAATGAAGTCGACGCTGCCACTGCTCCTGGGGCTCCTTGAGGGCCTCTTGGGCCGTTTGAAGGGCATCTTGGGCGTCTTGGGGTCCTCTTGGACCGTCTTGGGGGCCAGTTGAAACCTCTGGGGCCGTGATCGCGCCCTCTGGCCTCTGGGAATATCATCCGAGGCCCCACAACATTCACGCGACCAGCCCTACATGCTACGCGAGCGGACCGAGTCAGTTGTGGCTCTGGACCCTGGGCTCCCAAAAAGGGTATTACAATTCTGGATGCAGAGGACTCCAGAAGGACCTCAGGCCACTCAACTCAGTACTTACGGCACGGTGGCGGATTATGAGAGGGGGGGTCGGAGTGGGCGGGGCCCGCTCTGACGCCCGAATTGTCTACCTTGACTCCGTGTCTAAATCCTTCATTCGTATATACTCCTTCTTGGCTACCTATCTGGCCGATAGCAACCGTATCCGGGTGGTTCCACGCTACCTCTGAATATTCTGGCGACGGGCCCAACCATATGCAGGCGTGAGTACCGCAAGGCAGGTAGGGCGAATGACGGGGAAGTCCCTATGGGGCCGAGAAGCGTGTGATGGGTGTGCCCAAATTGAGAGGCGGCGCCGCCTTGCAGACCTTCAGCTCCCTATGGGGCCACGAAACGTGTGAGGGGTGTGCCGACATGAGGCGGCGAAGCCTTGCGGACCCTGGCATGTGGGCGTTAGCTGGGGCCCCCTAATGGGCCACGAGACGTGTGAGGAGTGTGTCGACATGAGGCGGAAACGCCGTGCGGACCCTGGTATTTGCGTTTTTCCCATGACGCAGCAAGGCGCGCAGCGCGCCCCGATCTGCTCTTGCGAACTGCGGCGGGCACCGAGCCCACTTGACTCGGCTCTGGAGGCAGGCAAGCGGCCAAGCCTCTCCAGGCTGCTCGACGCAGGCTCGCCAGGCGCCTGCACGCGATGGGGCTCCGAGAGACGAGCCTCACGCACAGGCGTCCGCTCATGAGAGTGGCCTTCCGCTCTGGGGTTCACTCCCCTCATGAACAGTTGGCCTTCCGCCACTTGCTTCTCTCAGCCTCCTTGGTCTTGGCCTCCTCGCAAGCCGTCCCGAGGCCGCGATACTTGCCCTTGATATCCTTGGCATGCTGCCCACACCTCACGCACACCTTGTGGCCGTAGCAGGTGCGCAGCTGGTGCCCACTCTCGCCCTCAGCGTCCAGCGAGCCAGACCCGTTGGGGGCATCGGCCTTCCTCGTGCCTCTGCTTGTGGCGCTGGTCCCGATCCTGGCTCTTCCGTGTCCTGCACTGGCGGAACCCCTTCGGCCCGAGTTTCAGGGCTGGCTGCGCGTCACCAGCACCGCCAGGCAGGACGCGTACACCAGGGCCAGTCGAGCCCATGAAGACGTCGAACTCGGCCTCGTCGGTCTCCTCTGGCGCCTCCGCTGCTGAAGGGTTACCTCCTTCTGCACCTCTGCCTGCGCCTGACGCGGCCGCGGGCTTCTGAGCCGCCGCCGGCTGCTCTGGCGGGATAGTGGCCTGCTCCAGCTCGTTGGCGACGGCCTGGAGGCTCTCGAGGACGTCGGTAAGGGTGGCGTTCACGGTGGGACTTCTGCGAGTTTGGTCATGAGCTGCGTAGCGTTGATGCTTCCCGCTGTGGCGCCGTAAAGCTTGGCGGTCTCCTTCTTCGCGTGCACCAGCTCCTTCTCCAGCCTCGCGATGTCGCTCTCTGCCTCCGCCGCCGGCGCCTGCGCCTTGAGAACCTTCTCCTTATTGTTAACCAAGCGGTCCTTCGCGTTTTGCAGGAAGAGATCAGCTTTGTCAACGGCCTGGGGAGCTTCGCGCCCAGCAGTGCCCAGCACCCCAGCAGCAGCAGGGCGCCGAACGCACTCCACCTTGGCCCGAGAACGGTTGAGGGCACCCGTGTATTTCTCGAAGGCGATGTTGGGGAGCTCAGCCCCCTCCTGCAACGCACTGGGACTGAGCGTGGCCCCTCATTGGAGACTGCGGAGCATGCCGAAGAGCCGATGCCGCTGGCCGCTTCGCTGGCCCTTTTACCAGGAGCGAAGGCCTTCTTCGCTTCGGGCCTCGCGATGAGCTGGCGGGCGCCCTCCGAGTCGTTCCCAGCGCGAAGGCGCCTCAGCCAGTGAGTCGCCTGCGCGCCTTCGACATTGTCCTTCACCTTGACCATCTCGTGTTTGGTGAGAGCGACCCTCGGGATGGCGTTCGGGTGCTCCGTGCAACTGCCGAAGTTGTCCTCAAGCGTGCCGTGGCCGTTGACCCTTAGCGCCTTGCGGCCTTGGCCGCCCAGCTCGCCGAACTCATCCAGGGTCGAGCCGAACGCCCAGTCCTGATAAATGGGGGCCGTCACCGTCAAGTGGTTCAACTCTGCTCGCGCCTGCTGCTGCCACGCGACTTGGCCGCCGCCCGTGCCAGCGCTGGCCCACCAAAACGGTCTGTCGTGGTCGGCCTCCCCCTGCTTCGCCAGCAGGCGGCGGAGCCGCCCGTGGATGCGCACCATCGCCCCCCGAAGCCCGGTTGGCCTCAACCCGCCGACAGACTTAGGGAAGATGGCTCTCTCCGTGGCGAAGTGAGGCCACTCGCCGAAGCCGAAGCTCTCGAAGCGGACAACGAGGTCGAAAAACTCCTCGATGCCCTTGTCGTCCAGCGGCTGCAGCTCGCGCGGCCTGAGGGAGTCGAAGGCCACTCCTGTGCCCTTCCTGAAGCTGACGACGGCCTGCCTTGCCTCGTCGATCGCAGGCCTCCTGCTGTTGTCCGCCTCCTGCTGAACCATGCAGTCCGCAACTCTGGTCGCGAAGGGGCTGCCGATGTTGAGTGCATGCCTCGTGGTCACCAGCTCCTCGAAAATATCCTCAGCGCCCTGACCGTTCTCGGCGGCCCTCGGGACGTTGAGCGCGCCCTGGATGCTCGACTGCGCTAGCTCGTGGGGCTCCTGGTTGTCGTCCCCTCCTATGGTGATGGGCTCGCCGATCTGCTAGGTAGTGGTACATACGTCTGCATCACCTCGTAGCTGAATCCTGAGAGGTCGTCACTGGCCTTGTTGCCGAAAACTGGCTCGACAAGTCAGCCACCAAAGGGTAGGCCCTGCAGGTGAATGTGTTCCGTCTTCTCCCGCTGCAGGACGCTGACCAAGACCCCCTCTTCCGAACAAGGTCCTGGACCTTGACGATCCGCACCACGGCTTGACCACTCTGTGCCGGCGTGGAGCTCTCCGCGCGTGTCATCAGCGCGGCTGTTCTCAGGCGGAGCCCCTCGGCCCGACTTCCAGGGCTGGCTGCACGTCGCCAGCACGGCCTCTTCACCTCCATGCCCTTCGCTGTCGGAACTCCTCGGCCCGAGTTCCAGGACTGGCTGCGCGTCACCAGGACGGCCAGGTAAGACATGTCACCGCAATTCAACTTCCGAAGGAACACCTGCTTCCTGCGTGCTCTCTTCCTTTGCCTCCAGCCGATTCTCTCCTCCCGAGTTCCGCAGGACTCGAGTCTCAGCCTTCCCTGGCGCAGGTGAGTCCAGCAACAAAGACGGAGTACACTGCCGCCGACGACCCCTTGCTAATACAAGGCCGTTGATCCACCTCCTCCACGCCCTGTGCCTGGCACTTGTCATGGCGGCCTCCCAGCTCTGCTGGCTGCTGAGCGAGCCGACCCTGGCCAGGATCTCCCTGCGACAGGGCTGCCCTCGCCTCCCTGCGCTGGCGCAGCACTCAGTTTCCATCTGCTGCTCCGTTGTGAGGCCAGTCGAAGCGCTCGTGCGGGAAAGTCTTCGACACGTGGGGCTCGCACCGCGTGAGTCCTTCCCGTCCTCCGCATCGGACTCCTCTCCGAGCCAGGGGCCCTGGATCCGCCTCTTCCCCCACCTGGTGTCCCCCGTGATCAGCTCCGGGGGCTGGGCTCCTGTCGGCCCGCTGGAGCTCCACAGTGATCCCCGCGGCGTGGGTCTCGGCGGCTCGCCCGGGAGCGAGCTCAGGTCCGCCCTCGATCTCGTGAGCTCCGAGCCCCTGCGCACGCGGCGCCAGCTGGCGTTGCCCGCCGTGGCCGTGGGCCCCGGACCCCGTGATGCCCTCGGGGCATGCCGACGCATGCCCCCCCCCGCTCAAACGACTCATCGGTTCCCTCGCCGCACTCGGTCTGCGAGAGGTGTGCCTCCTGAACTGCTATCGTGTCGCTCACCGCGCTGCTGCGCTGCAGCAGCGCCTCGACCATGCTGCAGCTGGCGTTGATGGTCAGTGCCAACCACCTTCGGCTCCTCCTCGCACTATGCTCCGGTAGCCTTGGCCCGCTCTGCTGCGCACAGGGTCTCGATGGCGCCGACAATGCGCGTGCGCTCCTCGTCGTCCCCGCATGCGCCCAGCAGGCCCTCAGGGTCAGCAGAGCCCATGAAGACAGTCGAACGTCGCCGCTTCGTCGATCTCCTCTGGTACCGGTGCCTTCGCTGCTGCTGAAGTTTTTGGAGCTCCTCCTCCTGCGCCTTTGCCTGCGCCTGGCGCGGCGGCAGGCCGCTGGGCTGTAGGCAGGCCCTTGAGGAAGTCGGCCAGCGAAATGTCCTTGGTGGGGATCGCCGCGAGGTTGGTCTTGAGCTGCTTGACGTCGATACTCCCCGCAGTGGCGCCGTAGAGGTTGGCGGCCTCTTGCTTCGTGTGCTACAGCTCCTTCTCCAGCCTCGCGAGTTCGCTCTCTGTGTCCGCCACCGCTGCCAGCGCCTTGAGAACCTTCTCCTTCTTGCTCGCCAAATTGGTCCTTGGCGTTGTCGCCTCAGGAGCTTCGTGCCCAGCAGCGCCCAGTACGCCAGCAGCAGCAGCAGCAGCAGCAGCAGCAGCAGCAGCAGCAGCAGCAGCAGCAGCGCGCGCCTAGCATTCTCCACCTTGTACCGAGAAGAGTTGGACATGGCGCCCCCGGTCTTCTCGAATACCTCGCTGGGGAGCTCTGCCCAAGCCTGGACCTCGCTAGGGCTAAGTGTGGCACCCGAGGAAGGCTGCGGGCTGCTGCTTTCCGAATGCAACCATGCTTTCTGCTGCCCTTGGTTCCATTGCTTCGCCCACTTGTTGCCACCGACCCAGAAGGCGGCGCCTGTCGGCGAGCCTGTGCTCCAGGTTTTACGAGGCTCCCGCGTTGCCCCGCAGTCTCCGCACGTCCAAAGGCCCTTGGATGTGAACACCCCGCAACTGCACTTCCAGTAATCAGCCATAGCGAAGCGCACAGACCGAGCACAAGTTGCACAACCAAAGAGTGGGGGCTCCAGCTTGACGCACACTGGTGCGAAGCAATGAAAATGTTGAGGGCGAGCCGCGGACTAGCGGCATCCACTTGGTTCACATGAGAACCTTGCATCTTGAGCCCAAACGGATACGGAACGGTATTGGGGCCTCAGTTGGAGCTCCTTGTGGGGCCGTGAAACGTCTTAGTGGCGTGCCGACATGGGGAGGTGCCGGTACAGTATGCGGACCCTTGAATTTGGGGCTTCAGTTGGAGTTCCTTACGGGGCTACGATGCGTGTGAGGGGTGCGCCGCAAGGAAGCGGTGACGCCATGCGGACCCTGGGCCTGGATTGGAGTTCCCCATGGGGCCACGCACCGTATGAGGGGTGTGCCGAAATGAGGCGGCGACGCCATGCGGACCCTGGCACTTGGGCCTTAGCTGGAGCTCCCTATGGGGCCACGGGACGTGTGAGGGGTGTGTCGACATGAGGCTGCGACGCCATGCGGACCCTGGTATTTGAGCCTTAGTTGGAACTCCCTATGGGGCTGCGACGCGTATGAGGGGTGTGCCGAAGTGATGCTGCGACGCCATGCGGACCTTGATATCTGGGCCTTAGTTGGAGCTCCCTACCGGGCCACGACGCGTGTGCGGGGAGTGCCTCAATGAGGCGGCGACGCCATGCGGATCGTGGCATCTGGGCCTTAGCTGGAGCTTCCTATGGGGCCACGAAGCGTGTTAGGGGTGTGTCGACGTGAGGCGGCGATGCCATGCGGACACTGGCATTTGGGCCTTGGCTAGAGCTCCTTATTAGGCCACGACGCGTGCGATGAGTGTGCCGAACTGAGCCTGCGACGCCATGCGGGCCCTGGTATTTGGGCCGTAGTTGGGGCTACCTATGGTGCCACGAAGCATGGGAGGAGACGACTATGAGGACATGTGGCGGGCAGGGGCAGGGATGGGAGGAGGGAGGGAGGGAGGGAGGGAGGGAGCGGGGAGGAGAAGGAAGGAGGAGAACGCGGGGCGCCGCCTCCCCAAAGAGCCGACCCAACACCACAGGATAGCTGGAACAAAACCAATGCAGCGTCGACATGTTTGCTTTCAACATTGACGTTGTGTCTTCCACGTTGCAGCGTGCGTGGCAAGTATGGGACGGGGCACACATCCTGCGCGAAAGGCCGACGTGTCGCTCTCGCCTCGGCGCCGCGTTCATTTTTCTAGAGAGTCGAGCTCCCCCTGGGGCGTGGCACACATTCTTCGCACGCCACTTCGTCGACGAGCGAGCCGACGAACATGTCGCTCTCGCCGCGGTGCCGCGTAGATTTCGCTTGAGAATGTCGTTCCCGCTTCGGCGCGGCGCGTATTTGACACTTGCCAAGTTTTGGGGCCCCGCGCGAGTGGGTGACTTGTCGCCCTCGCCCGAGCTCCGTGTGCATTTGGGTCGGAAGTGGCGTTCCCACGTGAGCGCGGCGCATGGCTCGTTCGCCGAACCGCCTGAAAGCGACAGGGGCGGCGAATGCCTACGTCGCCCAAGCGCTGCGCAGGTTTTGAGTGAACGTGGTCGTGCTGTATCGGCGCGGCGCATGCTTCGTCGCCGCCGCGCTCATTGGAAGCTTTGCCGTTGGCCCGCGTAGTTTTCCCATCGCCAAATCGTCGGAAACGGGGTCGCGCGCGAGTGTCTTCTGTTTGCGAGGTGAGAAAGGATTCCAATCCGGATACCAGAATGTGCCAACATGTATTCTTCTGTTACGGGAGGGAGGGTGTGCATAGGTGAGGCCTTCTGGTTCGCTCGATCTGGTTTCTCTCTCCAAGTAGGCTTGCCCATCAAAGACTTAGCTCAATGGCGTAAGGAACTTGTCCACTGCCCACACTATTTTGCTTACACTAGTCAAACTATCCGCATTGCTTCCTTCCTATGTGTCCGCATTGCCTCCTCTGTGTCCGCATGGCTTTCCCTGCTATTCCAATGGCTTCCAGTGGCTATTCGAATGCGTTCCCACCAATCCTCCAACACTCGTCAACCCCAAAAGCTTACTATATGTGAGTCGAGCAGAGTAGACAAGAGGGGAGGATATGAATAAAGTAGAACAGGGTGTGTGTATACTAATATACGCACATGTTAACGGCCTTCGGTCCATCCCGCCTCGTTGCTTGGGTTGTGGGTATGCAGCCTATTGGATGTTTGTTGGGATCTCATGGGGTCCTCTTGGGGGCCCATTCGATGCAGTTTTGAAGCCTCTTGAGGGCCGTTTTGGGGCCTCTTAGGGCCTCCTGGGGGCCTCTTGGGGCGGAAGGCTCGGATTTTCGGTTCGTGTTCCCTCCTGGGCCCCTTTAGGGGCCGTCTTGGGGCCGTCTTTGGCGCCACTTGGGCCGTCGTGGGGCGCGCTTAGGCCGTCTTGGGGACCTTTTGGAGGCCTCTTGGGCCGTCTTAGGGTGGTTCTGTAGGCCTCTCGGGCCGTCTTGGAGCGTCGGAAAGCCGAACAGGCGAGAACGCCCAAATCCTTCAAACACTTTTGGAGCATCGATTATTCAATCGCTTCGCTCATTCCGCCGGCCCATATTGCCTCGCCGCTGTCGGGGTGTTGTTGTCAATGCGGTGCGGTTGGGCGGCTGCCATTTTTATCGGAGGCGGCGGGTGGCGGGTCAGAGGCCTCACGGATGTTGGTTGGGCTTTCGTGGTTGGCCTCTCAGGGGCTTTTGGGAGGCAGTTTTGAGGCCTTTTGGAGGCCGTGTTGGGTCTCTTGGGGCCTCTTGGGGGCCTCTTGGGGCTTCTTGGAGTGCCTCTTGGGGGCCCCTTGGGGCCTCTTGGAGGCCTCTTGGGGCCTCCTTGGGGCCAGTGGGGGCTGAAGGCTGGACTTTTCGGTTCCGGGCCCCCTTCTTGGGCCCTCTTGTGGCCGTTTTGGGGCTCTCTTGGGCCGTCTTGGGCTCCTCTTGGGTTGTCTTGGGGCCATCTTGGGCCGTCTTGGGGCCCTCTTGGAGGCTTCGTGGGCCGTCTTGGGGCGGTCTTGGAAGCCTCAGGCCGTCTTGGAGCGCCGGTGAGCCGAAAAGGCGAGAACGCCAAAAACCGTCAGAAACTATAGGGAAATTGCTAATTTCTGCCTCTGTGGGTCCTCTTGGGAGGTCTCTTGGAGGCCTCTTGGGGCGTCTTGAAGGGGCTTTAGGCTGTCTGGAGGCAATCTTTGGCGTCTTGGATCGCTCTTAGACCGTCTCGGACCATGTTGAGCTCTCTTGGAGGTCACTTGAGGCGCTCCTGGAGCGCTCTTGGGAGCCTGCTGGGACCTGGCCGGGACCTGGCCGGGACCTGCCCGGGATCTTGCCGGGACCTTGCCAGGGTTTTTGCGTTTTTTTTTCTTTTTGTCCAGGGACCCCCAGGGGCGGCCCCGCGCGCGCGAACTAGAAATATTGTTAACCAGTTACCGGAGATCTTAGCACGCCCTTGGCCCGTTGGGCCGGCGAAATTTTGCCTCTTGGGGCCTTTTTGGGAGGCCTCTCGGAGGCATCTTGTGGCATCTTGGAGGCCTCTTGGGCCATCTTGAGGTTGTCTTGGGCGTCTTGCTTCGATCTTGGGGCGACTTGGGGCCCAACTTGACCATTTTCAGGGCTTCTTGGAACCATCTGGGCTCGTTTTGGGGCCCTCGTGGGTGGGGTAGGTCGACGTGACCTGTTCCAGCTGACCCGGGGCCAGCCGGTCCGGGAAGCGATTGGTTTGGGCTTTGGAAGACTTACAATTCTGGCAGCAGCAGCAGCAGCAGCAGCAGCAGCAGCACAGCCCTCTCAGTGCTGCATGAGCCGTGTGGCACTCCATTTTTTTTCAGAGGCACAGTGGTGGACTAAAGTAAAGTAGAGCGAAGCATTGTAGAGTGAGTAGAGTGGATACGGGGAGAGTGGAGCCGAGTATAGTAGAACAGAGTAGAAGTCAAGTAGAGTAGACCAGAGTAGAGTAGAGTAGAGAAGAGTAGGAGTAGAGCTGTGTAGAGCCGAGTAGGTTAGGGTAGGGTATACTAAAGTAGTCTAGCGTCGAGTAGAGTAGAGCATGGTAGATGGTAGAGTCGAGTCTGTCGACAAACGTAGTGTAGAGTAGAGTTGGGCAGTAGAGTAGAGTAGAGTAGAGTAGAGTAGAGTAGACTAGACTAGAGTAGAGTAGAGTAGAGTAGAGTGGGACTAGGGTCGATAATATTAGAGTATGAGTAGAGTAGAGTAGAGTAGAGTAGAGTAGAGTAGAGTAGAATATGCACAGGATTATACTCAACTTCGTCAGGTCGAGCGAGTCAGATGGCACCGCCTAGTCCCGCTCTCCCTCCCATAACAGAATCATCGATCATGGTATGACTTGATATTGGGATTCGAGCGTTCTCCCACTTCGCAAGCGGAAGGCGCTCGTGCGCGGTCCCGCTTCCGACGAGTTGGCGACGGTAAAACCACGCTGGCCGCGCAGGGGCAGGGGCGGCAAAACTTCCGATGGGAGGGGCGACGACGAAGCATGCGTCGCGCTTGTACAGCATTGCCACTCTCGCAAACTATTTTCGCGGCGTACGGGCGAGGTCGGCATTTCGCCCGCTCTCGCGCGGCCCCGCTGCCGCTTTCGCTTTCATGCGCTTCGGCGAACTAGCCCTGCACGCCACTTCCGACCCAACTGCGTACAGAACTTGGGCGAGGGCGACAAGTTGCCCACTCGCGCGGGCACCCCCAAATTGGCGAGTGACAGATACGCGCCGCGTCGAGGCGGGAGCGCCACTTTCAGGTGAAGTCTGCGCGGCGCCGGAGCGAGAGCGACATTTTCGTGCGCTCGCGCGTCGGCGAAAATGCGTGCGACCAATGTGCGCCGCGCCCGAGCGGGAGCTCAATCTTCCAGAAAAGGGAGCGCGGCGCCGAGGCGAGATCGGCATGTGAACCTTTCGCGCGGGATGTGTGCCCCGTCCCGCTCCCGCCGCGCCTTTTTGCAACGTGCACGACGTGATGTCCATGCCGAGCCGAAAGACACGGGCTTTGGCATGTCCTCGCAGGTGGCAGGGCGGGCCCAGAGGTGGGGGCCATCGGCCGGCAGAGGCCCAGAGTGGGAGTATATTGCAACAGAGCGGGCTGCGCGGGTCGGCGCGGGCTGCGCGGGTCGGTCGAGAGGAGGAGGAGGAGGAGGAGGAGGAGGAGGAGGAGGAGGAGGAGGAGGAGGAGGAGGAGGAGGAGGAGGAGGAGGAGGAGGAGGAGGAGGAGGAGGAGAGGAGGAGGAGGAGGAGGAGGAGGAGGGGGAGGGGGAGGGGGAGGGGGAGGGGGAGGAGGATAGAGTAGAGTAGGGTAGATGGTGGAGTAGGGTCGGACAGAGTAGGGTAGAGTAGAGTGGAGTAGAGTCCACCCCAGTCCTGTCCAGTCTACTCTAGTTCAGGCGATTTTGGTCCGCTCCAGTCCACCTCATTTCAGTCTTCTGAGCTATTTGGAGTTTGCACTAGCTGAGATTTATCGTATTCCTGATCCTGCTCCTATATCCAAGGTTCAAATTCCAGTTCCAAGGCAAACGCCTACTTCATACGAAGTCCAACTCCAACTCTTATGCTTCCGGTCTTACGCCGACTCCTGTTCCTACTCTTGCTCCTGCACAGAGTATCGCCCCAACTCCAACTGCTCCTCCTACTTCTCTCATGCTTAGGCTGGTGCTCCTGCTCTTCCTCCTCCGTCCACTCCTGCTCCTACTCCTGTCCCGGCAATTTACCCGCTCCTTTCGGTTTCGCCACCAGATGGGATCAAAGCGGGCCGATATCTTTCCTTTTAGCGTGGGCAAGTCTCTTCCGAGGGGGCTCTGCGGCTCGTTGAAGCCTCTCGGTGGGCTCGCCGTGTTTTCCGGGGCGGTCCTGGACGGCCCAGAGGTTGTCTCAGGGGCTCTCTTAGGCGACCCAGGTTCGGTCTCAGAAGTGCCATGCAAGCTTCCACGACCGTTCTCGGATGCGCCATTAGCCCCCCCTCCCCCCCCAATTGCAGATGAGCAGAAGTTCCATGCATGTCAGGCCGCGTTCCTCGTGTGAGCAAATATGCAGCCCTCCCTCGTGGTGTTTTGGGTGAGCGCTCCTCAGGGTGCTCGTATTATGGTCTAGGTAGTCAGTCCCCCACAACTCCAAGAGTCGTTCTGCATGCGACGCCCTTCCCTGTGCTCGCTGTGCCCCTGATGCCTCTCGGGAGCTCTTCCGTGCTTGAGGACGCTTCTTGTGCTCACAGTGCCCTGGGCCGCGCCTCTGCACTCCTCATCGCCCGTGCGCCCGAGCGGCCCACACGCCCGCCAGACGCTGTCGAGGAAGGCCGCCCTGCTGATCTACCTGGGCGGCATGTCCGTCTGCGTCTCTCTCCTGCGCCCCGGGCCGCTGGCAAAGCTGGGCCGGCGGGGGCGGGCGCTGGGGAGCGGCGGACCGCAGTCTGGAGGATCAGCTTCCGCAGGGGGAGATCCTGGAGGCCTCTTCCTCCTCCCCGTCCCCCTTTTCCCTCTCTCCACTCCGCCTTCCCCCCTCTCGCCGTCTGCTTCCAGCCCGTGGAGGAATCTTGGAGGTCTCCCCCCCGTCCCCTCTTTCCCTCTCTCTGTTCCCCCTTCGCCCCCTGTCGCCGTCTGTCTGCCCCTCCCCGTCCCCTTTTCCCTCCTCCTCCTGCTCCTACTCCTCCTTCTCCTTCTCCTCCTCCCATTCCTTTTTTTTTTTTTTTTGGGGTGGGGGGGTCTCTCTCTCTCTCTCTCTCCCTCCTCCCTCTTTTTTCGCCCCCTCTCTCTGTCTCTGTCTCTGTCTCTGTCTCTGTCTCTGTCTCGGTCTCTGTCTCTGTCTCGGTCTCTGTCTCTGTCTCTGTCTCTGTCTCTGTCTCTGTCTCTGTCTCTGTCTCTGTCTCTGTCTCTGTCTCTCTCTCTCTCTCTCTCCCCCTTCTCCCCCCTCTCGCCGTGTCTCTCCCCCTCTTCTCTCCCTCCTGGCCCAGGGGCGGCCCGACGGCGCCCCATATCCTCCCCCAGCCCCGCTCGCATTCGCCATAGGGGCCCCGTCCGCGCCCCTGTGGCTCTTGGCCTCCCGTGGCCTCCCGGCTGCTTGCCGCCCCGGTGGCCTCGGGTGTTCCTGTGGCTTGGCCTCACGTAGCTCCACGTATTGCTCTAATAATCGGTCGCTGTGGGCTTCACGCGGTGGCATCATCACCCAACTCTGATTGCCTCTGCGGGCTTCCCAGAGGATCGGCTCGTTGCGCCCGAGCCTTGTCCGCTGCCGAGAAGGTCTTGCCAATGCGACTCCGATGTCGAGTCTGTGGTGCAGCAGGCGCCTCTTTCTGGTTGAAGTGCGGTCGCCTGACCGCGGCCCCGGCAGTGCTGGGCTCGGCCGCTACCAGCACACAGCAACAGCCACAGCGGCGGCAACAGCATCATCGCTTGCTCCCTCCCCTCGGGGGCAACGTTCGACCCCACTGATCGCCAATCATAGGGGTCCGACGGCCCACCCGCTCAGGAGCGTGCGCTTTCGCTATCGAGGGCCTATCGCCGTTCTGTCGGCGATCTATCGCCTATCGCCGATTCCAGGTCGATGTTCTCCCCCCCCCCCCCCGCGCTGGTCCCCTCTGACGCTCCCCCTCGGTCCCTGGCCCCTCGCTTCGTTCGCTTTTCGGGCCCTCGTTCCGGTCCCCACTCGTCGCGCTGTGCGACTGCAGTGCAGGGGAGTTGGAGCCTGGCGCCAACCCGCGGCCGAACAAGACGCTCCCCCCCCCCCCTCGTCCCCTGCTCCTGCTCCGGCAGGGCGCGCCCGCGGGGTGCGCCACCGCTGCGGGGCTGCCGGTGGCCCGGCCCCACGCGCGCGGGGCCGAGGTGCTCCTGCCTCGCCTTCGCGCCCCGGGCGGACGAGGCGCGGGGAGCGGGGCCGCCGGGGGCCGCCGTCTGTCGTTGCCCCTCGAGGGGGGAGCGGGGAGGGGAGGGGAAGGAGGTGGAGTGGGGATTCGGCTCGGAGGAGGGGAGGTTGGGGTGGAGGTGGGGGGCAGCGGAGAAGGCGAGGCAGGGGAGGGGATGCAGGGGGTGGAGGGGGGGAGAGGGAGGGCGGGGGGCGGCAGGGGCGAGATCGCGTAATTGTTGAACGCCGCCCTGTTATAACGAGAAGCGCCTGCAGCGAATGCTTGCAACTGCCCATCATGATGGACAGTGTTTTTCACGGAGCTCATCTGCAGGAGGGAGGGGCTGAGGAGTAGCGCACGCAGCGCGGCAGGTGCAGGCGGTGATGCCGCATCACGGCGTGATCATGACTTTCAGTAGTGCCGCCGTCTCTGGCACGAAGGATGGCTTTCCCTCCCCTGTCCTTACCTCCCCCTGAGCATCTCTGCCATCGTCCCCCCCCCTCCCACTCTCCGTCGCGCTCCCCATCCCCATCTCCGTCTCTGTCCCGTCTTGTCCCGTCTCCGCTGCTCCATTTCCTCTCCCCTCCCCTTCACTCTGACTTACTGTAGCTCATCATGAATACAACTCCCTTCTCTTTCCTGACCGCGCTCGCTCTTACGTTCGCCATTCCCGCACATGATATTTATTATGCACGCTTGATTTCTCATACCGCAGACGGTTCGTTTGTTTCTTTGTTTGCTTGCTTGCTTGTTGGTTTCTTTGTTTATTTGTTTGTGTGCCTGTTGAACTGTTGTGTGTTGTTTTGTTGAGTTTTAGTAAATATGCTCCTCTCCGCCTCATTGTACACTTGCCTCTCCTGCTGCCTGCCTTGCCACACCTTGACATTGGTATTATTGTATACCGAAGCTGTATCATACTGCTCGAGTGTGAAAAGGAGCGCGCCGGGGCGCGCGGGCGGCTCGCGTCGTCGTCTGTCTCTGGCCGGCCTCGTCACACCCTATACTTGAGTACAGTTGCTTAACGGATAACCTACAGTTTCATCGATGTCTCATTCCGTATCCTCTACCACTGAGCATAGTCAACATGAGACCTTAACTCCTTTGGCAGCATACCCCGATTTTCAGAGGAAAGACTGGTTATCAGCCCAAACCCGCGACCAAGTCGCAATAGGGATGAGCTATGACGAGATAACCGAATTGCCCGCTGGATCACGCGGTGTGTATCGAGACGGGCAAGAACATCAGGACAGCGGCCCGGGGGAGGGCCGCTCTCTTTCTTCTTCTAATCCCATTCGGATTTCTCGTGGAAGGGGCGCGGGAGAAGCCATAGATTTGTCAGCAGATGATTCCCCCACTCGTATTCCGATCAGGGATCGTGAACAGACCCCATACCCGAAAAGGCGGGACGGCACAGCCGTAAATGCCAGGCGAAGAGCCTTTTCATCTTGGATTGCTGAATCCTCAGAAACAATACATTCCAGCCCGATTGCCGTGCGTTCAATCGAGCCGGCCGCTGGCCCAGCCAGTGGGTCGCAAGACGTAAAGGAGTCCGGCGGTGCGGTCCCCGCCGTCCCAGACGGTTGGGGTCGTACGCACGAGACTCACCCCATCCCGATAGCCTTGAACGGGCAACCCGGTCAAGACAGCGACGAACAGCTTGATGACGAAGACGATATCAGCTCCATGGAGGCAGACATAGAGTATGCCAATTATCAAGTGTCACCAAGACGAGTTTTGTCGCTGAGGAACGCTGCTGACCACCCCGTCCAAGACGGAAGGTCATCCCCTGGGCAAGAAACCGTTGACTACGATCACCTGGAAGCCCTTGGGAAGGCGCTCGCAGAACCAGATTTAGACACCACGATCAGCGACCTACCGCCCCAGGCGGCGGAGGTAGAAATGAGTTCCCAATTTCATGTGAAGCATGACCGGGAGACCACGGGTCGAACGCCGGCTCCTCAACATAAGAAGCACAAGAACGAATATTATGATCTGAATGCTTCCCCGCTTCAGGAGGGGTTCTATCGGGCTGCCGTCGCCCCAGGCGATTGGCAACCGTCCGTGCCCGCGGTAGTTGAGGACAATGATATGTTCGACCCCCCAGCAACGCTCACTGAGTTGGTCGAACAGGATGAACGGGATGAGGAGCGTCGAGAGGTGGCCAAGCCACCGGAGAGCACGCACGTGTGCCCTCGATCGTCAGCTTCGAGCAGGGGAAGGCCCAAGATGCCACGATCTGGTGCCCGGTCGACTTCGAGGAGTAACAGTGCCATATCCATGCGTGAGGCATGCTGGAACCGAGGCCCCGACTGCCCGCCACAGGCGGAGAACAGGTGCCCGGGGAAAGCTCACAAACAGGACGGACCCTGCAAGCGTCCAGTGTGTGGATGCTGTTCTGACGTGTGTCCTAATTGCGGCAATCACTGGTTGTGTGGGGATTGCGTTCAGATGGAAGAACATAACTGCCAATGCCTTTTCATTCAAGCTATGCAGGACCAGGCCAGATTCGTTGAGGCCAAGGGACAGCAAGAAACCGTGATCCTGGAAGCTCAGAGGGCCGAACAGGCTCGACCGGATCGAGAAGAAATGAACGCAGTTATTGCCGATGTTCGGAAGAGGTTCGAGGCCGATAGAGTCGCCATGGCCCAAGCTGCCAGTCGGCGGGAACAAGAGTTGATGGAGCAAATGTCTTATCAGACCGCGTCTGCTCAGCAGCGTCCGGAAGAAGAAGCCGAGAACAGGATTGTTGAGGCGAGATCTTCTGAGCGACAGGCTGCCCTGGTGGCAAACAGACAATCTGTCGATGCCAAGTCCGCCTGCGCCGCTGTTGCGGTGGCGAGAATGGAAGGACATGCTCCAAGACCAACTTCGTGCTGCCAGGCTAGAAGTGGCCGATGCGCAGATTGTAGCTGCGACGATTGTTGATCAGAACAATCAGTGCCGAGAAGAGCTCAAGTTGCATGAAAATATTAGAGCATCACTTCAGCGAGTGCAATTAGGTGACGAGGTGTGCCTGCCGGCCAAGCCGGCGGGGGCGAGCGGGCGACCGTCGCCGGCGGCCCAGCCGTCTGGTGCGACGTCGTCGCAGGCCCGGCCTGGCTCGGCGCCCCCAGGAGGCGGAATGCCGCCAATGTTGCGCGTAAGAGCTGCTCAGAAGCCGCAGTCTTCGAAAGGGGGCGCCGAAGAGAATTGTTCAATATGCTCGAGTCCGAAGATCGAAACATGCGCTACTTGCGGATTGCCAAGCTGTAAGGACCACTTTGACACGGGCGCCAGACGTTGCGTCACTTGTACTCAACGAAAGAGCCTGCCCGTGGAACAGGCGGAGTGGGATGGGCAATGGCAGCGACATAGCGCTGATCCCAATTTTCGGGCCCAACAGCAGAAGCTCCTCGATGATTTTTACGCTGATAAACGTAATGTGCAACGGATGAAGGAGCAAGCTGAGGAACAGCTTCGACTGAGCTCAGAAAGGTCAGCTGCCAACCTTCGAGAAAGATGAAGCATTGGCACGCGCAGCTGCATCAGAGAAAGAAGTGATTGAGTTCAAGGCTGTCATCACTGAATCCTTGAAAGAAAAATGGCAAAATGTGCAGTCTCAATTGCAATCTGCTGACCGTGAGGCGGCCATGATCGAAAGGGCTCAAGAGATGACGAGTACTATGGGAATGGAATACGTTCAATAGATCGAGAAAGAATTGGACAAGTTGCCCAGGTTCCGTCTGTTCGATATGCCCCAGCTTTCACAGGGGACGCCCGTGAGGCCAATCATGCAATCCCTTCATTCTGTCCCTGGCCCTGCAACCGAAGGTCCAGCCAAGCCTGGCATCTCCGGGAACAATGTACCCATCAATGCGGAGTTGGCAGGTATTGCTGATGACATGACCTTCATTAACTATTACCCTTTCACCAAGGCGGGGCCAGCGAGACCAACGACGGCCCAGCCGTCTGGTGGAGGTAAGGGTCATGCGCCAGCGGCCACGCCGCCTGGCGGGGCAGGGCAAGACAATGATGGGGATGATCATCGTACCGCACCAAGTACCGAGATCTTGTCAGCACTCGCCAATGCCATTCGAGACCAGTCGGAGAAGCCGCCCCCAGGGGGTCCGGGGGGTTCTGGATCCCCAGGAGGTGGAGGCGGTCGTGGCGGACCTCAGGGCCCAGGAGGGCCAAATGACCCGGGAGGTCTTGACGAGAGCACCCCTTTGGATCAGTGGAGACAGGTTGGGAACAACCAGAAGGTCGATCTGATGGACATTCCCGATGTTACAAACATGCGGGAGTGGCAGATGCATGCGGTTCGTGCTGTTGCTGGATCGTCTCCTGAGATTCGGGAAGCGCAGCTCTGGATCTGTGACTAAAGAACAGCTCAGACATCCGGGTCGCTTCCAACGTCTAGATATCATGATCGCCACTAACCTGATCAAGAAATTTAATAAACTGCGTCGGAATCGCAGTCTTTCCACTCATCACATTCACTTCCCCCAACAGATCAATCGCATGGAATGCGGCGCCCAGAATGAGAAGAGACCCTTAACAGGGCGCGAAATGAAACGAGCCATCTGCCATTGGTGTTCAGTCAGATCGGAGTTAGGTCAACATCGCATTTCGCTTGACATCTTCAAGGTAGTTATTGATCCCAATCGCCCAGATGCTGATTTATACCATTTCTATAATGAGTGGACAGATGTGTATTAGCAACTCTACGGCGTGCGACCCCCGTCTGATGAGATGCGAGCTTCGATCCGTGCACACTTCATTGAGCAATGCAGGAAGCCGAAGAAATTGGAGCTAATCTGCCAGCTTTATGATTTGTCCACGGACAAGCTAGGAGAAGGCATGAAAACCTATGAGTGGCTCATAACCCAGATTGAACGGATGATGTTGCGTGAGAAGGAAGAATGGAAGATGCATTTGCATGAGGGTACTTTGAATCAACGTGCTCGACAGACGCGCTTGGGCGGCGGCGGGGGCAACGGCGACGACAACCGCCGAGGCCTCAACGGCGAAGCCGCTGCGGCAGAAGTGGCAGCGCGTCTTGGGAAATCCACGGACGTTAAGAAGAATGGAGTGACGAAGGGCGAGACGACGTGCAACTTTGTGCGTAGGGGCGAGACCTGCCCGCATGCAGGTCAGGGTTGCCCGTTTAATCATAAGAAGCCCAAAGCCGCCGCTGCGGCCCAGCCGGTTGCGGGGGCTAAATCGAATGCTGCCCCGGCTCCGAATGCGAGTTCCAGAGGGGGGTCTGAGAAACCCAAAGGCGGAGGCCGAAAGGCACAGAGCCGCTCGCAGACCCCAGCGGGTGGCCGTGGAAAGGGTGCGCAGCAACGGAATAGGGGCCAATCCGATCGTTCGCGCGGAAAACAGAGCAAGTTGCCGTGTTACCCTTATTCGCGTGATCCTAAGGACTGCCGTGGACCCCCAGACGGTTGCTACAGGCAACGCAGAGCCTTGACCGACGCAGAAAATCTCAAGCGTGACAAGTATGAACAAGCGAAGCTTAATGCGGGACAGGCTCTGGGATATGAGCGCACGATTAAACAAGCCAGTGCCGCTGCTGCCAATGTCTCTTCATCTGCGGGTGGTGGTGGCTCTAGGGCCGCCAGCTCCAGTTCGGAGAGACGCAGAGGAGATGGAGACAAAGGCAAAGGCAAAGGCAAGGGCAAGGACATGATGTGTCGTTCTTTCAAGGAAAAGGCAAAGTGCACGCGTGGAAAGGATTGTTGGTTCGCTCAGACCACGCCCAACCATCCGTGACACTGGCTCAGCATTGGCGGCCCAGCCGCCAGTGCAGATGGACTAATTGGATTAATTTTGTTAAGGACAATATTTCTTGCCTTCTTCGCTAGACGGATGCGGCGACGCTCGCGTCGGTCAAACCGAATGCGGGGGGGCGGGAATATGTCCACTGACTCAGTCAGCCTGGGCGCGATAGCGTGCCCTGCCCCGTTAATTCGGTGCCTTCCTGGGCAGAAGCAGGCCGGCCCTCATTTTCCAAAGGTCTTCATATATATATATATATATATATATATGCGGAGGAGTTGAGAAACGCCCCTCCAGTGGAGAGCCCCTTCACGCGCGCAGGGGGCAAGTCGAGAATCTCGTAATTATTCTTGCAAATTTCCTGCGCCCTCTTTCTCGGGGCGCTATCAAGATGTATTGGAGCGACCCCCCCAGCAAGAGTTGCATTCGATCTCAGACAAAGGGTCGGTGCAAATTCCGCGTGCGATTTCACCCCTTCGACTGCGGGGCCCGCCATCGCTCGTAGGAAGGCGCGTCGCCACGACCTGAAAGAGTTGCCCTCGAGTGACGAAGACAGGTGGAGGTTCCCAGCTGAAGTGCGCCAGCAGTTATCCACCCAGTGGAGAGCGTCTGCGGCGGAGGCCCTAATCAAGGCATCAGACCTACAAGATGATGTCTGGCACCTTTGGTTGAGGACCGAGGATGGGGAAGAGGGCCCGCGCGGCGCAGCCGCTGCGGGATGTGCAGACAAAGATGCTGCATATCTTGGAGCGCTGAGCTTTATCATTGATACAGGGTGTGGGTATAACCTTATAGCGGAAAGATACATTAAAAGTGCAGGTGCGATGAGATTGATTCGAAAGCTTCCGCAATCGATCACTCTGAATACTGCCGGGGGGAAGTCAAAAGCCCCCGGCTCAGTTCGCATCGCGTGCCCTAAATTTAAGGGTGGTAGTTTTAACGCAGTGGTCATGCTGGAGACTCCGTGCGTGATCTCGGTAGGAGAGCGGTGCATGGATCGCAGCTTTAGTTTCTTCTGGCCAGCAGGCCGAAGGCCCTGCCTTCTGTTGCCCAACGGTCAAAGAGTGGACCTGATCGTTGAGGGCAAGATTCCATACTTGATCCCTTCAGGCAAAGAGGCGCTGGGTCAGTGGATGTGCGCGGTTGCCGCTGGGGAGGGTGAAACTCCCGAGCGGTGGTGTTGCGTGGCGCCAGGCGCCAAGGCATTTCTGGATGATGTGGAATCGGCGGGAGGCCCTCCGCCCCGTGCTGTTCAGACTCGCGTAACCATAGACTTGCATACACATGAGATGATTGGAAACCACAGCTACGTTGACGGACGGCCGACTGAATTCGCGCCCGTTTTCCCATCCTCATTAGACTCTGCGGATACCATCTTTTATTTCTACTATTTGCCTTGTAAGGCTAGCGAATGCGGTTGGATTCGGGCACCTACCGGCATCGCTGCCTCCATATGTTTCTCGACTTTGCCCTGCCGCGGCCAAGCCGTCGGTGGGGCCGACGATCAGCCCGGCAAAGCCGTGGCCTGCGCAGCCGCATATAAGAGCCCTTGTTGGTACGGGGTTACAGGATACCTTCCCTCCAACATGGAGCAAGGGTTGGACTCCGATGCGTGCGACGCGGCCCCCGGGCCCGAGGAGGGTGAAGTTGGAGACGCTGACGGTGTCGACCTAGTCGACATCGACGCACCGTCAGAACCGGACCCAGATGATGCGGAGGTTGAATGTCGGGTTCCCTTGCCGAGCGGCTTAAGAAGGCCGCAGCCTCCCTTCCGCATCTCCTAACTCATACCCCCAAGAACCCATATCGCTCAGTATGCAATTGGGCCAAAGCTCTCAGACGACAGCAGCGCAAAGCGCGCAACAAAGGGCTGAAGGTCCCCCGCCCATGCGCCAACCCCACTTCGTTCGGACACCTACCTGACGACGATGGATCATTGGTTTGCGATGGATGAACTCTCGCGGGGGCTCCACGATGAGACCGCGTGCGTGATTTTTCGCGACCGAGCAACTGATTTTCTCGCCGCTCAGGGTGTGCACGACAAGTCTGCGGTTCATATTTGTAACTTTCTAGTAAACCTTAAAGCCCCGGGAGAGAAGTTAGAATCTTGTTATGCTGATGGTGCGCGCGAGCTTGCAAGGGCATGTTGCGAGCTCAAGATTGCCCATGATCTTACCATTCCACGAAACAAGAAGCAAAACGCTGTTGCCGAACGTGCAAACGGCGTGGTACAGATGGAGACTCGGGCTCTTCTCATGCAGGCCGGTCTCCCACCGCCATATTGGACGTATGCCGTCAGATATTTCTGTTTCTGCTGCAACGCCAGGGCCCGTGAGGGGGGGAAGTCTAGTTGGGGGCGTCGCTTTGGACATCAGTTTGAGGCACCGCTTCTTCCTTTCGGGTCTCTTGTGCGTTATGTGCCCCCGCCAGAATCGAGATTTCGGATCGCCAAGACTGGCGGTGCAATGGTCCCTGGGTTATACCTGGGGTATGTGCACAAAACGGGGGGGATGGTTGGTCCAGAGAGCTATGTTGCGCCGCTTAGACAGCTAGAAGGACTTAACATGGAATCAGGGCGCACGCCTGAAGGCAAGCGACCCACCATTGAGAAGTCCGATCAGGTCTACAGCAACATCCTAGATGGCACTGCTGACGACCAATCGCCCCAATTTCCAATGAGGAAAGCGTACGAGAAGGCGATGACTGAAGTGCGCTCCGTTACGATCCCCCCCGCTGGCGAAGCCGCGGCCGTCCCAGACGGTTCGGGGCAGGGGTCCCCGAGGAGGCGAGGGCGCACCGCCGCCAGACTCCGAGGCCGATTCCGATGATGACGACGGTCCGGGGGGCTCGTGTGTGGACGACGAGCCTGTGGTCATTGACGGAAGGGGCCCACAGCGAGACTCTCGCCCAGACGAAGATCAAGATCAGAAGTTAGGTCTCGCTCACATTGAGTGCCGCTTGGGTCGTCAATCTAACTTTTCGGCGGCCAAGCCGCGCGAAAAAGTCCTGGGGAAAGGGCAGCTCCTTGTTCGCGCGACTCAGAACCTTGATACGATGGAATACTATGAAGACCGGCGCATTGCCGTTTGTCTAACGAAAGATGAGCTAACACAAAAGCTTCCATTGACGGGCCGTCGAAAAACATGCAGCATACGAATTGTACTTTATTATGATCCTGACTACGTTCCCGTGACCCGAGTGTGGGTTACAGACCCAGATCCGAAATGCGGTGCTCAATGGCTACAGAAATTGCCCGAATCCACCAATCCTGGCATTCATCCCGGACACTGGTTCAACGTGAATCAGGCTCATCGCCGACAGGCAGTTGAGCAATACAAGGCCGAGAAGAGAGGATTCTTTGGCATTGACGACCCCGGCCCTTGTCTTGCCTTACTGCGTGATGTAGGCTTGGGCGGGGAAGATCCAGCGACTCCACCCGGGCCCGCAGTGGCCAAGCCGCCCGCGGCTCGTCCACTCTCTGAGGAGGATGCCGCTTATCTTGCGACACATCCAAAGGCAAGGAGAGCCGCTCCGCGGGTCGTTGAGCGATTTCGGAGACAGGCGGCACAGAGCGGCCAAGCCGCAGCTGTGGCCGCCGAATCTTCCGCGGAGGATGACTCAGGCGACTGCCTTTCGGATGCTGAGGACGTCTGGTGGAAGCAAACTTGGTGCAGGGGTGCTATCGCACGTGATGGTGATCCCCCCGGCCCAGTCGGTAGGGGCCCATTATCCGATGCGGAATCTGAGGTGGCACAAGAGGCAAGCCTGCCCTCGAGCCCGGCGGCCGCCGCGTCGCGGCGAAGCGTGCCTCGAATGCCGTTGCAGCGTAGCTCGGCCCCAATGCCAAGTCACCGTGAAAAAGAAAGGTTTGACTTGGATTACCTGTGCAACCCTTTTACTGATCTCATCTCAGTTGTCGACGAGCCCTTTCAACTCCCCAATGAATGGCGACAGACTCGGATCGATGCCGCTGTAGCGCGATCGGTTTCCAAAGTCGAAGCCCAGGCGAATCAAGATGCCAAGGCCGCCTCGAGAAAGGAATGGAACCGATTGCGAGAAATAGGCACCTGGGACGAGAAAGGCGTCAAATAATATGCTGATGTTGTTGCAGAACTCAAAGGGAGGACTGCCCACTTCGGTCGTCTATTCGCGATCCTAGTCGAAAAGAATATCGAGCTGCCGCTAGGACACAAAGACCGTAAATATAAAGGTCGGGTTGTCTTCGACGGTTCTAGCGTGAGAGATCATAACAAAGATGTGGCGTTGTTTCAAGAACTTTCCAGCGGCCCTGCTACAATGCAGGCTAGCAAAGCTGCTGACACCTACGGGCTCTTCGAAGGCCATAGTATCGAACAAGCCGACGCCCGTCAGGCCTACGCTCAATCAAAGTTGGGTGGCACCCCAGCATGGGCATTTCTGCCCCGTGATGAGTGGCCTGAGTCCTGGTCGCATATGCGCAATCCCGTGTGCCCATTGATTTTATCTTTGTACGGGCACCCTGATTCAGGGGGGCATTGGGAGCAACACTGCGAAGGGCATGTTACGGCTAACGGCTTCGTCAAATGCAGCCCGTGGCGCAGCTGTTATTTCCACGCAGATTTGAAACTTTTCTTGATAATCTATGTTGACGATTTTAAGCTGGCCGGTCCTGCCGACAAGCTAGCCCAAGGATGGAAGCTGTTGCAATCCCCATCTCCCAATTGCCCCGAAGGCATAGAGATAGACCCTCCGACAGCGGTCGGACCATATTTGGGTTGCGAACACAGGTTATCCATACAGCTTGTCGAATGGCAAGGTGAGTTGCCCACGATTTTGGACCCGCCGCCTCCAAAAGTCAAGAAGAACGCATCCGTCCCAGACGAGAGCGATGAGGAGGCCACGGGGGGTGACTCAGCGGCCCAGCCGCCAGAGCCATACCAACCTAGAGAACCCAAACAGGCCAGAGTCATAGACTACGACATGACTGAATTCTTCGATTCCTGTGTTACTTTATATGCCCAACTCAGAGATACTGGCCCAGCTACGTATCCTGCTGCAGGTACCCCTTGTGGCCCCGAACTTGCCGATCTCGAGGACGGCCGCGGCGGGCCTCGAGGCGAAGTTTACTCTCCTGCGGAGGAGGCCATAGCATCGGCCTTGAACGTCAGTGTTGACGTTGGGCCCCCAGACCAAGAGATCGTCGTGCACGGCCTTGAAGCCGCAGCGGCCAGCCCGAACGATCTGGAGCCACCGACCCAGTCGGGCGTGCTCCAGCCCATTGCGGCGAAAGTCTTGATGAAGATCCTATACGGTGCGAGAATGGCTCGATATGACCTTCTCCGCGCTATTTGCCATGCAGCGAGTTGCATAGCCAGATGGACAGAGCAACAAGGCACGGATCTTTTCTGCCTCATTTGTTATATCAAGTGTACTTCTCACTACCGCATGTCTTCATGGGTAGGTGATAGAATGGAGGGTGTCTTGTTGAAGCAATACTCCGATGCGGATCTGGCCAGTGACGTCTGAACACATCGGAGCACGAGTGCCAGTTATCAAGCAATTTTGGGGCCCATACACTGGAGCTGGGCAGTCTATGGGGTCTCAGCGACAGACGTGTGTTTCCCATGGCACTCTTGAGGCTGAAATTGTGGCTGCTGACCTTGCCCTGCGAAAAGAGCTGCTTGCAGCCCTTCCGCTTTGGGATATTGCTTGGACGACAAATACGTTGCCTTTTTTCTTAGAAGATAACCAGGCAGTTTGCAAGGTCATTAAAGCAGGAGGATCCGTGAAGCTTAGGCGCCTTCCGCGCACTCATCGTACGGATGCTGCCGCAGTGTCTGAACAGTTTCCCCGGGGCATCGTGGAACTTCAGTACGAGCGGACACAAAGCGAGGCTGCCGACATTTGAACGAAGAGATTCACAGACCCTTTGTCCTGGGTTAAGGTACTATATCTTGTCAGCGTAGTGACTCCGAAGTTTTGGACCGCCCAGTGGCACCAAGACAATTTAGATTCGACGTTTCCAGACGGCCCCCCCTCAAACCCGGGGGGATCCTGAAGCCCCGCTTAGGTCCGAGTTCGGCCTTGCGGAGAGGAGCTGTTGTACCCGGTAAAGAATGAATAAGACAAGTAAGCGTCTTAACAAGGGTAAGCCCGCGGTGCGCCCCCAAAAACCAATGCGCATTCCAGCGGCGCCGAGCGGCGCCGAGCGCCCGGCTGCCATCGATGCTGCCCCCGGCCAAGCCGCGGTGGCAAACGCGCCCCGCCAAGCCGTGGTAGCGAGTACAACTACTCCTGCTACGAAGAAAGAAGGTTCCAAGAGAGGCTCCGATAAACCCAGGTCCAAGGAGGGTATTGAAATAAGAGCGATGTTTGACCTAACTGAGAGTGAGAGTCAGTCTGATACATGTGATCCGGCAAGAATGAGATGTGATGAGCAGTCACAAACTGAGCCAATTAACGTCGAGCAAAAAGAAGACACGCTCGGATGCAACATTCTTCTCCCTCAACTTCCTTCTGCCACTGCCGCCGACCTTCAGAATAGGAAGGATCACTGGGCACAACGCGGACAGAGTCTTAGACGTTGGCACTTCGTTCCTAGACTTGTCGCGCTTGCGCCCGTGAATGCAGATTAGTTGATCAGCGTCGCACATATGCAACCAACGTCCGCCATGGTTGAACTATTGGCCGTGCGGATAACTGGCGTGATGAAGATGTAGAATATCATCGCCCCATTGAGCAGAATTCGAATGGCGATTCCAGCGATGGCGACTATCACCCAAGTAGATGGACCGGCTGGGCTGAACTCTGGATCCGGGACGATTGCGCCCAGGCCACCCAGTGGACCGGGGATCGGCTCTTATTAGAATACTGTTGTGGCCCTGAGAGCAGGCTTGGAGACCCCAGGAATTTCGTTGATAATTCTTGTAAGGTGATACGGTATACGGAGAAGGAGGATATGAGAACCGATAAGGGGAAAAGATTGGCTTTGAGTGATATTAAGAAGTTCAAAGGACAACACATAGCTCTGTGGGGCTCAATGCCCTGTACGGGTGGCTCTCCCTGGCAATACGTGAATGAAGCCCATTGTTTCCGCGCTGGAAATCATAGAGCGATGCGTAGGCTTCGAAGTATTCGGACCGACTTCAGATATCTGTTCTGGAACTTCCGCGAGATTGCCCGTGCTGTGCACAAAGCGGGGGGTGCAGTTTGTCTCGTGTGGCGTACTCAGTGTAATTATTGGAGGGCCCCCCCAGGTGAAAGAGTTTATGAAAGAGTTAGGTTTTGTAAAAACGGCGTTGCATGGGTGTGCATACGGTTTGAGGGGCAGAAAAAGGTAATTTCATGAAACAAGCCCCGGACGATTGCATCCACATCTCATGACGTGATTGAGGGACTTGAGCGCAGATGTGACGGCACGCATAGGCATGCTGAGGCCAGAGGCAGGGATTGTAAGGCGGCTGAAGATTACACGGATGCCTTTGCACAGCAAGTTCACATTGTTGTTGCTCGTGCTGCTGAGCGCATATTGTCATATCGTCATCATTCTGTCTCCTCTTCTAATTCCCCGTGTGCCGCTGCCGTTTTGTCTCCAGAGCTTGCGCGGGCCACCCGACGGCCGGCCTCCCCTCGGACCGCGCCGCCGCCGCGTTGCGGCTGTGCGGGCCCCGTCTGCCGCGGTCCTCGCGCGCCCGATTGGTCATTGGCCGAACCCATGTGTCAGCCGCTGGACACAACCGCGGCCGAGCCGTCGGGGGAGGATGTGACGTCGGTTTGCTCGGATGATCTCATGTATGAACCCGCCTCGGATTTGCCCGACGGCGAAGAAGCTTTAATCGGAGCAAAAGGACAGGCCCCTCCCAATGCGAACAAAGAGGCTCCCCATCGGCCCAGCCGAGTGGGGGCGCCGCCCCGTCGGCCCAGCCGGCTGGGGAGATGGCCGTTCTTTTTAGCCCTAGTGATGTCATGATGGGTGTTGACATCGAAATGGAAGGCGGCGTCGAAATTCACGCAGCGGAGATTACAGCTCGCAAGAGAGCTGCCTCCGCTGCTGTTGATGACAACAAGCTTGCCAAGAAGACAGCCGCCTCCTCTTGTGGGAAACATAGTCCCCGCGAGGAGCAACCTGTCTTTCGCTGTTTTCCCGACAAGACCGAATGGTCCAGGCCTAGCCATGCAATGGGCACTTCGCTCCTGCGCAAAAGGGGGCGGAGCTGGCGCTACACGATGTGGCGGCGCCATATCTTGCATTCGCGGAGCGACCAAGTCGTTGCCGCGCTGAAGGAAGATTTAGCCGCCAACTCGCAGACAATCTTTGAGCGTCTGTCTTCTCGTGTCTCGCAAGACCCGTGGGTCGCCCGCTGGACGACATTCGATAGAAAAGCCACGTGCCGTTTCGATTGTGTTCCTCCCAAGGTTGACCAGATTCTTGAGGGTACGTACTTCCAGTCATACCCCGATGAAATGACGAAGTTGGTCTGCAAGTTATACACGAAAGCGCCAGGGGAGGCCGGACGTCTTGTCCGCACTCTCGAGAAGGGAGAGGTCGTGGGTCCCACCGTTGGTCCAGCCAGTCGGCGGGTGACGACATTCGGTGATTTCGTAAGCGTCCCATCTCGGGACGACAAGACGGAAGGTTCTCCCATTGTGTGGTTGAACATTTGGGGCCCTTCACCGCGCTCGCCGCCCCGCGGCCAAGCCGCTGGGGACGGCTGGGGTATTATGTTTGCCCTGCCTGTTGTTAAGGGCCGTCCCTACATGCCTGTGCATGTTGTTGAGGAGGCTCGGTCTTCTCCCGAGCAGGCTGTGGCCTGGCGTGAGGCAGCTCCTTGGTGGTCCCGCCCCTGCGATTTTCAGGCGTGGCTCGTGAGTGCTAGTCTTGGAGGCAGTGTTGGTTCGACTGAGAAGCCACGCTCTCCGCCAGTTACGGAGACCGAGGCTGAGCAGCACGACCCAGTCGTTGCTGGAACAACGCCACTTATGCCAGCAGATCTTGAGCAGCCAGAGCGTGGGGCGCCCTCAGAGGGGCCTTCCAGAGACAAACAGGGGGGTCCTGTCAAGGCGCCGAAAAGGCTACGCTTGAGAGCGGGGTTGCCGGCCGACTCCGTCGGCTCGGCCAGCAATCAAGCGAACGTTGCGATGTCGCTTCCTTCGGTTGGCTCCATGCCACCGAAGCCTTTGGACAATCGAGGAGCTGGCCGGCAGGCGACCAGCGGGCCATCCGCTGGGTCGGCCTCAAGTCCGGCTGCCCCGCCTGGCCAAGCCGAGGGCGGGGCGGTCGGTGGCTCTCCCCCTGGCCCAGCCGGTGGTGGAGGTGCCCCGTCCGGCTCAGGTGGCTCCCCCACAGGGAACCCTCCGCCCTCTGGTGCCCCCTGGGGGCGGTGGCGGAGGTGGCCCCCCTGATACGGGGCCGATGGGAGTCGATGGCGAAGGGAAGGACCCGCCCTACCTTGGGCGTAGTCCCTGGAACGCCCTCGACTACCGTCGGCACAAGGGTGAGTTCGCCGAGGACCCCAAACCGCCCACGCATGAATGGGAGGTTCGCGTGTCCGAGATTCTTCAGCTTTATGTTGAAATAACAGATCCTCGATTGAAGGCCTGGACGGGCAGTTTGTCGTTCCTAGAGAAGTGCCAGGCCATGGCCCAGGTTGCCCGCCAGAATGGGCACTCATGGGTTCAATTTGTTGGTGAGGACATTGCGGCCATGATGGCGACCGGGAAGCCCCCCGCGGACTTTTCCCACCGTTTATGCTTGATGCAACACGAGCAATGCAAGTTTTGGTCTTGTTCTATTCATATCGTTTCTGATTCTACGGTCTCGTTCAAAACGGCGGCCGCGCAGAAAGTCACATCAAGCCATTACATTCAATACTTCATGCACGAGCTTGTTCATGGCATATCTGCCAACGTCATGGGCGGCTGCAAGGGCCCCGAGCTTCGGGAAGCCGCCCAGTCGCACAATTGGTCGAGCTCCGGGCATCAGCATTACGTGAAAGGAGTCCATAGTCCAGTGCGGTTTATCTTCTGGTCCTTTAATGATATTGCCGATCAGACGACATTTAATTTGCTTGGCGTTCGCGCCGAAGGGAAGCGGCATGAAGACCCTCCGCTACTCGCTGGAGCCCTCCGAGTGATGCTCGAGACAGCTGATCGCATCATAGACGACGCAATTAAGCGATCGCCTGATGGTGCGGTTGAGATTTTGTACATTGGAGGAGACCACAGGTGTTGGAAGTCCCCTGATGGAGGTTGCGATATTGACCCTATGTGGGACGACGTCGCCACCCTGGTCCGATGTCGAATGAACCGTCGGATTGAAGACTATAAGGCCGCGGGGATATGCCCGCGCATCCTGATTCTTGACGGCGCATGCCTTTACCGCAGGTTGAAACACCCTGCTGGTGATTCCTACCATTTTCTGTCAGAGCATAGTGAATATAAGATAGACAGAGACGGACAAATGATGAACGGTAAGGCGGCCGAGATGTTCGCAGAACACATGTTAAAGGCTGCAAACTTGCTGCTCTGTTCTTTTGCCAACCCTCCGGTGGCCCAGCCGTTCCGGGGGGTAACCCATCGCCGGAGAGAAGAGACGATGGGCACGCGGCAGAGGAGGCTACCTTCAAAGAGCTTGTCAGGCATTGGCAAGCATGGAGCCCCACTGAGAACAATATGCCCAAGTCTGTGTTCAACGCTCGTCCTTTTCGGACACCTTTGAGCCCCGTTAAGTTCCCTGCCGTCCAAGACGGGACAGGGGACGGGGCTATTCATTCCAAGCTTTCCAACAATTTCATTGGTTTTCTCAAGCGAGGGAATGTGCACACATAATTCTATCCCTGGCGAGATCATCGATATTTCTTACCGCGATGTCTTCCCTTTTGTCCGGGCATGCCCCCGAAAGAGGAACGCCTCCGATTGCTTACGGAGGGAGTGCAAAATGACCAACACATGCGCCCTGCGTTAGAGGAGCTGTCGAAGGTAGTGCCTGTTGCCAAACCCAGCGGCCCAGCCGCCTCGGGTAATGTTACTGCAGGGCGGGCGGCCCAGCCGTCCCGCGAGCCCTTGCTCGCCCCTGTAACGTGTGTACAGGACGCCAAGACGCCCGGCGAAGCGGCGGAGGACGCTATCCGTGCGAAATGTCCTGTCGGCGTGGGAGCCAAGCTCAGCGGCGGAAAGAGATTCCCCAAGCGCCTCAGAGCCGGAGGCAATCCCAACAACGATGCTGATTGGGAAATCGATTGGCCTGTGCACCAGTTGTATCAGGACGTTAAGAGATTGCCCTATAGTGATGCATCGAGCACGGATCCACTGTATTTTCATTTCCTCCGACCGTTCACTGCGGAGAGCGGTGAGCTCAATAGACTTATGATGCCTGGGAACTGCTACCCAGGGGAGGGTCGAGTTGAAAAGGTGGCGAACGGAGAAAATCCGGCCCGCAGCAAAGAGTTCAAGACCATCCAGATTCATGCCCCAGGAGAAGCTTGGTTGGGTGGCCAGATGCTACATACGTCCACGAAGACCCCTGTCTTGGACCCTTTCTATATGGTTCCCACTTGGGCACGGTTCTTTGTGATTAAGGCCGATCGGTCATGCGAAGATCCAGAGGCCACCGTTGCTGATCGCCTGGATTGGGCGAAATTGTCGACCAAGACCCACAAGGCAGGAAACATACAGTGTACACAGCTCACTTTGCCCTTCTTTGTAACGGCGGACAAGCTTGAGGAGGTCCAAGACCCGTCCTCAGGCTGGAGCAGACTGTCTCACGGTACGTCTGTGACCGCCTCCATTCAATATTGGAGGGCCACCAGTTGCCCCCGTCGAATCCCCGCTACGGCGGGGGTATCAAAATGGGACGCGTGGGCGTGTATTCCTTCCCTTGCATTGATGATCCCTCTACACGCACTACATATTCTGTTGCAGAGGAGACTTTTGGAGATGGCATCTGTGCAACAGCAGGGGCTATATTCTATGCAAAGCCATTGCGCATCAAGGGAAGGCTAGATCAGTTTTGTACACTTGACCCATCCCAGATGGTGTTAAGTGAGCTTCGCTTGTGCCATTGGACGCCGACGGCCCTTCACGTCACTCAGGCTTGCACTTTCTCACAACATGTCTCCAGAAATGAAATTGCCCCTGGAGCAAGACTTCGGGGTTGAGCGTTATCGCGACAAGGAGAGAGTGGATGCCGCGGACCAAGTCCGAGAGGCACAGAGACAGTGGGTCCCAAACTTGGGGCCCATCATCTGGCAGGAGGATCGTAGTCCTTCCCGTCCATATCGCCCAGAGTTTGATGACATGTGGCCATGGCTCCAAGACAGGGGAGTTACAATTACTAGGACCAACCCGTTGCATAAGGATGAGGCCTCGGATAAATCCAAGGCGCTTGTTCGGGTTCATAAAGAAAATGAAGACAAGGCCAAAGCCAAATCATCGGCGGATGTTCGCGCCCAGGCGCCTGCGGCCAAGCCTTCCGACGCTTCATTTTCGCTTGCGACCGAGAATTTTCCCCTTTTGGGGCGGCCTGCGTCGCAGGCTGAGGGGGTGCCCCATTCTCCGCCCGGCTCAGCCGTGGCTGAGGTGGCGCCTCCTCCTCCACCGACAGGCGCAGCTGCGAGTGTGGTTGTGCCTCCGCCTCCGCCGAGGGAGGCGCCGTCATTAGATAGGTCAGAGGACGCCGTGACAAAGATGGCGCCGCCACCGGCCAAGCCGGCGAACGTTATGCCGAAGAAGGGTCCGCCCCCAGTTAAGCTGGCGGACGATGTGCCAAAGAAGCCTCCGCCACCATTCGATGCGAGGAGTGTTGCCCAATGGCGAAGCCTCCACCGGCCAAGACGGCTGGCGCTGATGTTGGAGCCGATCGCCTCCCAGATCGATCGACTAGCGCCGCAGCGACTGAGGAACGGCCACCAGCTAGGCCCGCCGATGCTGCGCCCACGGCCGCGCAGCCACCGGCCAAGCCGGCTGGCGCAGGGGCGACGGAAGGCAAGCCCCAGGCTTGGCCAGCGCCTCCGGGTAGGCCAACCTGGGCACCGCGTCTCCGTTCGCCTCCGCCTGCTCCCCAAGCTTCGAGATGGGCGGTTCGGCGTCAACCATTCGCTGACTACAGACGTCAGCAAACTGACGCTGCGCCCAAGGCGGCACCTCAGCAGTCGCAATTTAAAACTTCTCCTGGGCCTCCCCCGTCCGCCCAAGGCGGTGCTGGGGCGAACCCGGCGGCGAAGACCGAGGGCCCAGCGGCGATGGCTGTAACCGTTGAAATAGAAGCCAAGACTGCCGAGGATGCGGGCTCTGATCGCCCCGGAGGCAATGAAGGGCTGGGCGCTCCTGCAGCCCCTCCCCCGAATCAGATGGGCGGAGACCCCTCGTCAGAGGAATCTCCGGCTCCAGAAGGGAGTGACGCTGCGTCCAATCTTGTCCGGACCATCAAAGAGGTTTCACATTGCCACTATGTCGGCAATGCGCTCAAGAATGAGCGCGGCTTTTTCAGTCAGTGGAGTCGTGCAATTTCCGCGGACCCAGCGATCGAGGGGGGTCCTGCTAATTTGCAGGAAAAGGATGTGCAAATTGAAGCTGCAATGAAGGTATACAAGATTGCTCAGAGAAAGAGAACGCATCAGCCAGGTGATTGCTCGAACCCGTGGAAGAAATTTGCTGCTACTGTTGTAGACAATATCCAGAACGCGAAATCTCTGATTTCTCTCCTACTCCTGAGATTGCTGCCGAGAGCGAGCGTCCCCAGCCTCGCACTGAGAGCGGCCCGATCGAAGGTGGACACAGGGTGCCTGCTCCCCCTGCGCCTCCATCCGGCTCAGCTATGGCAGTAGGTGCACCTAGGCCTCCGCCTGGCCCAGCCAGAGCGGAGAACACACCGTCGCAGAGTGACCCGATGCAGTTTGAATTGGGTGCTGTTGATGCAACGCGTACTGCGCCATGCGAGGTTGCAGAATCATCCCCTACCAGGGAAGTCAACAGCTCTTCTGATGACGTGGCTGCGCCCGCTGTGAAGGCAGCCCCACCAGTCGCCGCTCCGAGCGGACAAGACGTTGCGGAGCCTTCCCTAGCGAACAGAGCCCCAGGTGTCCCAGACACGCCGGGGTCTCTTGAGGCCAGCCTAGGTCTTGGTGACCTCCATGAATTTCCGTATCAGGGTGACCCTGACCTTATCTTCCTCGAGGCGGATAATTATCGGTCTGGCGCAGCGGCGACCAACTTCTTCTGCAGAGCGACACTGCCGCCTTCCCCTGGTATGCGGCAGCCTAACCCGACGGCAGATCAGTCCCGTCCGGGCGGAAATGAGGTTACCGTTGGCCATGCTGACACATTCAGGGGCAAGGAGCTCTATCTTTCGCAAAACGACCGCATTCGAATTATTGAGAGCACGCCTGTTCAGTTGAAGCGGCGAGTTCGAGAGGCTCCTACTACTGGTCCTGAACCTCCTGGTGTCGAGGCTCTTCGTGGTAAAACGTTTGATACGCTCAAACGCATAGCGGAGCTCGTCGTGGATCCCATATTTGCGTTGTTGGGCGAATTTTCCGTGGACGTAGATAGTTCTGAGAAGGTGCGGGGTTTTCTCCGTGCATAATTCTATTCTGATGCTCCCAGCGGATTTGATCCTCGGGTCTTTAAGGCCCTGACTCCGTTGGCTGTGGGCGTCCCTGACGACGAAAATCCGACGGCCCTGGGCTCTGCGGATTTTTGGCGACGCCACAGTGGTCGAGTAGATGTATTTGCGAAGTGCATTTGAGATTTTGCTACGTACCTCGCGAGACATTGTTCCGATTACGCCAGGTCTTCTGGAGGTTGGGTCTATTTTGGAGACCTAGTGGACAAGATGCATGAAGATGGGTATGAGCACCAAACAGTGGCACTTGCTGCACACGGCCTAGCCGCGCTGCAGCCAGGGACCGTGGAAGTCCTAGGTATGCTTCCTGATGACCTTGCTTGCATCAACGAAACCAGTGTTCATCGGCAATGGCGCGACTTTAAGAGTTGGCCCCTTTTAGGGGAAGGGGCGGGCTAAATGTCCCGTCCCCGTTTTCTATAGAGCATGTCAGGGGCATTCCACGTTTGTTGCCCCTACTGAAAGGATGTATGCGCCTTATGGCCCTGGCCTAGCCAGGTGTCGTGGGGTTCTCCTCCATTTTACGGACATGGAGGCGCTGATGGGATCAATGCTCGGGGATATTCAGTTCCCTAAGAGCACATCAGGCCTTTGTCTCGAGGCGGACTATGGCTTGTTGAGGCTTCTTCCGGCCAAGCGGGATCCGATCATGCAAAGCCCAGGTCATCATCCCTCCTGGCTAAGCCAGCGTAGGGATGGAGAGAGTGTTCCTGCGAAAGAGCACCGCGCCATGGGCCAAGCCCCGAAGGCGGGGGAGCCTCCTACGATTGGATCATGGCCCACAGCGGACGCAGTCCGTCTGTGGGACCAGCATCCAACACACAGAGATTCCTGGCCACTTGTTCTTGTGTCCAATGGCCGTGTGCTTACCCGGTTTTCGTACCGGGTCTGCCGCGACGGGACCCTTGTGTCCAATGAAGTGCCAAGGTTCACCGACATAGGCAAAGCTGTCACTCTTGCCACAGTCGACGATTGGCCAGATGTGAACCGAAAGTTGACTTCTTGGTCCCTTGTCTTCAGTCAGGAGTGGACCTCGTATGAGGTAGATTTTGATGACAGTTCCATGCTTGGTTGGATTCACGCTGACGAGACTGTGACACTGCGGCCAGACTTTAGAAGCTGGTCTGACAGGGCAGACGCATTCATTCGATCTGTTCCCTGGGATAACGACGGTCGGTTTCTCTGCGCTGACCTGCACTGGGTGCGGACTGGCTTCGGCCGTTGCCCCTTTTGCAGTAACCCAGTGAGGTGCAAGTACATGGTTGCGCACAATTACTTGCTCCAGTCACTCAAGACGAGAACCATTGAGGACTCACTGTGGAGAAATGGCTTCAAGCTGACCGTTCCTGATCATGACGCCTTTTCCTGGACGCAGGATCGGTATGTTAGAGAGAGAATAGAAAGGCAGCGTAGAGCGTCAGCGGATGTCATGACGAACATCAACAACAATCTGAAGCTGGAGCGTAAGTGGGCAGAAGGTGGATACATTGCGATGGCTGCTTCAGGTCAAACCTTTGGCAACAGCCGCCCTGGCAGCGTTCCTGCGTGGTTCCCTGGCGACGCCGCGGCCCAGCCGCCGGCGCGTCACGGACCTTTCTTCCAGTACCTTGAACCCCTCAAGAGGCGATTCATAAAATGGCTAGCATGCTTGGCTGAGAGAGAAGGGGTTGAGGCACCAACGATCGCTGAGGGGTGGCCCCTGCTTTGGGCCAGAGATATCGATCAGTATGCGCGTCCCTTTTCTTGTCCTGCTCTGGCTGTTTTCGACTGGCCAAAAACACATGACTCGTACATTTCACCCGACGAAGGTTGGGATGAATGGGAGCGCAGCGTGCGGAGGACTGATACTTTTGTGACGACACTTCAAACGTTGCGAGACGCAAAAACAGGAGCCGCACCCTGTTTGCCCGATGCACACGACACCGGCGCGGACGCCACAGGGCCCAGCCCTCGTGGACGTCCGCCGGTTGCCTGGGCGGATCGGCTTGTTGCTCGTCCTGCCGTCGATCCCAGTCTGTATCCAGGCGCGACAAAATCTGTTCTGATCATCCTCTCAGTGTTGTGAAACCTGTCGCCGGCCAAGCCGAGACGACAGGTAACGAGGGGCCCGATCCGATTCCCCTCGACTTCACCGCTGTCTGCGGGTCCCAGACCCAGCAGATGCTAGACGGGATGGTCAATCTTGACCTGCCCGATGGACAGGTGTACCCTCGCAATGATGATGGCACATTGAGCGTCGCAGTGACGAAGCAGGAAGCCATCGATGTTGCTGCGCAATATGTCATGGAGCACACATGCTATAAACCGGACACGGGCGCCACCAATAGGTTGTGCCTAACGGGAGAATCGACGCATGTTGTCCCTGACGATGTGCGACAGGCCATTGTGCGGAATTGGAAGATTCCCGTTAAAGACCTCGAATTGGGTCTTCGTGCCATGCGTGTGTTTGTGATCGTCCGCGAGCTCATCAGTTGTTTTATTGCCGAGGGGTATTATTGCATATCCCATGCATGGGCTCTATGCCCGCGACGCAGCCGCAGGGTATGACACCGATGGGCGCCGCACTGACGCATGCGCGCTCGATTGCCGTATTCGTGCGGCTGTCGAAACGGACGACCTCATTGAGGCGTGGGCCCGCGACTTGGGTAAACTGCGTCGTGCAGAGATCCGTCGCCAGGGCATGATGTTGCAAGATGCTGTCTTCTTCTTATACCCGTTCGCGGAATCAACTGAAATCCAGGACAGCGACGAAGGCCCCTTTCGCTCTGCCTGTGGCAAATATGGTGCCTATGTCGCTACTGCCGCGAGGGGTATTGTAAGATACGCGAAATTGCAGCATGACGTCCGTCTTCGTGAGGAAGGAGGCGCTGACGATCCCTTCGACGGCCCAGCCGGTTCGGAAGGGGCTCCCGTTGCGCCAGCAAGGCCAAGCCTTGCTGCTCGCCCAGCTCCGCCTCCTCCGCCTCGAAGGCCCGACGTCCAAGACGATCGGGCCAACGATGACATTACTGAGTCTCCTTGCTCCGCCAGCGGTCAAACCGTAACGGCGGGAGAGGAGTTCTCGAGACGTTCGTCTGGCGGGGACGCGTGGGATCGGTCCATGTCCGCGCGCGCGCGCCGGGGCCATGGCTGCCGGCCGCGCTGCTGGTGACTGCAACTCCGCGATCCACTGCCCTTAGTACACGGCGGATGGATTGCAGGGATACTGGATTCACCGTGATGTAGTATACTGGATGACTCGCAGAGAAAAACTGAGTCGTCTGTGGCACTCTGTGTCCCCGAACGACTACGGCTACTACTTCCCAAGAGAGGAAGGCAAGGGGTGCGCCAAGAGCAAGGGCAAGTCCAAGAACATCCGGCCAGCTCCCTACGCTGGCCCTGGCAAGGGAGGCAAGTCAGCTGTGCCTCATTGGACAGCTGGACAAAAGGGAGGATCATCGTCTTCGACTCCGAGACCTCCGGCTCCGCCTCCACACTCGCGGTTCCTCTAGTACAGCGAGTGAGGGCATGCGCGAGCCGTGCGACCAAATCGCTACGGCGCCGACCGAACGACCCAGTCGTTTCGGCGGAGAGGCTTTATTTTAACTATTGGTGGGATTCGTCGGGTTTTCTTCGGCCCTCAGCCCCCTGGCAACCACCGTTGAGCGGTGAAATGCTTTTGGGGTTCGCTCCGGTGGCTGTAAATATGCGCGGGCCGGGTGGGCCGTGGCTGGATGGACTCTGCGAAACCCGCCGCGGGGGGAGTAAATATGCTCCTCTCCGCCTCATTGTGCACTTGCCTCTCCTGCTGCCTGCCTTGCCACACCTTGACATTTGTATTATTGTATACCGAACCTGTATCATACTGCTCGAGTGTGAAGGAGCGCGCCGGGACGCGCGGGCGGCTCGCGTCGTCGTCCGTCTCTGGCCGGCCTCCTCACTTCCTATACTTGAGTACAGTTGCTTAACGGATAACCTACAGTTTCATCGATGTCTCATTCCGTATCCTCTACCACTAAGCAGAGTCAATATGAGACCTTAATTCCTTTGGCATCTTACCCCGATTCTCAGAGGAAAGATTGTTTTCGATGATTCACATCGGGACGCCTTTTGTCTTTCGGATTGGCGCTCTGGCGACTGTCCATTCCTGCCCTTCTGAGGCACTCATTGCGAGTGTAGTTATCCTTTCTCGCCTGGTCAGTCCCTATACTCTGAGTGGGGCTATGGTTTTTCTTTCCTACCCGAAGATCTCCAGAGTCTGGAGGCCCTCGGAGGCGCCAGAGAAACAAAACGCGCCCCAGAACGTACAATCGTCCGATAACGTCCACAGACGACGACGACCACCGCCACCACCACGACGACCACCATGCCGATCATCGCGACGGCGGCGGCAGCTGCGGGGGCGCCGCCCGCGGGGGCGGCGGCGGCGGCGACGGCCTGGCAGCCCAGAGCTTCTGGGGCCCTCCTCGGCCACCGTGGCAGTCGCGTCACTTGTTCAGTCTGGGAAACACTCGGAGCTTTCCGACGCGTCGCACGTCGATCTCGTGCGGCTCCGCGACCGCCCACCGAACCCTAAAGTATCCCCCGGAAGACCCAGCACCTCCACGCGCCTCGAGCGGCCCTTGCCTGGGAACCCTCTCTTGGATATCCGGGGTTCTTGGATTGCCCAAGGTCTACTTACAACGACTGCGCAGTCGGCTAGAACCTAAGCGCGCGTGGCGCGCGTCGTTCTAGTGTGTGTATATATATATATATCTGTATATATGTATATGTTAGCCAGCATGGGCGTCAAGTAGCGTGTGTCTCGTAATCCATTGTGCGCAATCCGTGGTGAAATCTGCAGGGTGCAATCTATGTGGTGCAAGCTGTATCGTAAGCTCAGTGTGGCGCAAACCATGTTGTGCAATCTCTTTGGTGCAAGTAATGTTGCGCACCCGACGTGATGAAACCTATGTTTTGCAATTCGCTTGCTCAACTTGAAGCTGTCCTCTCCCCTGCTCGTGCAAACATCCCACACTCCCACCCGCAACTTGGTCGCAATACCTCTTAATACTGTGACAGTAGGTGCCAAATTGCACTTGGCAGCGACACCGACGCCGACGACGACAGCGACGACGACGACGCCGCCGACGCCGACTGCGGTGACGCCGACGACGTCTCCAACGTCTTCGACGACGGCGACAACGACGGCGACGACGCTGACGACAACGACGACGACGACGCCGACGCCGACGACGGCGACGATGACAACGCCGACGACGACGACGCCGACGCCGACGACGACGACGACGCCGACGACGACGACGACGACGAAGACGATGTCGACGACGACGACGACATCGCCAACGAAGACGACGACGACTAGGGAGGAGGGAGGACGACGACGGCGACAACGACGACAACGACGAGGGAGGAGGGAGGACGGCGACGACGCGAACGACGAAGAGGGAGGGAGGACGGCGACGCCGACGACGACAACGACGAGGAAGGAGGGAAGACGACAACGACGACGACGACGGCGACGAAATAGGGAGGACGACGACGAGACGCCGACGACGGACGACGACGACGACGAGGGAGGAGGAAGGACGACCACGGCGACAACGACGACGGAAACGACGACTATGCCAAAGAGGACGCCGACGACGACGACGAGGAAAAACAGGGGGCGACGACGGCGACGACGACGGCGACGACGACGACGACGAGGGAGGAGGGAGGACGGCGACGACGACGCAAGAGCGCGCGCGCACGCTTTTGTTGAAACTCCGTGTTGCGAAACGATGTGTTTTTGGATGTTTTTTGGACACTCGATTTTGACATCCTTCCGAAACCGAAGGTTCTTGAAGGATTTCGGCATGCGCGCGCGACGACGCGCGCGCTTGCGCTTCGTCGCACATTTTTTTTTTTTTTTTTTTTTTTTTTTTTTTTTTTTTTTTTTTCAGAGGTTTCTCGCGACGGCGCGCGCGCAAGGGCGTCCGAAAGTTTTCGACATGCGCGCGCGAAGACCGTTTGGTAGTTTTTTTTTTGGCGTTTGTTTTTCTTGAAAAACCGATGGTGTCCTTTCGATGCCGCAAGAGCGCGCGTAATATGTGTTAGGAAATCAGTGTCGTGGAACCATGTGTTTCTGTATGTTTTCTTGAAGCTCGCTTAAACCAAAGGTTTTTGAAGGATTTTCGGCGCGCGCTCGCGACGACGCGCGCGTGTGCACGCGTTTTTTTTGGGGGGGGGGCAGCGGATTGTTGGAATCGCATGGTTTGTGATGCACGAGTGTGCGCGCGTATTTTTTGCAGAGGATGGCGGGGGGGGGCGATGCCGGCCTGGCTAGGATAGTATGAATTCGCAGGTAGGATGGACAGTGGGTCAGACTTCGATGTGTTTTGCATCGGTTCCCGGGGTGTCTTCAATCCCGGGGGGGGGGGGGGGGAAGGAGAACATATGTTGTGCATTTTGTGTTGTGCAATATTTGCGGAACAATCCATGTGGTGCAACCTGTGTGGCGCAGTGTATGTGGTGCAATGTAGGTTGGGCAATCTATGTTGTGCAATCCACTTTGCTGAACTTGAAGTCTTCATCTCCACTGCTCGCGCAAACATCCCGCCCTCCCACCCGCAACTTGTTTGGCAAAACTCATGATGCGGGGGGCGGCGACGCCGCCGATGACGATGTCGATGATAACATCCTCACTGCCGATGCTCGTCACCGCGAGTCGATGGTGAAGGTGAGCGTTCTGACGATGCTCGGACGTGCGGGATGACAAGATGACGTCGGCAACGTCTGCGACAATGACGAAGATGGCACCAGCGACGACGATGTTCTAGAGGGCGACGGCACGAACGAGAATGGTGCCAATGATGGCAAACACGTTGACGATGCTGATGTCCATCTGTCGATGATGCAGGTGATCGCGGTGATGCTGGCAAGGTTGAAAAGGAAATCCGCGCGCGCGGAAGTTCAACGAATCCTTCAGACTGATCATGCGCGCGCGGCGGTGCGCGCATGTGGCCCGCGTGGAATTTTTTGCAGGGGATTCGCGCCCTCGGCGCATGGCAGGAGTATCGCGGGTGCACCGCGCGGTGACATGAAACCGCTGGATTTGGCAGAATTCATAAGAACCCTACGTGGCATGGGCGCGCATACAGGGAATTTATATTTTGTTTGTTTGCTAGGCCCCTGGGTCTTTCAGGTTTTTATGTTGACATGCTTGTAGACACATCGTGTTCGGTGCGATTTTGCCATGGACGCGCGCGCGATGACCTCGTGAAGATGCAAAAGTGTGCGCGCATAGTACGATTTTTCAGGGATGGCGGATGGGGTGGGGGGGTGGGCGATGCTGGCCTGGCTGGGATGGTGTGAATTCATATTCAAGATGGGCGAGAGCGCAGAATAAATATGAAGTTGTTGCAACGCCCCAAGTTCGGACTGTTAACTCCGAGGGGGGGGGGGGGGGGGGGGGGTCTTTCCTTCCTTTAGAAAGGATGCTATTATATGTGGTGCAATTGATTTTTACAAACGAGTTGGCACATCCCGTGCTCTTTCAAACATCCCACCCGCCCGCCCGCAACTTGGTTTGCAAAGCGCATAAGGTGGCGATCGCGATGCATGCTCGGCGTTGGCTGGTGCGTCTCTGCGGCCGTGCCAACCCGAGCGCGCGCGCAGCGGCAAGCTGGTTTGGCGCGACCGACGCGGCCGCGGTGGCGCTGATCGCTGGGCACGCACCAGCGGGCACTTCATTGCGAGTCGGCGACTTGGGCGGGCGCGGTATCATGGCAACGTCGACAACGGTAGACGTTGCGGGCGAGTCTCCAACGACTTCGACGACGACGACAAAGACGACGACGACAACGCCGACGACGACGACGACGCCGACGCTGACGACGACGGCGACGATGACAACGCGGACGACGACGACGCCGCCGCCGACGATGACGACGCCAGCGACGACAACGACGGCGGCGACGACGGCGACGACGACGACGACGACGACGTCGCCGACGAAAACGACGACGACGAGGGAGGAGGGAGGACGACGACGGCGGCGGCGACAGCGACTAGGGAGGAGGGAAGACGACGACGACGACGACGACGGCGACGAAGTAGGAGGGAACGACGAAACGCCGACGAAAACGACGAGGGAGGAAGGACGACCACGGCGACAACGACGACGGACACGACGACGACGCCAGGACGACGACGACGAGGAAAGACAGAAGACGACGACGGCGATGACGACGACGACGACGAGGGAGGAGGGAGGACGGCGACGACGACGACGACGCAAGAGCGCGCGCGCACGCTTTTGTTGAACATCCGCGTCGCGAAACCATGTATTCGCATATATTTTTTGGACGCGATCTTGACGTCCTTCCGAAACCGATGGTTTTTGAAGGATTTTGGCAAGCGCGCGCGACGACGCGCGCGCCCGAACTTCGCCCCATTCGTTGCAGAGGGTTCTCGCGACGGCACGCGCGCAAAAGGGTGTTCGACAGATTTCGACATGCGCACGCGCGAAGCCCGTTTTTTTTTTTTTTTTTTTTTTTTTTTTTTTTTTTTTTTTTTTTTTTTTTTTTTTTTTTTTTTTTTTTTTTTTTTTTTTTTTTTTTTTTTTTTTTTTTTTTTTTTTTTTTTTTTTTAAAAAAAAAAATAATTAAAAAACAATAAAAAATATATATAACAAATATTTTATATTTGTATATATATATATATATATATTATATATATATATATATATATATATATATATATATATATATATAAAAAAAAAACTCCTCCTTCTTCCCCCTTTCTCTCTCTTCTCTCTCCCCCAAAGCTTGAAATACCGATGGTTTTGTCAAGATGTCGCCATGGCGCGCGCGTGAGCTTTTCAAGCAATTCGGCGCTGCGAAACTTTTTATGGGGGGGAACTCGATTTTGAAGTCCTTTCGAAACCGAGGGTTTGACGGATTTTGGCATGCGCGCGCGACGACGCGCGCGTGTGCCTCTCGTTTAATTTATTGCAAGGGGTTCTTGAGCACTTAGGGTTTTTGATAAACGGGTGTGCACGCATAGTATTTTTTGCAGGGGATGGCGGGGAGGTGCGATGCCGGTTTGGCTGGCAATAGTTTGAGTTCGCAGCTCGGACGGACGACGGGGCAGAATCGCATGATTGCAATGCGAAAGGGCGGCCCGTTGATTCCGAGGGGGGGTGGGGGATCGAGTCTGTTCTTCTATTGTAAAGGAGAATCTATTTGATGCAGGGTGTGTGGCGCGCAATCTACGTGGTGCAGTTAACTTCTGTTCGCAGTGAGTTGCCCACTCCACTGCTCGCGCAACCACCCCGCCCGCCCGCCCGCAACTTGGTCGGCAAAACCTCCTGGGGCCGTGACTGTGGGCGCCGACGGCGACAGCGACACCGACGACGACGACGCCGCCGACAACGACTGCGACGCCGACGACGTCCCCAACGACTTCGACGACGCCGACAACGACGACGACGACGACGCCGGCGACGACGACGATGACAACGACGACGACGACGCCGACGACGACGACGACGGTGACAACGACGACGACGAAGACGGCGACGACAACGACGACGACGTCGTCAACGAAGACGACGACGGCGACGAGGGGGGAGGGAGGGCGACGACGGCGGCAGCGGCGACAACGACGAGGGAGGAGAGAGGGCGGCGACGACGCGAACGACGAAGAAGGAGGGAGGGCGGCGACGCCGACGACGACAACGACGGGGGAGGAGGGAGGACGATGACGACAACGACGACGACGACGACGGCGACGAAATAGGAGGGACAACGACGAAATGCCGACGAAAACTACGAGGGAGGAAGGGCGACCACGGCGACTGCGACGACGGAAACGACCGCGACGCCAAGACGACGACGACGACGAGGAAGGACAGAGGACGACGACGGCGACGACAACGACGACGAGGGAGGAGGGAGGACGGCGACGACGACGACGACGCAAGAGCGCGCGCGCGCGCTTTTGTTGAGGATCCGTGTTGCGAAATCTTGTTTTTGTATGTTTTTTTTTTTTTTTTTTGTTGGGCACTCGATTTTGAATTCCTTCCGAAACCGATGGTTGCTGAAGGATTTTGGCATGCGCCCGCGACGACGCGCGCGCGCGCTCCGTCCCGTTTTTTGCAAAGGATTCTCGCGACGGCCTGCGCGCAAGGGGCGTTCGTCAGATTTCGACATGCGCGCGCGCTCGAAGCCCGTTTGGTAGTCGTATTTCGTGGGAATCTTGAAAGACCGATGGTTTTCTTCAGACTTCGCAAGAGCGCGCGCGTAAGTTTTTTAGCAAGGCAGTGTTGCGAAACCCTGTGTTTTTGCATGTATGTTTTGGATGTTCAATTATGAAATCCTTCCGACATCGAAGGTTTTTGATGGATTTCGGCATGCGGGCGCGACGACGCGCGCGTGTGCACTTCGTCCAATTTTTTCTGCAAGGGATTCTTGTGCTTGCGTGGTTTTTGATAAAAGCGTGCGCGCATGGCCCGCGTGGTATTTTTTGTATGGGTATCGCGCCCTCGGCGCATGGCAGGAGTATCGCGGGTGCGCCGCGCGGTGACATGAAACCGCTGGGTGTGGCAGAATTCAAGAGTCATGTGGTTTTAGGGATTTTCGCATGAGCGCGTGGACAGGAAATTTGCAAAGTGTTTGTGGTATTTTTATTTTGCGCGCGCATTGTGTTTGGTACGATTTTGACGTGGGCGCGCGCGTGATGTGTTTGTTTTTTTGGGTTGCAAGGGATTCTTGAAAACTTAGGATTTCTGAAACGTGCGCGCGTGGTATTCTTTACAGAGGATGGCGGGGGGGGTGCCGATTCGGCTGGGGTAACATGAATTCATGTTCAGGATGGACGATGGGACAGAATCGTATGTACATTGGAATACGACAGGGGGGGTCGTTAACTCGGGGGGGGGGGGGGAGTCTATTATTCTTCTTTCTATCATTTTCTTTCAGAAAGGAGAACTACTTTCTGTTCGCAGTGAGTTGCCCAGTCCACTGCTCGCGCAAACGTCTCGCCCGCCCGCCCGCAACTTGGTTTGCAAGCCTCATGCGGCGGCGATTGCGATGTGTGCTTGGCGCTGGCTGGTGCATCTCTGCGGCCGCGCCGGCCAGCTCATGCGCGCGCGCGGCGGCCAGGCAGTTTGGCGCGACCGACGCGGCCGCGGTGGTGCTGACCGCTCGGCGAATCCCAGCGGGCACTCGAGTGCGAGTCTGCGACTTGGTCGGGCGCGGTAGCATGGCAACGTCGACGTATGTAGACATGATGATGATAGTAGCGATGTTGGCGACGATGCTGACAGCGACGACGGCGCGGCCAGTGGCGGCGCCGATGCCGATCACGCCGACGAGGCAGGTGATCGCGGCGATGCTGACAAGTTTGAAGAAGAAATCCGCGCGCGCGCGGAAGTTCAACAAATCCGTCGGACTGATCATGCGCGCGCGGCGGTGCGCGCATGTGGCCCGCGTCGTATTTTTTTTGCAAGGGGTTTGGGGCCTCGGCGCATGGCAGGAGTATCGCGGGTGCGCCGCCCGGTGACATGAAATCGATGCGTTTAGCAGAGTTCATAAGAGTCATGTGGTTTTGGTATGATTTTAGCATGAGCGCGCTGACAAGACATTTCCAAATTTCTTGTTGCCAGTCTTCATTTTATTATAAGTATTCTTCTTTTGTATATTCTTTCTTTTATTATTATTCTTATCATCAGTCTTATTGTTATTCTTATTCTTATTTGTATGTTTAAAACCTATACGTTTTTTTTTAATGCTGACATGCTTGCGAGCGCAGTGCGTTTGGTACGATTTCGACACGGACGCGCGCGTGATGACTTATTTTTTTCTGCACGGGATTCTTGAACAGTAATGATTTTTGATAAACGAGTGTGCGCGCATAGTTTGTTTTTGCAGAGGATGGCGGAAGGGGGGTCGATACCGGCCTGGCTGGGATGGGACGAGTTCATATTTCGGATGGACGATGGGGCAGAATCATATGTCCATTGCAGCACAAAAAAAAGGCTTGCCGTTAACTCCGGGGGGGGGGTCGAGTCTATTATTCTTTAAGAAAGGAAAGCCGACGTGTTCTTATATGTATGGTGCAATCTATGTTGTGCAATCAATCGCCCGCTCAACTTGAAGCTGTCCTCTCCATTGCTCGTGCAAACATCCCGCCCTCCCACCCGCAACTTGATCGCAATACCTCTTAAGACCGTGACGGTGGGTACCAGATTGCATTTGGCAGCGACGACGCCGACGTCGACGACGACGACACCGACGACGACGATGACGCCGACGACGACGACGAAAACGACGACGACGTCGCCAACGAAGACGACGACGAGGGAGGAGGGAGGACGACGTCGGCGACAACGACGACAACGACGACAACGACGACAACCAGGGAGGAGGGAGGACGGCGACGACGCGAACGACGAAGAAGGAGGAGGGAGGACGGCGACGCCGACGACGACAACGACGAGGGAAGAGGGAAAACGACGACGAAACGAAAAAAACGACGACGACGACGGTGACGAAATAGGAGGGACGACGACGAGACGCCGACGACGGACGACGACGACGACGACGAGGGAGGAGGAGGAAGGACGACCACGGCGACACCGACGACGGAAACGACCACGACGCCAAAGAGGACGACGACGACGAACACGAGGAAAGACACAGGACGACGTAGGCGACGACGACGACGACGACGCGGGAGGAGGGAGGACGACGACGACGACGACGCCGCAAGAGCGCACGCGCACGCTTTTGTTGAAAATCCGTGTTGCGAAACCTATTGTTTTTGTATGTTTTTTGGACACGCGGTTTTGAACTCCTTCCGAAACCGAAGGTTTTGGAAGGATTTCGGCAAGCGCGCGCGACGACACGCGCGCCTGCACTTCGTCCGATTTTTTGCAGAGGATTCTCGCGACGGCACACGCGCAAGGGCGTTCGACAGATTTCGACATGCGCGCGCGACGCCCGTTTGGTAGCATGTTGTGCAAATCTTGAAAACCTACAGTTTTTTTGTTTTGTTTTTTTTTCTTTCTCTCTTTATATATATATATTCATTATTTTGTATTTTTGCTATTCTAATATATATATATATATATATATATATATATATATATATATGAATTAAACTAATACTATATATAGAAAGATTTCGCAAAAGCTCGCGCGGAAGCTTTTTTAAGCAATTCAGTGTTGCGAAACCCTGTGTGTGTTCGTATGTTTTTTGGAATCTCGATTGCGAAATCCCTCCGGCACCGAAGGTTTTTGAAGGATTTCGGCATGCGCGCGCAACGACGCGCGCGTCTGCACTTCGTTACGTTTTTTTGCAAGGGATTCGTGAACAAGTGTTATGTTATAACAACAAATGTCACCGTATAGCGTTTGTTTTCAAAGGGAACCGCAGGGGGGGATACCGGTTGGCCTGGGACATTGCGATTTCATATTTAAGATCGACATGTGGTCATAATCGTATACGATTTACATACCCAAAAAAAGGAAGAGTGATAACGCCAGGGGGGGGTAGATCCTATTCTGTTTTTTACAAGGAGAATTCACTTTGACCGTCTTGAAGTTGTCTTCTCCGCTGCTCGTGCAAACATCCCACCCTCCCACCCGCAACTTGGTCGCAAGACCTCTCAAGACAAGACCGTGGCGGTAGGTACCACATGGCACTTGGCCACGACACCGACGCCGACGACGACAGCGACAACGACGACAACGGCGCCGCCGACACCGACGACGACGACACCGACGACGTCCCCAACGACTTCGACGACGACAGCGACCACGACCACGACGACACCGACGACGACGATGACGCCGACGACGACGACGACGAAGACAACGACGACGACGATGACAACGACGTCGCCGACGAAGACGACGACGAGGGAGGAGGGAGGACGACGACGGCGACAACGACGACAACGACGACAACAACGAGGGAGGAGGGAGGACGGCGACGACGCGAACGACGAAGAAGGAGGGAGGACGGCGACGCCGACGACGACAACGACGAGGGAGGAAGGAAGACGACGACGACGACGACGACGACGACGACGGCGAAATAGGAGGGACGACGACGAGACGCCGACGACGGACGACGACGACGACGAGGGAGGAGGAGGAAGGACGACCACGGCGACAACGACGACGGAAGCGACCACAACGCCAACGAGGACGACGACGACGAACACGAGGAAAGGCACAGGACGACGTAGGCGACGACGACGACGACGCGGGAGGATGGAGGACGGCGACGACGACGACGGCGACGCAAGAGCGCGCGCGCACGCTTTTATTGAACATGCGTGTTGCGAAACCTTGGGTTTTTGTAGGTTTTTTGGACACGATTTCGAACTCCTTCCGAAACCGAATGGTTTTGAAGGATTTCGGCATACGCGCGCGACGACACGCGCGTCTTAACGTCGTCCAATTTTTTGCAGAGGATTCTTGCGACGGCACACGCGCAAGGGCGTTCGACAGATTTCGATTTGCGCGCGCGCGAAGCCCGTTTTATATAATTTTGTGAAAATCTTGAAAAAACACTTATGGTTTTCTGAAGATTTCGCAAGGGCTCTCGCGTAAGCTTTTTTAGCACATCTGTGTTGCGAAACCCTGTGTTTTTGTATGTTTTTATGGAAACTCGATTGCGAAGTCCTTCTGGCACCAGAAAGGTTTTTGAAGGATTTCTGCATGCGCGCGCGACGACGCGCGCGTGTGCATTTCGTGAGTTTTTTTGCAAGGGATTCGGGGAAAAGTGTTATGTTCAAACAAATCATGTCACCGCATAGTTTTTTCACAAGGGAACCTCAGGGGGGGATACGGTTGGCCTGGGACATTGCGATTTCATATTTGGGATGGACATGTGGTCATAATCATATACGATTTACATGCCCGAAAAGGGGGGGGCGATAACTCCGGGGGGTGGGGGTGGGGGTAGAATTTATTTTCTTTTAAGCAATCATTTGCCGAGCTTGATGTTGTCAACTCCACTGCTCGCGCAATCATCCCACCCACCCACCCGCAACTTGGCTTGCAAAACCCATGCGGGACCGAACGCAGATATCGCTCCGGGGTCGTGGAGCCCTCGGGGGCGTCTCAAGAGCGCCCTAAGAAGGCCGGAGAAGCAAGACGGCCGACGACGACGACGACGACGGCGGCGACGACGACGACGCCGACGTCGACGACGACGAAGACGACGACGCCGACGCCGACGACGACGACGAAGACGACGACGACGTCGCCAACGAAGACGACGACGAGGGAGGAGGGAGGACGACGACGGCGACAATGACGACAACGACGACAACGACGACAACGAGGGAGGAGGGAGAACGGCGACGACGCGAACGACGAAAAAAGAGGAAGGACGGCGACGCCGACGACGACAACGACGAGGGAGGAGGGAAGACGACGACGAGACGACGACGACAACGACGACGACGACGGCGACGAAATAGGAGGGACGACGACGAGACGCCGACGACGGACGACGACGACGCGGGAGGAGGGAGGAGGAGGAAGGACGACCACGGCGATAACGACGACGGAAACGGCCACGACGCCAAAGAGGACGACGACGACGAACAGGAGGAAAGGCACAGGACGACGTAGGCGACGACGACGACGACGACGCGGGAGGAGGGAGGACGGCGACGACGACGACGACGACGACGCCGCAAGAGCCCGCGCGCACGCGTTTGTTGAAAATCCGTGTTGCGAAAGCTTGTGTTTTTGTAGGTTTTTTGGACGCGCGATTTTGAAATCCTTCGGAAACCTATGGGTTTTGAAAGATTTTGGCGTACGCGCGCGACGACGCGCGCGTCTGCACTTCGTCCGATTTCTTGCAGAGGATTCTCGCGACGGCACGCGCGCAAGGGCGTTCGACAGATTTCGACATGCGCGCGCGCGACGCCCGCTTGGTAGCATGTTGTGCAAATCTGGAAAAACCTACAGTTTTGTTAAGATTTCGCAAGAGCTCGCGCGGAAGCTTTTTTAGCACATCAGTGTTAAGAAACAGTGTGTTTCTGCATGTTTTTGGGAAACTCGATTGCGAAATCTTTCTGGCACCGAAGGTTTTTGAAGGATTTCGGCATGCGCGCGCGACGACGCGCGCGTGTGTACTTCGTCTTATCTGTTGCAAGGGATTCACTAACAAGTGTTATGTTAGAACAACAAATGTCACCGCATAGCGTTTTTTACAAGGGAACCTCAGGGGGGGATACCGGTTGGCCTGGGACATTGTTATTTCATAGTTAGGATGGACATGTGGTCATAATCATACACGATTTACATACCCGGAAGGGGACGTGATAACGCCGGGGGGGTAGAGTCTATTCTGTTTTTAGTGATTTTTACAAATGATTTGCACCCACCCACCCGCAACTTGGTTTGCAAAACCTCTTAAGACCGACTACGACGACACCGACGACAACGACTACGACGACACCGACGACGTTCTGACGATTCGACGACGACAACGACGCCGACGCCGACGACGACGAAGACGACGACGACGACGCCAACGAAGACGACGACGAGGGAGGAGGAAGGACGACGACGGCGACAACGACGACAACGACGACAAGGACGAGGGAGGAGGGAGGACGGCGACGACGCGAACGACGAAGAAGGAGGAAGGACGGCGACGCCGACGACGACAACGACGAGGGAGGAGGGAAGACGACGACGACAACGACGACGACGACGACGACGACGAAATAGGAGGGACGACGACGAGACGCCGACGACGGACGACGACGACGACGAGGGAGGAGGAGGAAGGACGCCCACGGCGACAACGACGACAGGAACGACCTTGACGCCAAAGAGGACGACCGCGACGAACACGAGGAAAGACACACGACGACGTAGGCGACGACGACGACGACGCGGGAGGAGGGAGGACGGCGACGACGACGACGACGACGACGACGCCGCAAGAGCGCGCGCGCACGCTTTTGTTGAAAATCCGTGTTGCGAAAGCTTGTGTTTTTGTAGGTTTTTTGGACGCGCGATTTTGAAATCCTTCGGAAACCGATGGGTTTCGAAGGATTTCGGCGTGCGCGCGCGACGACGCGCGCGTCTGCACTTCGTCCGATTTCTTGCATAGGATTCTCGCGACGGCACACGCGCAAGAGCGTTCGGCAGACTTCGACATGCGCGCGCGACGCCCGTTTGGTAGCATGTTGCGAACATCTGGAAAACCCTACAGTTTTCTCAAGATTTTGCAAGAGCTCGCGCGGAAGCTTTTTTAGCACATCAGTGTTACGAAACCATGTGTTTTTGTAGTTTTTTTCTTTTGGAACTCGATTGCGAAATCTTTCTGGCACCGAAGGTTTTTGAAGGATTTCGGCATGCGCGCGCGACGACGCGCGCGTGTGCACTTCGTCCAATTTTTCGCAAGGGATTCGTGAAACAAGTGCTATGTTAGAACAACAAAAATCACCGCATAGTGTTTTTTACAAGGGAACCTCCAGGGGGGGATACCGGCTGGCCTGGGACATTGCGATTTCATATTTAGGATGGACATGTGGTCATAATCATATAGGATTTACATACCCGAAAAGGGGACCGATGATGCCGGGGGGAGGGTAGAGTCTATTCTTTTTTTAGAGAGGAGAATTGATTTTTACCCATGATTTGACACATCCCATGCTCTTGCAAACATCCCACCCGCCCACCCGCAATTTGGTTTGCAAAACCTCTTAAGACCGTGACGGTAGGTACGAAAAGAACCTTGGCAATGACACCGACGCCGACGACGACAGCGACGACGACGACGCCGCCGACGACGACGACGACTACGACGACACCGACGTCTCCGACGACGGCGACGACACCGACGACGACGACGTCGCCGATGCCGACGACGCCGACGATGACGACGCCGACGACGACGACGCCGACGACGACGACGACGTCGACGACGCCGACAACGACGACGACGACGACGGCGGCGACGACGACGACGCCGACGTCGACGACGACGAAGCCGCTGACGACGCCGACGCCGACGACGACGACAACGTCGCCAACGAAGACGACGACGACGAGGGACGAGGGAGGACGACGACGGCGACAACGACGACAACGACGAGGGAGGAGGGAGGACGGCGACGACGCGAACGACGAAGAAGGAGGGAGGACGGCGACGCCGACGACATCGACGAGGGAGGAGGGAAAACGACGACGACGACGACGACGACGGCGACGAAATAGGAGGGACGACGACGAGACGCCGACGACGGACGATGACGACGACGAGGGAGGAGGAGGAAGGACGACCATGGCGACAACGACGACGGAAACGACCACGACGCCAAAGAGGACGACGACGACGACGAGGAAAGACAGAGGACGACGACGGCGACGACGACGACGACGACGAGGGAGGAGGGAGGACGGCGACGACGACGACGACGATGCAAGAGCGCGCGCGCACGCTTTTGTTGAAAATCCGTGTTGCGAAACTTTTTTGTTTCTGTGCACGATTTCGAAGCCTTTCCGAAACTGCAGGTTTTTGAAGGATTTCGGCATGCGCGCGCGACGACGCGCGCGTCTGCACTTCGTCCGATTTGTTGCAGAGGATTCTCGCGACGGCACGCGCGCAAAGGGCGTTCGAAAGATTTCGACATGCGCGCGCGCGAAGCCCGTTTGGTAGCATTTTTTGAAAATCTTGAAAGACCGATGGTTTTAAGATTTCGCAAGAGCGCGCGCTTAAGAAACTCAGTGTTGCGAAACCATGTGTTTTTGCATGTGTTTGGAAACTCGATTATGACATCCTTCCAACACCGAAGGTTTTTGAAGGATTTCGGCATGCGCGCGCGACGACGCGCGCGTCTGCACTTCGTCCCATTTTTTGCACGGAGTTTTGTCAACCTATGGTTTTTGATAAACGAGTGTTGATAACCGAGTGTGCGCGCATAGTCATTTTTTGCAGAGGATGGCGGGGGGGGGGGGCGCGATACCGGCCTGGCTGGGATAGTATGAACTCCCCAATCGGAGCTTGTCTCTGTAGGGGTTCTAGCGGATTCATATGGTTAGGTTAGGTTTGCCACCGATTTTCGCTGCACGCCCGGGTGCCCGGGTGCCCGGGGGTGCCCGGGTGCCCGGGTGCCCAGGTGCCCGGGTGCTCGGGCGTGCCCGGGGGTGCCCGGGTGCCCGGGGGTGCCCTATAGCCCTATTGGCCTGTAGCCCTATAGCCCAATAGCCCAATAGCCCTATAGCCCTATAGCCCTACAGCTCTATAGCTCTATAGCCCTATAGCCCTATAGCTCACTGGCCCTATAGCCCTATAGCCGTAAAACCATCTAGCTCTATAACCCTATACCCCTATACCCTATAGCCCTATAGCCCTGTAGCTCTGTTACCCTATAGCCCAATAGCCCTATAGCCCATACAGCCCTATAGCTCTACAGCCCTAAAAAGGTTATGATTGGGTTTTTCTCAAGTATCATTCATATTTGGGATGGACGAGTGTGCAGAATCACATGTAAATTGCAATGCGAAAAGGTGTGCCGTTAACTCCGGGGGGGGGGGTAGAGTCTATTCTTCTTTTAGGACGGAGAATCTAATAAGTGGTGCAATCTATGTTGTGTCATCGAGGTGCCTCAATCGACGTAGTGCAATCAGAATGGTGCAATCTTGTATGTGGTGCAATGTATGTTGTGCACTATAGCCGGCGACGGGGCGGCGGCGAGGCTTCGACGGGGCGGCGCCGGCGGCTGCATAGCCGCCAGAGCAGCAGACAATCAGGCCCAGACGACGGTTGGCGACGAGGCGGCGACGAGGCGGTGACGGCGGCCACATAGCCGCCAGACCGAAGACACGGCCCAGTTCCTTAGAAAAATACCTCGGACTGCAAACACTGTCTGGCGAATAAACATATGTGTAATATGTAGAGTATATGTATGTATGTGGGCATTGTGTTTTATGTATAGATATATGTATGTATACATATACACATATAGATATATGTATATATATATGCCAGTGCATAATTACACAGCGTGTGTATATCTATGAATGTATGTATGTATATATATATATATATAAAAACAGGCGTGCAAACGTGCCTATGTGTATATACATAGACATACACGTACATATGTTCACACACACATGGGTGTATGTGTGTATATATACTTCGTTCATGTCGGAGGAATCTGCAGGGAATATCAGAGGTGGGGGCAGTGGTGGTCGCAGTTGTAGAAGCAGAGCCAGTGTGTGAGAGTAGCGAGAGAAGCGAGAAAGAGAGAGCGAGAGAGAGAGAGAGCGAGACACAGAGGGACAGAGAGGGAGAGTGAAACATAAAGAGAGAGAGACATAGAGAGAAAGAAAGATATATACAGAGAGAGAGAGAGAGAGAGAAAGAGTGAGAGAGAGAGAGAGAGAGAGCAAGAAAGAAGGAGAGAGAGAGAGAGAGAGAAACATAAGGAGAGAGAAGGAACAGAGTGAGCTCGCGCCGCCCCCGCAAGCTCTGCATCTCCATTGGCTGGGTGTTCGTTTACGTGTACAGTGTCGAGGCCCGCCTCTTATGCTCAATCTGGGAGGGTGATCGCATCTCGTTCTTTGGAGGGTGGTCGCGCAGACACAGCAGCGGTGGTGGCAACGGCGACATGAGTAGCAACAACATCACCCACAGCATCACTAGCGACGGTGGCAGCGCAAGCGATGTCATAGTTGTACCCTCACTGCCACGGAATGCCATGTGCTTCTCAGGCAGGGCTCTCTCACGGGATGTGGGGAACGGGGGAATCACCCCTCCCTCTCTCATTTGCAGTGCTCCAGCCTGCCTTTCCTTTCCTCTCCATCTCCGAGTTCTTCCGAGAGTGTATGACGATGAGGAGGGGGATGAAAGATGATTATTCTGATTGTGAGGGGGGGTCGGATTTTTCACCAACGGTATATGACCACCTCTTGTCGGGCGTGACGAGCATCACCTCCACGAGATCCACCATGTGGAACACGAGGACCACGAGGAAAACACCGCAGGACACGCCTTCTTCAACGTCGAACACGGGGGGTATTGGACGAGGCCCATCTCGAAAACCACGTAAAAACAAAACCAACGAACCGCGGCGCGCATGACGTAGTGATACCACGAAGCCAGCACAAACATTAAATAGTTCGGCGGGGCACTCGATAAACAACAGCAAACAGATGAACCCAAGCCGATCGCCATCGAGTACGACCAGTGCATACAGCTGCGCAGCACCACATGGCAACCGTGGGCAACCCGTCACCCCCAAGACTGGACATGAATACGTGCCCCGAAAACTGTAATATACCTTGCAGCGATGAGGACGCAGAGGTATAACATCACCACGATGATAGATGTGACACAAACTGTGGACATTCCGCAAAATGTAGAGATGAATCAAAGGCATAAACACCCGCGCCGTCGCCCAAGCCTCCAGTGCCGCAAGTCCCGCGCGAGGAATCCCGTAGGAACCTCGGCAATATCCGCTGAAGGAAAACGGAACGAGTTTATGCCAGACCGCCAACGAAGACGAGGAAGGACTCGCACTCCCGGCGTAGCATACCCTGGCGTTCACCGCTGAGGAAAGCTTGAAGAAGAAGAAGAAGAAGAAGTCAAACACCAGCGACCAAGTCAGCACACGTGTGGTAAAATCCTGAGTCGTCACGGCGCAGGCAGCTAGCACGATTGAGCCAAAGCTGGCCTGAGCCGAGATGGTATTTGAAGGCGGGGGGGTAGGAAGGGGATTTGGAGGTGGAGGAGGAGTAGGAGGAGGATGCGGAGGCGGAAGGTCGGATGGCGGAGAACGACAAGGACATGGGGGATGGTATGTGCTGATGATGGTGATGACGATGATGACAATGATGATGATGCTGATGATGATGATGCTGATGATGGTGATGGTGATGATGATGATGATGATGATGATGGGGATGATGATGATGATGATGATGATGATGATGGGGATGATGGTGGTGATAATGATGATGAGGAGGATGATAACGAGGACGAGGATGAGGATGATGATGATTATGATGCTGATGATGGTAATGGTGATGGTGATGGTGAGGATGATGGTAATGGTGATGGTAATGATACTGCTGATGATGACGATGACAGTTACGATGATGATGCTGCTGCTGATGATGATAATGCTGCTGATGATGATGATGGTGGTGGTGGTGGTAATGATGATGCTGCTGATGATACTGCTGACGATGATGATGCTGATGATGACGATGATGATGCTGATGCTGATGCTGATGCTGATGATGCTGATGATTGTGTTGATGATATTGATAATGATGGTGATGATGATGATGATGGTGATGATGCTGATGATGATGATGATGCTGATGGTGATGATGAATGATGATGATGATGATGATGATGATGATGATGATGTTGATGTTGATGATGATGCTGATGATGATGAGTCTGAGTCTGATGATGATGATGATGATGATGATGGTGGTGGTGGTGGTGGTGGTGATGGTGGTGGTGGTGATGTTGATGATGAGGATGATGATGATGCTGATGATGATGATGATGATGATGATGATGATGATCATGATGATGATGATGATGATGCTGATGATGATGATGATGATGATGATGATGATGATGATGATGCTGATGATGATGATGATGATGATGATGATGATGATGATGATGATGATGATGATGATGAGTAGGAGTAGGGAGGAAGGGGATGGTATGGGATCAGGGGGAGGAGAGAGGTGGGGAGGACAATGAGGAGGAGGATGAGGAAGAGCACGAGGAGGAGGAGGAGTAGGAGGAGAGGTGTGGTGCCAGCGACTCTCCGCTGGTAGGCATGTGGTGGGACCTTTCTAATAGTGGGTAAACTCGGCGAGACGACATATGAGCATCATAGTATTCCTTTACACCAGAGAAAAGCCCCAATCAGTAGATGGTTCGAATCATAGTGATATGTACACTTGGATCGATTTTGAGATCGATAGTGATATCGATAGTGGACCGATAGTGAGGTCGATAGTAAGGTCGATCGTTAGGCCGATAGTCTAGTCGATTCAGTGAGATCGATAGTGAGATCGATCGTGGGATCGCTTGGCGATCTATAGTGAGATCGATTGTGAGATCGATCATGAAATCGATAGAGAGGTGGGTAATGAGATCGATGGGTGACACCGATCCATAGGGAGATCGACCAGGAACCCAGAAACCCTGTCAATCTCCGCTAGGACCCCTTCAGTGCAAGCACTGATTGTGGAACTACGTGCCAGAGTGGACCCTGGCGGCCGAGGAAGCCGCGCGAATGCTGCACAGAGAACCGCCAATCTTTTGGAGCACTAGCACCAGCAATAGCAAGTCGAGGCCGAGCTCCTGCGGGGCACCACGCGCCGCTGGCAGGCAGCATGTCGCGCCCTGTGCTGCAGGCCGGCCGACACGTGACGCACCACACTCGCCGTTGCTTGTCGCTGTTGTCAGCTGTGGCAGGCTCGCGACTCGCCGTTTTTCCATCGTTCCTGCGGTGGCGGCGCGAAAATGCGTGCATGGAGGAGCACATTCGCACCTAGTGCGGCTATCGTGTGGATCACTGTCCACGTCTAGAATCGGGGCCAATGGGTTTGGCAGGCTTTTTTGGCAGCTTTCTGAATGCCTTGAGCTTGGATCACGCTACGAGGTCTGTCGTACATCTGGAGGCGCAGAGGGCTCCTTGATTTACGCTGGGCGTATCACTCCGCCATGTTGTAGTCAGGGACTCAGCTGCTGTGGCCGTGGCCGCGAGCCGAGGCGCCCAGGTTGGCAGGTGCCTGCGCTCTCTGGCAGACCGCTGCGCTTGGCTTGTCTTGCTGCTCCCCGGAGAGATGGGAAGGCGATGTGGCCAGACCGCCTGTCTTGCGTCACCCTCGCCTCTTGGCGCGTGACAGCATGGCAGGTCGAGAGGGACTGGACTTTGGCGGTGGGCAGCACCGTGCGCGGCATTTGATTGCGGAATTGTCAATGCCATTCTGCCGAGCCGAGGCCGGGCTGCTGCCCACGAGCAACACCGGAGGCGCTTAACCCGCAACGGGTTTAGATGCTGGTAGTGGGGTCAAGAGGAAAAAAGGCAGGAGCAGGAGCAACACCACGAGCAGAATCTTGGGCAAGGAGGGGGACAGGACGAAGACGACTAAGACGGCGACGGCGAAGACGATGATCAGGAGCAAGAGGAGCCGAAATTAACGTACCCACCCTGCGCCCCGAGGTGCTGCCGACTTCCTGCCGGGCGTTTGGCAGCGCTGCAGGCAAGTGCCCATCCCGCCAGGGTGTGGGCGGGAGCGGGTCGTCGCCAACGGCACGGCACTTGTGCGTGAGCCCTGTTTGTATACCGAGCGCGCCCACTGGGTACAGAAGGGACTTCCGCCAGTTCGTCGCTCGAGATGGTCCTGGATGGCCACAGTTCGGCGAAAGTTTCATTTCAACGGGCGGTGCCAGTGCCTTGCTTGGCTTTGGCAGCCCGGGCTTGGCCCCACAGCGGAATCAATCGAATGCGTTTCCGAGGGGTAATTACTCGATTTGGCGCGCGAGGTGGGCGGCCGCCACTTTCATAGCACCGACGCCCTGCTCCCCAGCCAGCCAATGGGCCAGACTGCTGGAAGTGGTCAAGACCTGGGCCCGCAGTTCTGGAGTTCTGGAGGCTTTTGTAGTTGCTTGAGCTGATCTGTTGCTGGGAGGCTGCTTCAGCATATTTGTGCATGATCCCCTCGCGCCTCGCATGTACCAACATGGTCAGCACAGCTGGATGACACATCTGACTCCATGCACGTCATGTGTTGTCTTATTCTCGCTTGTCTTGGCACCTTTTGACCACGCAGCGCTCAATCGCATAGCATCTCAGCCGTGCGTATCTGTGTTGATTTCAGTGTTCTATGCGTGCGTGTCGGGATACATTTATCCGTGACAACGTCGACATATATGCACACAGTTGCATGAAACCTGTGCCGTCAGGCGACACATTCACTATCCAGGTAATCGTAGTTACGAAGCCAAGATTGTCGATGGAATTGCCAGCTGCATGGCCAGCCAACTCTTCATTCCCATGCCCCCCCCTCGAGGTAAGCCGCGGAAAGCAGGAGCATCCTGGTAAAACGTCTCGGTTGTAGCTCCAACCTGATCACACATCACATTATGATGTGTATCGATTGGGCGGGGTTGCGCGCAATTGTACGGAGGTTTCTGCGGGCGCGTCCGAAGCTTCGACGGCGAGAGGGAGAA
>CAUYUJ010004335.1:122500-132975 GCA_963575745.1 Prorocentrum cordatum
CCATGGCGAGAAATGTGATAATATGCCGTTAAGTTGTGACTGTAATCGGGATACTACGAGAGAGAGGGCTGGCCGGCGGGCGGGCGGGCGCTGTACCTTTTTCCTGATAGGAGCCAAGGCAGCTGCGGGTATGTACATGCTAAGGAAGCTGAGGCTACGCAGGTGTGTGACTAAATCAACTCTCCCCGCGGCCTCCCCGGCGAACTCCACTCGCGCGGCTGGGACACTCAGTGCATAGCACCTCAGTGCCAGGCGGCTCACCTCATCCATTGTGGACGTACTTGAACCGCGATTGTTGGTCTCGAGTAGGTACCTGCGGCATAGCCGTGTTTCCCTCCTCGTTTTCTTCTTCTCACCTCCAACTGTGGTCGTCGCGGCTCCAGCTGTCGTCACCATGCCAGTTGCCTGAGCCCCAGCTCCAAGACGACCACCAGTTCCTGGCACTTCCCTGCCACAGAGGAGAGAAGTCCGTATTGTGCTGCTCCGTGTCGGTGTATGCACGCCGAGAGTGGGCATCCTCCGTGCGGCGCCGCGTGGTCGTTGCCTCAACGCGCCAGGGCGCGTCCAGCCGGAAGTCTCTGGCTGCGGGCGGTCTCGCGGCCGGTGCGGAATTTGAAGAGGCAGCTCCCGTGCTGTAGGACGTATCCCACTGGGTCGGGTTCTCAGCTCGGCGTCGCCTGGATCCTGACTGATCATCTGGCGCGACTGCTTGGCCTCTTGGCTCCCTTGCCGTCGCTCTCGCTTTCCTTGCCCTTGCCCTTGGCGTCATCCGACATCTTGCTGCCGTAGTGCGGCCCTCAGGCCTCGTAGAATTCGGCCTCTTTGCTCTTTGGACGGACGGCTCACCAGAGGAGGCACCGGCCCCGACATAGTCTGTTGGTGTCCGTGCCCTCGCTTTACGTGCTTTCGGCATTGGAGCCCTCGGGAATTCCGCCTGCGGCCAGTGATCCTCTATTTCCTTTTCCATGGCAGCTTTCATTTGACTGAGCGGTTCGACTTCCTTGGCCCCCGGGAACGTTCGGCACCATGCGGACCATCCTACGCCGGGCTCATCATTGTGGCGTTCAGCTGGATGGTCGTTCCAGGCGTCTTCAGGTGCGCGTTCTGGAACTTGATCCACCTGCGAGCCAACCTCCTTGTCCTCTCCAGCCTGTAGGGATTCTGCGGTACAGTTAGCTCGTCATCTGGGGACGTAGGCAACCAGGCAAAGACCGTCATACTATTGCTGTGTAGCGCAGTCTTTCCCTGCAGCGCATTTTCTCTGCGGGTGGTTATGCCTCCAGCGCCAGCGTCCTTCCACCTGTGCTGTGGTCTTGCCTGCGCACGGTCGATGTCGGAGCCCGTCCACTTCCTCACCGTAAGGTCAGGGGCATAGCCCTCTCGATCCCGTTTGGCCAGGCCGATTTCACGGTAGTCAGTCTTCGGCCTGATTGTGTCGGGTTCGGTGATGATAGCGCTGTGCTGCACAGGTGCCCTACATGTAAGGCAACTCAGTGTCCCCAACCGATTGCGGCAATCGTTGCTGCGCAGGAGGCAGCCATCGTCCCATTCATTAGGCGCGCATAGCGCAGCCTTTTCTCAGTGGAAGCGAGCGCATCATCTTCATCTTCGCCGGGTATCCGAAACAGGGCTTGTTGCTGCTTAATCCAGTCGATGCAAACCGTGTCGAAGTCAGGGTAAACTTTGAGCGCAGCGCACCGACGGTCATAGACCAACGTCCACGATACCCGAAGACGCTGTATCCCACACACAGTAAGACGCATAATCTGATGAACGTCGCCCCAGTTGGGGCGGAATGTGGTCGCCAGCGAGCCGCCGTGTTGGATCCAAGCGTCTTGGTTCTCGAAGATGCGGGGCTCGAAAGTGAGCACGTGCGACTCCGAGAGCGGGCACGGATCAACCAGACCAAAAACACTGGCATCCAAAACCTGGCCAGCCACCGCTCGCGCCCATCCTCCAGGTCTAAGCCACGTCGGTAGCTCCTCGTGCATCTTGCCGCATTCACCTCCCTGCGCTTTCTGGACCAGCCTGACTGCCCCATAAGACCCCCGCTCTGCGTCTCTAGCGACTGGGCCCTTCGGGGCGGTATACGGTCCAAGCTGGGTAGGTAGACAGGTCAGGAAACGGTATTGCCGAACGCCCTGGAGGTCCCTCTGCGGTGATGCGTTATGCCCGGTCATAGATCTTTTCATCGAGGCATCGTCCAATTGGATGACAGGCACCATCGCGGGTACGTTCTTGTCGACATAGTCGTCCCCAGTCGGTTTGCGCCCGGAACTATCGTCCCCATCTTCTGGCTCGGCAATTGGGTAGTCGTCAGCATTCGTCATGTTCACGCCGAGAATTTGGACAGCATTGCGAGGCAATTAAGCGGGGGCGTGCATTAAGCGTGCCCACATTTTATCATCGCCCACGTCATCCAACATCTAGACAATAACGGACGCCTCGACCCACCCCCCTTAACTACGGACATGGGCTGCACTGTGCATCGCTGCATTTAGCTATAAGCGAGCCAAGGCGCCCAATTTCTTCCACGTCCATGCCCGGGTACCACGCAAGCGCGCAGTTCACAGGCAAGGTTCATCGGGATGAGGCGAAACTCGGGCGACGGGAGGCAGTGTGGCTCGACCGCGTTGCAGCGGGCGCGCAACAACCAGCGTGCCTTTGCTCCGTCCTCAGCGGACAAGCGTCGCAGGAATTTAAGCGGCGGATCACCCGCTAATTCACGGGCCCATTCCAGCGTCCGCTTCTGTGGTAGCCGCTGCCTCTCTTCTCTCTATCTGCGAAGGACTGTGGGCCGGTATCATGATGCTCTTCCAGAGGCCAAGGTGGTTAGCTGCTTATTCGCGGGCTCGCCAGGCTGGGTCAAAGTCGATTTCATTAAGAACTTAAAACAGCTCGGATTCCCATGGGAACTATTCGACGTTCGGGCCTCGGCCCTCGGCGGTGGCCGCGCGGGCCCGTGTTGCTTCGCGTGAGAATGTCGCCCAGGGGGGTCTTCAAGTTGCCCGCCGCGCCGCAGGGTTCCGGCAGCTCCTCATGGACGACGAGTTGTCGACCCATTTCGTGTTCCTCCGTGGTTGGTATTCCACTTGCTTGTTGTTCTCGTTGGAGGCTGCTGCGTCCCAGGTCAGCGCGGCGTTTGGCGAGACCAGGGCTTTCATGCAGACGGGGCACCCCGAGTGCTACGCAGTTGGTTGGCAAGCCAGGGCGCCCGCCCTTCTGCGCCCGAGTTGCTCGACGCCCTTCCGGGCCCACCTGCGCCAGCGCCTGGGCCGGTGGACGAGTCCCACGCTCCCCGGCCACAGGGTGGACAAGCGGTTGGCTAACGTGCAGATTCTCTCGGAATTCGTGGTGCCCCGCATCCTCGCAGTCTACATTCGGACCGCATGCAATGGATGGGCAATTTCCCGCCGACTCCAAGGACGGGGCTGCTGCGTGCTAATTAGGCTGCAGCGCTTTCGACTCGATCGAGCACTACACCCGTTGCGGGGTCGACCACTCGCTTTGCCCCAGATTTCTGTGACTTGTTCGCCCGTCTGCGGAGCTGGCGCTGGGCGCCTTCATCGGGATCGCCGTCGACGGCGCTGAGTCGCGGGGCAATCCGGCATTGTCACAGGTGGAGTGCTGCGTGCTCCGGGCCTTGGGTCTGCACGCGCTGCACAGGACGCGCGATCAGATGAGGCACGGTTTGGCGCAGAGTGAGGCGGCGAATCTGTTCAGAGGTTTTGCAATAATCCACGCGCAACCACCCCCGATCGCAAAAAAATCAAAGCCAGGCTTTCTGGGCCGCTCCGGCCCGCCTTCTCGTGGAGCGCGCGGTCTCCCCCCCTCTTTCCCCTCCCTTTTTCTTCCAGCCCGAGGCGTGCGGGCGCCCAGATTGACAGGAAGTCGTCGGGTGATGGCCTCCACAGCCATTGAATATCTACTTTGGCTTTGGCTGTGACGGCAAGCGCTTAAGCGGACAGGAATCGTTTTTTCCCCAGTGCGCTTGATCTGCAGCATCAAGAGAAGTCTCGTGTTCAGGTTCAAGTGGTGGATTGGAGATGTACTTCTTGTAGCCATGGCGGGAAGTCTGATAATATGCCGTCAAGCTGTGGAGGGCCGGCTGGCCGGCGGACGGCGGGCGCTCGCACGTTTTTCCGGATCGCAGCCAAGACAGTTGCGGGCATGAACATGCTCAGGAAGCTGAGGCTACGCAAGGGTGTGACTAAATCAAATACATTTATATTAGGCATGTACGTATGTTTGCATGTACGTATGTGTGCATGCATGTATGTCTGAATGCTTGCATGCATGTATGTATGCATGTGTGTATGCGTGCATGTATGTCTGTATCCACGTACGCACGCACGTATGTAGATACGCATGTGTATTTATGTACATGTGTATGTACATGTGTAAGTATTTGTATGTGCAAATGTACGTGTGTATGTATGCATATGTGTATGTACGTATGCATGCACGTACGCACGTACGCATGTACGTATGTATGCATGCATGTATGCATGCATTCATGTATGTATGTATGTATGCATGTATCTATGTATGCATGCATGTGTGTACGCATGTAGTTTAATGCATGCATGTATGTGTGTATGTGCATGTATATGTATGTGTGCAGGTGTATGTTCATGCATATGTTCATGACTGTGTATATGTTTGTGTATGTATGTGTAAGCCTGTATCTCTGTATTTGTGTATTTATGTATGCATGCATGCATGTATATATGCATGTGCTGTACGTATGTGTGTATGCATGCGTGTGTGCATGTACGTGTGTATGTGTATATGTCTGTATGTATGTATGTATGCATGCATGCATGTATGTATGTCTGTACGTATGTATGTATGCATGTATGTATGTATGTATGTATGTATGTATGTATGTGTGTGTATGTATGTGTGCGTGTATGTACGCATGTTTGTACTGCAATGTAATGTAATTTAAGGTAATGTAAGCCAATGTAAGCCAATGTAATGGAATGTCATGCATTGTATTGTATTGCAGTGTGATGTATGTATGCCAGTATGCATGTATGTATGTATGTATGTATGTATGTATGTATGCGTGTATGTATGTATGTATGTATGCACGTATGTATGTATGTATGTATGTATATTTGTGTATGTGTATCTGTGTATGTATGTATGAATGAAGGAATGCATGCCTATATGTATGAATGTATGTATGTAATTCATATGTGTATATGCATGTATGTAGGTGTGTGTGTAGGTATGTGTGTATGTATGCATGCATGCATGCATGCATGCATGCATGTATATGTGTATGTGTGTGTATGTACGTATGTATGTATGTATGTATGCATTTATGTATGGACGTACGTACGTACGTACGTATGCACGTATGTATGTATGTATGCATGCATGTATGTATGTATGTATGTATGCATGCATGCATGCATGCATGCATGTATGTATGAGTGTATGTATACGAAAAGAGGTGGAGTGGCATACGGGACGGCCGCTGGTGTCCCGAAGGGCGTGCACCAGCCCAGAAAGAGCCCCGCGAGGCCCCCAAATCTGGCCCAGTAGGCTCCCGGAGAGGTGCTTGAGAGGACTGGTGGCGCTCGGAAGCCGAGCGCGTGAAAGGAGGGTCGTTTTGGGATGGAAGTGGTGGCAAGAAGGCGCCCCGGCCACAATTTACTTGAACGCCCCTGAGGGGGCAGACACCGCCGCACCAGTTTTTGTTGGAAGCCGGAGTTTCTTTTTGGGGGGGTTCAGCACGGCGCCGGAGGGTCCAAGAAGACGCGAAGAAGAGCCCAAGAATATCCCGGGGCCCCGGAGGGCCCCAAGAGGGCCCGAAAACGGGCGAAAAGGGCGCCCAAAGGTGTCGAAAACGGCGGAGGAAATCGAAGATGGATACAGAGAGGCAGCAAAGAGCATCGCCAGTTAGTTTTGGGGCCTCGCTGGGGCTTCCAGGGACCTCCTGGGCGCGCCCAAGACCGCTCGCGACAGCACCAAAAAATGAGTCCAGACGGGCGTGGAGGGTCTCGAGGCTGTCAGGGCAGCCGCCGAGAGCATCCGCAGGTTCCAAGATGGCCGCAAGAGCCCGCGGAGATACACGGGAGCTCCAAGAGATGTGCCAGGAACAGCCCGGTAAGGACAGAATCGTCAAAATCCGATATGTTTTACACATTTTTTTGTTTTTTGTTTTTTGTTTCTCTTCCTTGTTGGGGGTTTCTGGTGTATGGGACTCGAAGAGAGGTGGAATGGCATCCGGGGCGGCTGCTGGTGGCCTGAAGGGCGGTCAAGATCAGCCCAGAAAGAGCCCCGAGAGGCTTCCCAAACGGGCCCAGCAGGCTCCCGGAGAGGTGTCTGAGAGGGCTGGTGGGGCTCGGAAGCCGAGCACGTGAAAGGGAGGTCGTTTTGGGTCGGAAGTGGTGGCAAGAAGGCGTCCTGGCCTCAGTCCGGGCCTATGGGCCGGCGGAGTGAGCAGGCCGCGGGGGGGACGGGTTGCCAGGGCTCTGAGGAAGGGCATGGGTACGAGGAGTGCGTGGGCAAGGGACTGAGGGGAAATCCTTCGTGCAGACCATGCGGCGGAGATCTCACACGCCGTGCCTGGTGGGGCGGCGGATCGCTTCGCTCATTCCGTCGGCCCTTGTTGAGCCATCGCAGGCGTTTGCCTGCGCGTTCGTGGCCTCTTGGGGCCATTTGGGGGCCTTTTGGGGGTTCTTTTTGGGCCTCTTGGGGGCCTCGTGGGGCCTCCAGGTGGCCTTCTGGGCTCTCTTGGGGGGCTCTTGGGGGCTCTTGGGAGCCTCTTGGGGCGAAAGGCTCTTATTGGTGCTTCGTGTTTCCCCTCTTTGGCCCCTCTTGGGGCCGTCTTGGGGCCCTCCTGGGCGATCTTGGGCGCCTCTGGGGCCGTTTTGGGGCCCTTCTGGACCGTGTTGGTGCCATCTGGGGGGCCTCTCGGGCCGTTTTGGGGCGATCTTGGGGGCTCTCTGGGGCCATCTTGGAGCGTCGGAATTTGTCGTCGCCTCTCACCTCTGACAAATAGCACAATGCGGAGCACTCGCTTTGGCCTTACAAGTGCACTTGACTCCCGAGCACATGATACCATGCGGGTCACACGCGCGCGAACGTTTCAAAAGACTTTCGAAACCGTTGGTGTTCAAACGATTTCAGACAAAGGACACCACTAACGAAACAACATTGGTTTGTTCAATCATATGCTAACATTTTTCTGTGCGCAAGTCAGAAAACAGGAAGAGGAGGTGGAGGAGGAGGTGGAGGAGGAAGAGGCGCCCTCGGAAGGGTGGGGGCCCAGGCTCGGACCACCCAGAGCCGCTGCGCAGCTTACTGCGCAGCCGCCCATGGACACCTCTCCTCTCTGCCAACAAACCTGCCGTCGTCTCCGCCGTTGCCTTGGTCCCCTCTCTTCTCCTCCCAGCTGCCTCGTCAGGAGGAATGTTTACACTCCTGCCCATACGCACGGCTTTTGGCCAGGTTAGAGGGGGCTTTCGACGGTTTCAGTCGCTGACAGACAGGCAAGTAGAGAGGATGCCCTGGGTTTCGTGTCGCTGACCGGTCCGCGGCTGGGGAGGCGCGGCACGACTCCAACGTCAACCTTCTCAGCTTACCAGGAGTCCCAGCGCCAACTCGCTATCGTTGCACTGCCCCTTTGCAACTCAGAGGCCTCTGACTGTACGTAGTGTAAAGCCGACTAGATGCAAATGCTGCTTCCAGTTCACCGGCAAGCCCTACCAGTTCTTCGCATCGGCGAGGCCTTCGTGGCACCCAGCCGCGCACACGCCCGAAGCGGGAGTGGATCTTCAGGCGGGAGGAGGTGGCACGGAGAAGCAGGAACAAGTGGGAGCAGTTTGAGGGTGAAGGCGCGACGGCGGGGAGGGGTGCGGGAAAGCGTGCTGCACCTGTCTGATTCCGCAGAGGCAGGAGAGAGACGTACATCATCTTCAGCAGATGCCGCGGAGGGACTGGGTATAGGTCAGAGGGGGGAACGCGAAGAAGTTGGGTGGCTTTGGCCCATCGGTCGGGGCGGTCGAGAGGGCTCGCTTGGCGCTTTAGGGTGGACTAGGCTGGTTTGGTTAGGATCGGAGGAAAGAGGATGAGGAGGGCGATGAGGAGGAGTTGGAGGTTACACAAGCATCGAGGGGGCGTCTGTGACCAAACACCGCTCGGCAGATACGGAAGGCCGCACACCTGCAGCTGTGGGGGCTCAGAAGAACACCCACATGGCCTGCCTCGACCCCACCTTGGACCTGCAGGCACGAACGCCGATGGGCGTCAGCGCTCCTGGGTGGGCCAGACCGAAAGCTTGGCCCATGTGGCCGCCCTCCAGCGCCGCGAGGGAGTCGTCGGCGAGGACGGACTGGCCCTTCAGGAGAGGAGACCACCGGCCGTGCGGAGGTCGAGGAGGAGGCTCTGGACGTGCACGATCACCTGCCGCTCCTCCTCTTTCTCCAGGATGCCAGCGCACGATCGCGCCATGCCAGCCCCGGCGAGGGCGAGCAGGTCGCTGGGCGTCGTGCCCGACCGAGTGGACAAGGCACCCGCCCACGCCTGCCAGGCGGTGTCCAGACGCGGTACGGCCGCATTGCCACGCGCCCCCCCCTGCATCGGTCGCCGCCGCAGCCGCCTGCCCTAGAGATGCCGAACAGGCGCGCGATGCGGCTGCCGCGCCGTCGCCACGCCGCCGCCGCGCGCGATGGCACCACACGGAGGAACTGCAACCAGCCCAGCTGTCATCGGGCAACTTGGAAGTGGTCGAGCCGCCCCGCCCTCCACCACAATGCGATCGGAGGCAGCCTCCTCAGCACCAGCTCCGCTGCGTCGCGCACGTCGGCGGCGCGGCCGTGGCACAGTGCCCACGCCATTGGGCGGTCCAGGCGCCGCGGGATCACGAGGAGGGGCTGCAGGCGGCTCTGCGCGAGGCGGGAACTCCCTCCGCCCTGGCGGCGTTGCCACCGCCACGCCCGCGCCGCCGCCGCCTCGAGGGGGCCGCAGAACCAGGCGCTCGCAGGGCAGGCGCCGCAGCGCGGCCGCGAAGCGCAGCCGCCGCAGCGTGCAGGAGGTCCTCGGTGGATCTCAGGAGGCGCACTCCCGCAAAGGAATGCCCCGAGGTCAGCACTGACGCCGCGGAGCGTGCCCAGCGTCTCTAAGCCACGGGCGTGGCCAACCCAAGGGCGGCCGCGGCCAGCGGCACAGGGATGAACCAAGATGGGTATTATGAAACTACAGGGAGACGGAGGAGGAGGAGGAGGAGGAGGAGGAGGAGGAGGAGGAGGAGGAGGAGGAGGAGGGGAAGAGGAGGAGGAGGAGGAGGACGAGGACGAGGAGAAGGAGGAGGAGGAAGGAGGAGGAGGAGGAGGAGGAGGAGGCGGAGGCGGAGGCGGAGGCGGAGGCGGAGGCGGAGGGCGGAGGCGGAGGCGGGAGGCGGAGGCGGAGGCGGAGGCGGAGCGGAGGCGGAGGCGGGGCGGGGCGGAGGCGGAGGAGGAGGCGGAGGCGGAGAGCGGAGGCGGAGGCGGAGGATGATGATGATGAGGAGGAGGATGAGGAGGAGGAGGAGGAGGAGGAGGAGGAGGAGGAGCAGGAGCAGGAGCAGGAGGCAGGCAGGAGGAGGAGGAGGAGGAGGAGGAGGAGGAGGAGGGGAGGAGGCGGAGGCGGAGGCGGAGCGGAGGGGCGGAGGCGGAGGCGGAGGAGGAGGAGGATGAGGAAGAGGGAGGAGGAGGAGGAGGAGGAGGAGGAGGAGGAGGAGAGGAGAGGAGCGGTAGGGAGGAGGCGGAAGAGGAGGAGGAGGAGGAGGAGGAGGAGGAGAGGAGGAGGAGCAGTAGGAGGAGGAGGAGGAGGATGAGGAGGAGGAGGAGGAGGAGGAGGAGGGAGGAGGAGTAGGGGAGGAAGAGGAGGAGGAGGAGGAGGAGGAGGAGGGGGAGGATGGAGGAGGAGGAGGAAGGAGAGAGGAGGAGGAGGAGGAGGAGCAGAAGGAAGAGGAGGAGGAGGAGGAGGAGGGGAGGAAGAGGAGGAGGAAGAGGAGGAGGAGGAGGAGGAGGAGCAGGAGGATGAGGAGGAGAATGACACATACGAATAAGCACACTTACCATATTCATAAGACGACTCGCGCTATCAAAGGTACTAATAATTGTTAGTAGTGGCACTATTACAAGTAACATCAATGATGCTAGGACGACGAATATTACTACTAGTACTAATACCTAATTATAACATGGATCATACTAATGCCATTTTTACTACTCGTACTACCACTCGTACCATGAATACTCATTCTAATATGAAGAAAAGCTGCCAATACTAATACTACCAATACTCATACAATTTCGTATACCCCACACACTACTACTAATACTAATTCGACTATGAATAATCGTAAGAACAATGCTACTACTACTATAATAATAAGGCGGAGGAGGAAGAGGAGGAGGCGGAGGAGGCGGAGGAGGGGGAGGATGATGAGGAGGAAGAGGAGGAGGAGGAGGAGC
>CAUYUJ010004335.1:133075-160575 GCA_963575745.1 Prorocentrum cordatum
AAGGAGGCGGATGAGGAGGAGGATGAGGAAGAGGAGGAGGAGGAGCAGTGTAAACCCAGGAGTCGTCAACGATGTGGAAATCAACCCTCACTCCAAGCTCCTTCTTCATAGGCCCCCACACCGGTTCAGTTCCACTGAGGGAACTGCCTCGTTCGAAGACAGCCGTTTGAAGAGCCTGAAGCGGGTCACAACATTATTCTCGGGACTCCAACGCCACGAGTCAACCTGACTGTTGCGTCTTGGCGATCCTGAATCGTGCCAGATCGGAGGAGGCTGAGGAAGAGGAGGGGGAGGAGGAGCAGGAGGAGGAGAAGGAGGCGGATGAGGAGGAGGATGAGGAAGAGGAGGAGGAGGAGCAGTGTAAACCCAGGAGTCGTCAACGATGTGGAAATCAACCCTCACTCCAAGCTCCTTCTTCATAGGCCCCCACACCGGTTCAGTTCCACTGAGGGAACTGCCTCGTTCGAAGACAGCCGTTTGAAGAGCCTGAAGCGGGTCACAACATTATTCTCGGGACTCCAACGCCACGGATCAACCTGACTTTTGCGTCTTGACGATCCTGAACCGTGCCAGAACGCCATCCCTGGGACTTCAACACCGCGAATCAAAGTAATTGTTGCACCCTCTTGATCCTGAGACGTTCCGAAGCACTTGTTCTGGTACGTTGGTCGTGGGAATCCGTGAAACTCTTGCGAGTTTGCAGCAGGACTGTGCGCGGCGCTGGGGCGAGAACCACATTTTGAAAACCACCCGCCCTCGATCCGTGAAGTTCGTGCAAATTTTGAGGAAGGAATGTGCGCGTCGCTAAGGCGAGAACCACATTTTGAAAACCACCCGCCATCAATCCGTGAATCTCCTGCAATTTTTTAAACGAATGTGCACGGCGCTGAGGCGAGGGCCACACTTTGAAAACCACCCACCCTCGATCCGTGAAGCTCGTGCAAACTTTGAGAAAGGAATGTGCGCGTCGCTAAGGCGAGACCCACATTTTGAAAACGACCCGCCCTCAACCCGTGAAGCTCTTACAACTTGTTACGCTTCAGGGCCATAAATGATAAGGAAGTCTCAGGCGAAACGCCTGGCCCGCCCTTTCGGCCGGCCTCGGGGTGCGACAGGGAGAAGTTATTCATGAGGAAAAGGAATTAAGGACGAGGATGAGGATGAGGACAAGGAGGAGGTGGAGGAGGAGGAGGAGGCGGAGGAGGGGAAAGAACAACGGTGGACTGCTACTGTGGCAGGTTCGCCAGCCCTCAGGGGGCCAGCTTCGATCGGCAATTTCAATGTTCCAAACCTCACCTTTGAACCCCGTCCGCCCTTACCCAACATATTCCGTTTCGACTACTTCTTGGCCCCTCCCTCTGGTGACGCCGTCATCCACCATTCAGGTGACGGTAGCACCACCACGACTTCGCCAGCCGCCAACCCAGCTTGGCATCGACCAGGAAGAAACGACGAGCAACAACACGCGTAGTACTACGAGTCGCATCGGTATTGGCGCTACTCGACCAGCATCCGCAGCACTAGATCCACACCGCCCAAGAACTACTTGAAGCATATCACAGTGCACAACAGCCGCCGCGACATCCACCACAAGTTTTTGAATTGGCGGCACCATGGGGATCAATGGCGAGCAGGCATAGAGCACGTCGCCTCCATGGGAACCAGCATCGAGCCGCGCGCCAAGCATAGAGGGCTACTAGCGCGCCCAGCTGAACTCGCGATCAGCGCAGGCTTCGAACGGTTCAGGCAGGACAACTGAGCCGCGCAATGGGCAGCCTAACGCCCAGCGCGGCCTACTGGAACAAGCGCGCCGGCAAGAACGCCAAGGGCACTCGCGGCAAAGGCAGGAGCAGCTGCCCCAAGCCGTGCGGCGAAAGACCAACCGCGGAAGGGCAAACACAAGGATAATCAGGTCAAGGGCGAACATCCACCCGCGCAAGGTGAGGAAACTGCAGCCAAGAAGAAACAACATGAGTCCAACCAGGACTACAACGACCACCTCGACAGCATTATCAGCAACCTCGTGCCCATGCGCAAAATCTACGCCGCCAGAAGGCGCGGTTGGCAGGCATCGCACAACGGCCCAACATTCAAAGAAGAGTGGGGGACAGTGGCATAGGCGAGCAGCAGCCGCGATCATGAGGGCCAGCGCCGCTGGCCTACCCGCTGCAGACGCAGAAGCACATATCGCCTTCTTTGAAGCGATGATGGTCAGCAGCATGGTACTTCACCAGCAGGCCAGGGATATCGACCGCAACGTGCCGGCCGTGGAGAACCGCTGCGAGCACGCCACTCGGAAACGCAAACACGTCGAATCATCTGGTCGCACTCGAGGCAAATATCATCGAGCTCCGCATCATCCACAGGGGCATCAGTTTCGCGCGGGACGACGCATGCAGCGAGGTTGGCGCAGGAGACGAGGGGGCAGACGCCCCGCGCAGCGACGGCGCCCAGAGAACGGCCCCGCGCCAGCACCAATCTGGCAAACCAGGACCGGGGAGACGAGCGATGTCCAATGCTTCGGAGCGCTACTCGAGGCCCGCAAGGAGGAGAGCCAACACCTCGCTCGAGACGCAAAGAACAACAAAGGCGAGGCCTAGAAGGAGTTTGTGCAACCTCTTCCACGCCAGCAAGGAGAGCGATGTGGCGAGGATTGAATCCGCGACGGAAATACAGGAGCTGCGTCGACACCTTTGAGCAGATGAAGCGACCGCGCAAGTGGAGCAATATCAGCAACGCCATGCTGCCCATCAAGCACAGCATACCATGACGAGTGGCGGACGAATGCCGCGATCACGACCGAGAAAATGGCGGCCCGCCGCGAGCGCATTCAGACTCGAGCGGCGACTGCGCTACAGAGGGCGGGAGAGGGGCCCGAAGCCAACGAGAGGAACGACAGCTGCAGCGGGGAGGGCGACTTCCCTCGATGCAGACGCGCCGCCGACGAGCAGACTGTGCCGGGGCAGGCGCGGCGAGACTCGCTGGGCACGACAACGATTGCAAGGACCGCGAATGTCATTTACGCTCCATGGAGCAGGCAGCCATCGGAAAGGGATGTGCGTTGCGACGAGGCGCGGGAAGCAGAGAGGCACGTCTCGGTTATCGGGGCGCAGAGGGTCAGCGACTTCAGCGAGCGCGTCCAGCTGCGCAACCGCTGGAGGGGCTCCGGCCGCGCCGCCAGACGGCCGCCCGACTCGACGGGGTCGCGCGGGTCGGAGGTGCTGGACAAACCCGCCGATGGGCAGCATTTTGGCGCGTTTGTCTAACTTTGATGGTCGCCCCGTTTGTTTTTCTGGGCGGTGGGTCTGTCTTGGTCCTTCCCCTCTCTGCCCTTCCTCGCCCCTTCCTCCTGCTGCTGCTTCTGCGCGCGGGGGCTGTGGTTCCGCGGCGTTCTCCGTTTTTATTTCGAATCGGGGCCCGGGCGCCGTCGCCGTCGCAGTCGCCGCCGCCGCCGCCGCTGCTGCCGCCAGCGAGGGGGGCGACTGCGAACAGTTGGATTTTTTTTTCTTTCCCTTCTCGGGGCGCCCTCGAGAGTCACGGCTGGGCAGTGCTCGAACATGTCTAGGAACCTGGCCGCCTTCCAAGGTGCGCTGCTGGGGCCCCGGGGAGGACATCGGGGGTGTTCTGCTTCGAGGTCAATGAGCCCGTTCCCCCGGTTATCAGCCGAGAGCGGCAAGTCGCCGCTAGACGAGCGAAGCGGTGCCTGCAAGCGCGCCGCGCCCGCGCAAACGCAGGTCGTCAGCGCGGGCGCCCCAGGATCGCTGGCAGCGAGCGTCGAGGCCATGATCTCGGACGCTTTATTCGATGATGAAGGGGCCGCAGACGGCCGCGCGTTGACTCGCGAACGGTATGCTGTCGGCGCCGCGGCTGGGGCGGATCGAAACAATGCACCGACGCCCGCGTGTGCTTCGCGCGGTGGGCCCAACGCGCCAGGGCAATCTGGCGCAGCGGGCGACGCGCCGGGGGGGCCCGGCGCAGCGGGGGGGCCGGCCGCGTTCGGGATGAACTCGGAAGAGCCAGGAAAACGGGAGGCCAGGCGCCCTGCCCTCTCGATAGTGCGTTCCGTCCCCGCGGTCGTGCGACGAAACAGAACAGAGCGGCAGTGTCCGCCAGCATGAGCCGGAGCGCGCAGCAGAGGCACTTCTCACGACGGCCTTCTTGATTACAAACCAATGTGCGTCGAGTCGGCGGACGCCGCGCCGACGAGCGCCGAGCCGACGCGGTCCATGGCGATCGGCGTCGGGTCGACGCGGGCCGAGCTGATGAGCGTCGAGTCGGCGCGTGCCGCGGCGAACATTGAGTCGGCGCGCGCAGCGCCAATGAGCGTCGAGCTGGCGCGGTCCATGGCGATCGGCGCCGAGAGAAGCCATGCTGATGAGCGTCGAGCCGGCGCGTGCCATATGGATCGGCGTCGAGCCAGCGCGCGCTGCATTAATGGGCGTCGAGTCGACGCGCGCGAGCCAAGCGATCGCGAACCGCCAACCAGGCGAACGTCGAGTCGACGCGCCTGCGCTGCCGAGTGATCTGCTAAATGTGAAGATTTCGTTGCAGGATGGAATTAGGCAACAACATATAGTTCTTCGAGAGCACGGGGGAGATGCCCCCCAGGCTCTTCGCGGTGCATTCATAGAATGCGCAAGGGCAAACAACGAGCGAGGCGACCGGCGTGCGCGGGCCGTGGTCCATTTGACCAGTCAACCACAAATAGTCCGCACAGTTATCGACGCTGGAGCTCGCGCTGCTGTCGAAGTCCTTGTGGCCCAGAGTGCCGGGGGCCATGGGCAGGGGCAGGCGCGGGATTCGCGTGGCCTCGCTCACCTCTGTGAACAGCTTGCGGTGCTTGACCAACGGCGCAAGGGGGTTGAAACCGAGCAGGGGAGCAATCGGCTCATCAATCAGCAGCGCGATGACATGCTGTCTGAACTCCAGGCAGATGTCGGGGCCTCGAGAGCGCAACAGCTCTCTTAGAACGATGAGCTGGAGCAGATCGACATTTAGATTGTGGGAATCGTAACCGCCTTGAAAGGCACAGCCATTGACTGCGCTGCCCTCGAAGAGCAGCTACGCCGCGCGGATGGTCAAGCTTCTGCAAGGGCCGGCATGATCTCTACGCGCGGAGTTGTGCTAATGGAGTTTCAGCAACAGGCCGCAGTCGCGAGCGACAGACTCGAGGCGCGCGGAGAAATATTTGCTGGCGACGGCCACCGGCCCCGGCAACGTCGCGTGCTGAGCGCCATGGACTTGGATGGATGGGGCTGGACATGCGGCGGGCGTTGGCCGGGCTGGATAAGTTGTTCGATGCGCTCAACAGAAGAGCGGGCGATAACCGGCATGAGTCGGAGAGACTTTTGTCTGCGATCTGCTCGACAGGCGCCGCCAGTCACGAGGCGCGTGGGCCAAGTAATTTGGGTGCCGCAACCTGTGTCGATATCGTCGCAGCCGCGCGAGCTAGCTCAATGGGCGTTGGCTGTGGCTCATCCCCAGTGGCACCGACGCAAAGCGTCCGCGCGCCCTCAGCGCGTAAGGCCGCGCGGGGAACGCCCGGCGCCGCGCGCGGCGTGCCGGCGCGCTGCGTTGGAGCAATCTGGCGCTAGACATGCTGAAGACAGCAATCGCCTAAGACAAAGCCAGCGGAACCACGGCGGTTGTGCCGCGCCCAAACCTGAGACGCCTGGCCAGCAAGAACGCACCGCGCCTATAACGGCCCAGTGTTCTCGACCACCTATCCAGGGCGAGCCGCCGCCCTGCCCTTCGGGGGTGAGACTCGCGGCGCGGGTGGTGGATCACCCGGTCGCGAGCGTTCGAGCGCAGCTGAAGATGCAGTCTGGATTCAGAGGCCGAAGAGGTTGAATGCCGAGGCCGACTTGCCGTGCCGTATTTCCCACAGCGGAGGCAGGACATGCGTGAGACGATAAGCTCGGCCCCTGGCAGGATTCTGCAACGGCATATGAGCCCCTTGCGGACAGTGGCGAGTGCGAGACGCTCGATCTGACGATCGCCGCAGCACGCAGCAATATCCTCAGACATGATGGCTTCAGGAGGAGCCAGCGCGCGGAAGGAAGAGGCTAAAACCAACGGCTCGCTCGTCAGAGGGCGACGAGTCCTCTGCGTGATCTTGGATTAGTACCAGCTGGCGGAGGCAGACGGCTGCATCCTTGACTTCGCCCACCTCAATGCTGTCAGGAATCAAAGACAACAGTCTCATCGAGTTCATAGAGGAATGGGGCTGCGCCTTCCCGTGTGAATAGAACCCGTGTAATACCCTCATATAATACTCCTTATCCTCACTTCTCCTGCGCCTGGCCGTTTGGGCTCAGGTATTGGGACTTCCCAAGTACGCTTGGGACTGATCGATCATACCTTTGATCGTGCAGGAGGGAAAGACATCCATCCATCCCTCCTTCCCTCTACCAACGGATCAGGGGTTCTGTACCCTTGTACTTCAACCCCATTCGCAGGTTATCAGCCCTGTAAAGCTCACCGTTCATCGAACCCCGCGTCGCGACCTCGCACGCGGCCTCGATGGAACCCAAGCGGCGCATGCGCCGTAAGGGGTCCATCGGGGCCTCGCGTCCGAGCTCTCCGACGGCGCGACGGCTCGGTGATGAGTTGGAGAGCCTTAGTGCGGACTGTGTTGGTGCCCCAGGTACCCCCCCCCCCCCAGCTCCGACGGACCCGAGGCGCGGCTAGCTGCTGAACTTCACCGCAGCGCCGCCCGCGGGGGGACAGGGGAAGGAGTAGGAACAGGTAGGAAGGAGTTTCGCACGCCTACCTTCGATCCTCCATCTCCTCCTCAGTCGGGAGCAATCCCAACTGCGTCAGGCGAAAGCCTCACTGGTCCTGATACTCCAGGGCGCTTTCGCGCTAACCGCCGATGGGCCTCAGGTGCTGGTACCCCCAGCCCTGCGACCGTTCCTGTTGCGGAGCACGTAGCCACCTTCGAGGAACTCAGTAGACCAGTGGCGGCACAGCCGCAGACGCAGTATCCCAAGGTATCATCGGATGAGACACCACACACACATGGTCCGAGTCGCAGCTCGTCCGCGCGCAACCGTCGTGGGGCCCCAGGCCCATGCGGCGAGAGTAGGTCGAGCCCGCGTGCAGCCTCCCAGAGGCCAAGCACTCCTCGCGAGAGGGGGCAGAGGGAAGCCTATGCTCCCCACCTCTCCATCTCAGACGACCAGCTGGCGGAAACGTCCGCCGCAGGTGAAATAGCTGAGCTCAGAGACCAGGTTGAAACCTTCGTGTCCAGGCAATACTCTGGACTACTGCAGAGCGTTCAGACGAACGCTGCCAATACTGCAGCCATGCGCCAAGATCTTGGCGGCGCCTTAGGGATCATTGATTCCAGGATCGCCGAAGATCGACGCATCATAGGTGAACTGCAGTACCAGGTTGATCGTGAGGTGTCACACTCAGGTGAACGAACGGCGATGGTCGAAAACCTGCGCAACTACCTTGCGCAGATGGAGCAACAGCTTGTGCTCGTACGCGACACAGGCGTTTCAGCAGCCAGGATCCTACACGATGAGATCCACGACCAGCTCCGCAACCGACCAACACCAGCCGAGGCCACCGACCTTGGCGACGTTCAGTCTCAGATCAATGATCTTCGATCCCACATAGACCACACTACGGCGACGCTTCGCAACGAAGCACACACCAACTCGTCGAACCTGATCGACATGTTGCAGCGTACTGAGAGAGTCATCACTCAAAGGCTTGATGCGACCAACGCTGTCGTGCAGCCACTCGCTAACCGGATCTCTGAAATCGAGCAGCGTTTTCCTGGTGTACAGGACGCCCTGGCAGAGTTGCGTGTCGGACGAGCCCAGACTGGCCAGCTGGATTCTCCTCCCACGGTTTACGATTTCGCCCGCCTCACTGACAGGTTGCAGGAGGTTGAGAAGGCGGCGGACCACGCGCAGTTGGAGCTCTCCCAGGTTATTCGTGAGAGAGATACTGAGAAAGTACGTGTTGAGGGGCACCTCGCACGTCTGGAAAGCGAGCTGGAGGCACAAGGCGCCCGTCTCCGAGCCTACGAGCAACGACTTGATCGGCACTCACAACGTTCTCGGGATACTGATGAGTACACACGCCAAAAGGTGGCCCAAATACACGAAGGCATGACGAGCTGGACGAATCAGCTGATCGACCACACCAACGACACCAGTCTCCACCTTCGACCTGCAACCGACCTGCACAGGCCGACGGCAGCGTCCGCTGAAGCACCACAAGCTTCTGCAGGGAAACAACGACGTACGTCACCAGGAGCAGCCTCCGCGGCAGCTTCTGCACAGACACGCCATGTGTCTCCTGTGCGCACAGAACCGACTACTGACGGTATACCGATACCCTCACAACCACTGTCTGCGGTTTCGGTCCATACTACTTTTCCTATCAAGGAGTCAGACACCGTCCGAGTCCCTGTCTTGCCTAAGATCACGCAGCTGCTCGAGTGGCAGCAAAAGGTACGGAAGAACTTTGGGGCCGCCTCGGGGCGACCATCCAAAGCATATGCCTTCCTATGCGTGGCCGAACAGCCCGAGTGTACCTTCGAGGACTTACAAGACAGTGGAGACTTTGAGAGCATCGGTTGCAAACTCGCTACCGCTCTGAGCGACATCTTATCCTCAGACTTGCGCTACCAAATCAGGCTCATCGAAACCAGAGAGCACAAAGCAGGACGCATGCTCAAAGGACGCCAGATCTACTGGCACATCCTACAGTCCTACAAAGTGACCGAGGTTGATGACGACCTGCACGACTTCGAGCGCCTTAAAGAACTGAGGATGAGAGATGACGATTTGCAACGTTTTATTACTGACTGGGACGCTTTAATATTGGAGTGCCGAGAAGCACCCGATCCAAAGATCTGGGAATCTCTGTTTCGTACACAGATTCGGAGACATGCCTGAATGAAACAAGACATGTACGAGTACCAGCGCATGAAGATCAGCGACCCGAATCGAACCTATGATTGGCTTCGACAGCGCGTCCTGGACGTACTGGAGCTCAAACAATTGGAGAATAATCGAAATAAGTTACGGTACGAACATGAGACACGTTCTCAAGTCAATGTGTGCGCTGCCTGGAAGAAAGGCAATTGTCGCAATGGTGAACGGTGCAAGGCTTTGCATACATATTCCAGGGATTGGAAGAAAGACAAACATTCCAGAGCATCGACAGCTGGTGGCAACTCCCGCCGCAGCGTGTCAACTCCTGCGAATCACAAGAAGCCAGCATCGAAACAATTTTGCTTCGAGTTCGCCAAGCGCAACACATGCACCAGAGGCGACAAGTGCAACTTTCCACACGTTGCACAGTGTAAAGACTTCGCACAGAACAAGTGCCCCAAGGGCGACAAATGCAAATACGCACATCTCCTACCTGGTGCGAAGACTCCCGAGCGAAGCCCGAGTCGACCACGGACCTCCAGTCAGGATAGTCGTGGCCGATTACCATCCCGCGGATCAGGAAGCCAACGTTCTTCACAACGCGGGGGGTTCCGCTACGCAAATGACTCACGTCATGGACGTGACAACCGACGCCAATACGACCGATCTCGTTCAACATCCAGGAGGTCCCCAGACTCTCGCAGTCAATCGAGAAGTCGATGCGACAGATCTTCGAGATCTACCTCCCGAGGACGAGACAACCGTGGCGGCGGGCGTGGCAGCCCACGCGGCCGTGATATATCATATGGTAGTGACAAAGGACGTGGCAGACGTTCCCCGAGCCGTGGTTCGTCCCGTGGTTCTCCCCACGCCAGAGCACGTTCTCCTGCCAACTATCGACGTTCACGCCGTTCCGACCGCAGTTACGTCGTTCGTGACAAGACCCTCACGGCCAACACTAAGGTCACTACGACATCTACCAAAACACGCCGTCGGATACGCTTCGACACACGTAATGTGGAATACTACCTACATACCGTATCTGGCAGGGCCAGACTGGATAAATGGAAGGAGATGCCGGACGCGGGTGACATTGTCAATGTACCAGACCCGCTACCACAACGATGGTGGGATCAAAGTGCAGACGCTCTACGAGAATGTCAAAAAGAGGCACAGCTGTGGTACAAAGATCTATATGACTACCGACACAACAAGGAGTCGGTGGTCACACCAACTGCGATCCGAGAATACGATGACGCTGTTAAGCAGTCATCAAAGACAGCCCAGACGAAGACAACGACGATGCAAGTCGACCCACCACGCTCGACCGCTGCATTGACACGATCTTGGGTTCTCGACAGTGGTTCTGCGCATCATATTCAGGGTAAACACGAACTGACGCAGACCGAATCGGATCGCAGATCTATTCGCTAAGAGCATATTCTGGAAACCGCCAATGGTGATCGTACTGTCAACGAGCACTACGACATACGGCTACCCGAGGTTGGCTTACATAGTTCAGCCCTTGCCCTGCCAGACTGTCCATCTTTACTATCAGTTGGGAAATTGATCGAGGTTGATGGCTTTCGGCAGCTTTGGGATCCTGAGCTGGGCTACTTGCTTCAGGATCCGGGGGGCCAATGATATAATATTCCAGTCAGCAATAGAGTTCCACAATTACGACTCGACGACCTGGCACTGATACCACCACCACGTCTATGCACTTCGTCAGCACCCCGACGTCGTCAGCGCAAGCGTTCGTCCGCCCGCTGCAACGACATTTGTTGGTGCTGCAAAACTACAGAGCAGTCAACGACTGCAGATGAGCTACGGCCCCACATAGGGACCTGCCCCAAGAGACCACATGTCGGAGAGGGAGGAGGAGCACGGACCGCAACGGTCGAAGAACTTCCCGACACAAATAACGCCGAGCCTAACGTGGACACACCCACCGACTCGACTACGTCTCAGACGCAGTGTTCTCCTCCAACATGCGGGGGGCTAGCATATGCAGCTCAAGCAGATGCCGACATTCCGACGGAGACACTCACACTAGTGCACCACGACACTGATCGCGTTCTTCCAAGTAGACAGAAGAAACCGATTGACCCGATGCATTACATGACCCACAGTCCAAAACACCCTGGCTGTGAAATTTGTTCTCGCACGATGGCGCAGAATGCTCCGTGTCGACGACAGCGCAAACCACATCCACCGGCAGACCCCGCCGACGAGGATACAGCCTACGAAGCTTTTATCCCGAAGAAGTTTGGGGAAGCTTTAACTGCCGACCATATCGTCCTGGCCAAAGACGATGCCGCAGACAAGCGCGGCGACAAGTATGCACTTGTTGTCCTGGATGGATACACCGGCATCTTCATGGCCTACCCAGCACTACACAAAGACGCAGCTACCACAAAGGCATCCTTTCAACAGTTCATCGCCGCGAACGATGAGGTGAATCACATCCATACAGACAATTCTGGAGAGCTTCAGAAGGCTTGCCGCCAACTGGGATGGAGACGCGACACGAGTACGCCGCATCGTCCGCAAACGAATGGATTGATCGAGCGCATCGTCAAGATCGTCATTCTCGGTGCGAGAGCCGTGTTGCATATGTCTGGTCTTGGACACGAATGGTGGAAAGAGGCCATGCAAGCCTTTTGCTGTGGACGTAACTTTGTGCATGCATCCGCGGGGGTTGCTGCCCTCAGCGAGGGGCATGCCGATGAGACAGCTCATGAAATACGCTTTGGTGAAAGTTTTCCCGGGCACTGCATTCCATTCGGTGTTCGGATCTTCTGGAAATGCCTCAACCCCGAGATTAATAACGAGACTGCGAAGTTCAAAGAAAATACTCGGGAAGGGTTATTCATGGGTTACCATTTACACTCTGGTGGACGACGGTCAGGTGACTACCTTGTCTTGGACACGGCTACATGCGCCAAGAAACCTGATGGGGAACTGTGTCACGTGCACAGAGTCAAAGACATCATCATCCCTGATGGCAAGCTCACCTACCCAGTGAAAGAAGGTACTCTGCGACACCACAACCCTGAGGCACACGATGAGGTCAAGGCATCTACTTCTCGCCCCTTGGGCGACACACCAATGCCCGATCCCCCACTTTCCTACCCTAAAGAATGGGATGACCCGTCTATGATGACAACGGAAGACAACGACGCTGATATCCACGCATCGGCCTCTGAAGTTGCTGCACCAGCGCCGGAGCCCGACTACTGGGAACAACGAGGATATTGCGTCATCAGACATATTCGTACTCCACGCAAGAAATTGTTCATCCCGACGGACGACGTCCTGAACATACCTGTGCCTGTTGATCAACTCGACGTGACACGAGATTTCAAGACGACTTCTACTTTTGAAGGAGAAAGTGACTTTCGCGATGTTTGGGATGGTGTCAGCGCCAACGACCACAGGGAGTTGAGCGAGCCATGGACCGGCCTGGTTCGATTCTATGAGCTTCCAAAGATAACGCCAGATGGCAAAATGGTGGTCCGTGGCCGCGAGACACGTGTACAGACTACTACGCGTCCTGATCACATTCTTCCAGAGCACTGGAAAACCTTATCTCGTGGACAACAGAAGAAAGAAATCGAGTACGCCGAAGACGTTAAGCGAGCTCGTGAAATTCGTGACCGAGCTGCACTTCGAGCGTGGACAAGACAGGACAAACAGGTCAACAATTTCCGTGCCACTGCAGCCGGCGGACCCACATGGAATACTGTGGAACGAAGGATTACGTACGACACTGACAACGGCGCGGTCATCCGTGACGAAAACGTCAAGGGCGTGACGAACAAAGAGATACTGCATGCCAAACTACCTGGTGGGCCACGTGACATTACTACGTTACTGTACTACCGCCAAACCCCACAACAGCACGCTGGAGACGAACGTGCTTTGGTACTTGTGGATAGTGAGGGGACCGACTTTGGGACCATGAACCCGCGTATACGCCAGTTCACCCAGTCGGTAGCAATGCCCACTATGCCACGTGAGACGACCTACACACCGGCACACAGAGACAACATCCCCGATTCCTCATGGGCACGCCCGGCCCTAGTTACCAGAAGCCTGAGTAAGAAAGAAGTTGCCGCAGAACCACGTGCACAGGAAGCCCTGCGAAAAGAATACGAGAGATTGGAAAAGAAACAAACGTGGATGTTGGAGACTGTTGCAGAAAAAGCTGATATTGAGTCACAAGCTATTCGCACTGGGACGAAAGTTCATTTCTTCAATATCTTGGAACTATCTTCAGTCAAACACGAAGAACTTCCACCTGATCTACGTAAATTTAAGGGCAGAGTGGTGGTTCAGGGCAATACAGGCAAAGATGAAACTGGTTTGGCCGCCATATTCGCCGACGCAGCTTCCAGTGCTTCGCATATTGAGGCTTCCAAACTTTGTGATGCTACTGCATTATTGCCACACTACGCGGAGGAACAAAGTGATGCACCTGGAGCCTACACGCAGGCATTACTATATGGCGACGGACGAATCGATCCAGTCGATACTTGGATTACCATGCCCAAATGGCGCCAACCGGCATCATGGTCAAAATACAGGCACCCAGTGTGCCGATTACGATTGGCACTATACGGACACCCTCTTGCAGGGGTCTTTTGGGAACGCAAGTGTCGCACATGCTTGGAAAGCGTTGGTTTCGAGCCTATTCCAGATGGGAATGCGTATGGAGACACAACAAACTGGGACTGATACTTTCAGTATATGTGGACGACTTCAGATTAGTCGGACCAGCCAACAATCTACAAGCTGGCTGGGATTATATCCGCAAAAGCGGTATTGACTTGGATCCACCTACTCCATACTCGCAATATCTTGGCTGTGGACAACAGGCATACGATGTGCCGCAGAACATCTTCGACAAAATAATGTCTACCATACGACCTATGTTGCCCGTACACAGTGAAAAAGATTACAATACAGCCAAACAAGTTCGTGGAATTCGACATGATATGCTTGGTTTTACTGATCAGTGCATTGAGCGGTACCTGGAATGCGCTTCCAAGCGCGCCCAGGGACCTGGGTCACGTCGGAAACGATCCGACTCGCCGAGGACTTCGCGATCCAAATCGCCTGCATCCCCCGGGTCGGTCGCCAGACCTACTAGCGTGCTCAACGCACGGCCGCGATCATCCAGCCCAGCAAGATCGGTCGATAAACCATCTACTACAACAGAATCCATACCAGTCACATACGATGACCTACCTGACGCTGAAACCCCTGGCATCGAGGACGCCTCCTTCACCGACTCCGATTACTCCGACGAGGGCATCCTTGGCCAGGACGCGGCGAGTGTACAGATGAAGATTCTCTACCTGGCACGTTGCTGTCGTTTCGATCTTCTACATCCAGTATGTATGCTAGCCAGAGAAATTACCAAATGGAATACCACGTGTGATAAACGTCTACATCGATTGATATGCTACATCAAAACGACGCGTACACATTGTTTACACGGGTGGATAGGCGATTCGTCAGACAGATTATCCAGCATGCTCTTCACTGACGCCTCGTTCGCCGATTGCATTACATCCTCCAAGTCCACTACCGGCGTCTTCGCCGCGCTTGTTGGACCTAATACGTTCTTCCCGGTCAACGCTGTGTATAAGAAACAAACGGTTGTATCGCATTCATCTACAGAATCCGAGATCGTTGCTCTTGACTCAGCACTACGACTGGAAGGACTACCACTACTCTCATTCTGGGAAGCCGTGGTGGGAATTGCCAACGCATGCAAAGAGAAGAATACTTGCCTTGGCTGCCATGGGCGCGCCGACACGGCGACGTGTCCGACATTGGCCGCCAAAAAGAGGCGCAAGCCATCGCCTCGCAAGGCACCCCCCACAAGGGGATCTTCTCCTAGCCGTAGGCAACTACCGCTAAAGACGGAGTTACCTACGCCTCCAAAGAAGCGTGCGATATCCCACGAGGGTACCGTATTGCACGTGGATCCAGAATCAGCTCAGGAGATCAGTTCTCCCAAAGTGCGTCTTATCGTCCTCGAGGATAACCAGGCCGTGATCAAAATTGTCCAAAAGGGACGTACACCAGCACTTCGTCATCTTCATCGTACTCACCGTATTAACCTGGATTGGATATGCCAGACATGCCAACTCGAACATACCGAGCTCAAATACGTAGGTACAAAAGAGCAGATTGCAGATATGATGACCAAACATTTCGAGCCAAAGAAAGCAGACCTCTGGAGGGACCTCTTGGAACACTCGCTCATCTTTCCCGTTGCTCCGGTACAGTGTCCTCCAAAGAAACCATGGAAACCATTGAAGGGGCCTCGGAGGCCTGACGGTTTACCTCATGTTGCAGAACCTCCAAAACTGGATGGATGTCCGGAAGTATGCAACATAGGACTTACAGAGAAAGAAAGATGGGGCGAGGTAGGATCAGAATGTCGAATGCAGTGCGTTGGACAAGCCAATCACGAGGGCATATGTGCATGTATGTACCACATTTGTGTACCCGCTGCAGCTACTGGTTCGCGCACACCTCGTTCGAGAGCCCGTTCCCCGCACGGTAGACAGCCCCGCCAACCTCCCTCACCTCCACAGGATACAGAGAGGTCTAGGACACTCATTGTGCGTTCATGCCGCAGCAATTTTACGACTCGAGCTACAAAGCTTACAGGCATCCTGTTCGCCGTGTGCGAGGCGCAAATAAGTGAGATCGGTTCTAATCCCGATGCCCCCATCCACGAGATGGATCAGGCACAGCCGCTCCGCCTCGTCGGCTGGCCCATCGGCTGCGATGCCGAGTACGACCCGAACGCCAAGGACGACGACCGCGTGGGCTTCACGTACCACGCTCAAACTGGTCGTCCTCGTGATCCTGATGATGGATGTATATATATATATATATGCATACATCAACGGCGCGCTGATCGCAGCGCAGATTTTGATCTCCGCGTACCCGGCGAATCCACTATTCGAGAAATTGCCCGCTCTGCGTCCGCCGACGTCAAGAGTTGGATCAGCGAAACTGGTGGATCAGTCGGCGGCGACGCTAACTGCGAGTACAGCACGTTTACGGCTACACCATGGCTGTCTTTCATGAGGGCTATGTGCATGATTTCCAGCCTCTTCACTCGTAACTCGTCTGTACAAGAAAGTGTTCGTGGTTTACATGATCATTTGAACGCAGTGATCCCAGGAGCGCACCGCAAGTGCCCGCCAATGGAACTTACGACGATGATATTGAAGACGGAGTGGATGATGATTCACAACGATTGGTCCAACATTGGCAGCGCAGTACTGGGACAATATGCCGAGGACAGCGTTCAGGATACAAAACACTACTATGGAAATGGTCCTTGTGCACCTTCTGATGTATACAGCAATGGATTGACAACTCCATGCTATGCTCCTAAACTTGCTCGTGTATCGATCAAGTTACCCACGCGCCCACCTGGCTTAGCCAGGACATCATATACTTCGGGACACATCGGCCACGTTGTTGAAGATAATTTGGTCACCGAAATGCGAGCATTTTCCGACATTAACCAGACGAGCAAATTCCGCCGCAAGCTCAGCACATGGCTGACTGCACGCGGAGGCTTCGGAGGCATCGGATCATGCTCCGAGACGGTGGCAACGCCATCCGATCATCCAGACGGCTGGCAGGCAATATCACAGAACGACGAGACTATGACAAGTACTTATCGTTGGCAACCATACAACGAGGGCTCCGTCTTCATTGGCGAGACTCCTTCTGAGGTTGACCCTGGTCTTACTCCTGGTCCTGATATTGACCCACTCGAGCTTGAACAAGCAAAGTACAGCGCGTTTTGTGGTGATCGGTTGGTTTCTACTCTTCTTTCAGATAATGGGTGGTATTCACTCGTACAAGAAGATCTGGGACTTATTTTGCATCATGCCTTCGGTCCATCAGGGCACGCATACAAATGGACCAACTTGTACACCGATTCAACGTGGATTATGCAGCCCAAGAAAGGGTCCAAGGGTGCAAAGCACAAGAAGTACCCAAGTCACGGCATTGACGAGCTCAACAGTCCACGGAAGTGAGACCATCTCGCCAAAGTATCAAACGTTGCACTCGTACCGCTATTTATGCCGTGCCTCAACCGCGCGGAATGCATGGGCGGCGCTACTCTCGAGCATTTGTCGACCATGATCCGCGACGACATCATGATGTGGGCATTCTCCTTTGGCAATTACAAAGAATGGTTCAAACAGAACGACACGCCGATCGGCGAAGATTGCATTCAATTGCCAGAGGCTGGTGGAGACAGCCGCTGCGGTATGACAGAACTGCGTGAACAGCGTACGCAGAGACAGGAGAGCCGTACCGCAGCTATTCTCAACAACCAGTTCGAGTCCACCCTCGAGCAGCGCAACATGATCAAGATGATCCGCGAGGCCAGAGGCCTCATGTTATACAGCGACAGTGCCTCTATCAAAAAGTGGCGTGAATTAAACGAGGTCATCTGGAATTACTGGGCCAATGATTTTCCTGCATATGTAAAACAAAGACACTATTGCAGAGGCCTCGATGCCATGGTGGTATGGAGCGCGAACGACATCGCATGTGCCAACCACGGACAGAACACCGTGGACATGCGTCGTCACCAGGATCGCGCACCTACTGCCGTGCGCGAGCTCCAGAAAATGGAATGTGAGGGCGGCGCCCCGACGCTCATGCCAGTGCACGTACAAGTGGATGTATCACGTTTTGTCGATGTGATGCAGTATTTCCGTTGCCCCACGGTTATGGGGCTTGGCAAAGCAGCACAGTGGGGCGTGCACCCGATTTTTGATTACCACACGGACGATTTGATCAGGACGATGCAAAGTCGTGGTATTACAGTTCTTCCATCAGACCATTGGATAGAAGCGTACGATAGAATTACGCCGCAGGCTTGGCATGCAAAACAGAACAACCACAACATGGAAATGTTTACGACACAGTTCTGCGACGCAGTATGCTATCGTAACTTCTGCGCTTTGATTCAGTCACTGCCTTCTCAGCCGTGTCCATTCAGGCCTCCCATCCTGACTCCCGTCACGGACGAGCAGGCCTACACACAGGCCAAGGAGATCATGGAGGCTCTCGACTTCAGAGAGAGGGTGACAAACGAATGGAAGAGAGATCTCAGCCTCACGACGCTGATGACACAGACGGCAGGCGAGATGGCTCATTGTGCGTGGATGGCATCATGTGCCGATGGTACGCTGCCGGCATCACTGCCAGCTACCGCAGGCGACGCAGACGTACCTATTCTTGGAATTCCGAAACAGCCACCAGCACTTGATCCTCGCGAGCCGAACAAGGCTATTCCTCAGAACAATCCATTTGGTCATGCATACGACGACTTATTCCAGTACCTCTTACTGCTGATCAACGACTACCCTGGGGCATGGGCATCCTGGGATTCAGTCGAGAAACAAGAGCTCCTCCACCCCAAGATTATCAAAACAGTTGAAGATGCACATGCTGTTACTTGGGTTGTGTTCGAGCAGCTTCTACAGCAGATTACCGATTTGGACGGAGACGATAACGCGACCAAATCACGAATCATTGCAGAAGGCAACAGGTTGAAATCTCACCGTATCGGCCCTGCTGCCGAGAACCAACAGACCATCGAAGCATGCAAAACATTCTTCAGACAGAATGCACTGGATCGCGTGGCATTGGGATACGATCCTGATGTTCCGACTTCCGTGTGGCGCGCGGCGGCCGATGCGGACCAGCCAGCACCACCAGGCCTATTGCCTGAGCCACTGCAACCTGGCCCGCAACCGATAGCCGTGCCAAAGTCATCGACTCCTGGCCCACTCCTACACCGTACGCCAGCAGACCAACCGCCAGCAGATCAGCTCCCGAAAGCCGAGGCAGTCCCGATTCCAGACGACGGCACTGACCTAGATGCTATGGAGCTGGAGGCAACTCCTGCCGACGTCGACCCTTCTCCACACGAGATGAATTTATTGTCATGGCAGGACAACTGCGAGCGTTCTATGTACGAGAGGGAATTGGAGAGCACGAGTATGCCTGTATATACATATATGGGCCCTGGCCAAGGAGATGAGTGTCCAAGGACCTCCGAACAAACGAAACGACTCCCCCCTCCCCCCGATTCGTGCGCGAAGCGTTTGCGGTGGACCGACATCCCTCCAAAACGAAACATCGATTCCAGCAGGGGGGGGGGGGGGGGAATAGGCCAGGGCCCATATATTTATATTTATATATATATGAACACCCGAGAAAGTATTCTGCAACGACTCACTGGTCTTACCCGCGCTAGCGCACAACGACCACGCGTGGGGCCGCGTTGCCGAGGGCGACGCCGACAACTGAACTTCGCCGTGGAATGCGTGACAGGTTGCAGGCAAATCGCTGGGTACCACTACAGCTGCGACGAGGAGGATCGCATCGCTCCCGGTTCCTGGCGAGGCCAACCGCCAACGTCCACGTATCGCCAGGCGAGCGAGGATATTGCAATGCGTGTCGCGACTTTTACTTCGCGGCCCTACCGTCCTCCCTACCGTCCTGCCACAGCTCCTGGGTGCAGATGGTGCATTGCGAGCTGGGCAGCTAAGATCAGACAGGACTGCGAATGGCTCTATGGCCACCTCTGCCAGGAGAAGCAGCCCACAACCATGTTTGCATTGCGCGAAGTTGTCCTGGCTGCGCTCGAGCCAGCGCGATTTTGGGCCTGCCAAAAGGCCGCGGGCCAGCGCCTACGACCGCAACTGGACCGCGCTCACCAGGAGTGTACAGCGAGCTCGAGCCGCACCAGAACACGGAAGCCATGCCGCCGATGCCGACAATGCCTCCACCGCTGCCCGAGCCAAACATGATGTGCTACGTGTGTGGGCCCACCTTATTCAAGGACAACGCATGCTACGAGCGCCTCGGCGCGCGCCGCAACAGTGGCACCCGCTGAACCAGGTGGGCACAGGGCGCCGTGTGCCTGGCATGCAGCGGGCAATGCCATGCCTGCGCTCGACTGGTGAAGCATCCTAGGCAATCCCCGTCATCCGCGATGCCACGCATGAAGGCCACCCCTCAGTTAGACGACGACCTAACGGAGAATGATGGGCAGGACATCTTGGAACAAACACACCGCGCCAATGTCGGGGTGGGGATGCCGCCCGACTACGCCCGCCTGCCGAGTTACAGGACAGACGTCGACGGACATCGCCCCTGCGTTTGCCGAGGACAAAATAGGATACGCGCGACAGAATACCGCCACTGGAGCTACTGGAGGTCGACCCTGCGGCCAACGACCCCGCTGCCCCATGGCCGCAGGGAGGGCCGATCCGCTTCGTCCTGCACCTCTACAGTGGGCAAGGACGAGAGGGATACCTACGCGAATTCATGGGGTACTTCCGACCGTCAGCGGGCGCGCAGACGCGCGTGCTCTTCATCGACATCGCTGACCGCGCCACCAAGAGCGACCTTGCCAATCGGGGCGCCGCGTCCTTCTGTATCCAACGCATGAGCGACGGAAGAGTTGGAGCATTACTGGCGGGCCCACTTTGTGAGACATGGAGCGCAGCTAGGACAGGGGAAGTGCCGGACGCTCACAGAGCCACGACCACTACGTAACAGAGAACAGCCATGGGGACTCAACTACGCAATCAACCGCGAAAGCAACCAGATCGCCCTGGGAATCCACTTGCTGCGGGCAACCATTTTGTCCGCTGCGTGGCGCGCGAAACTCCCCGGGACGGTCCACGACAGAGGAAGGGTCGCGAGCAGCTGGCTACTGCCAGAGTTGTTCATCTTCTACAGCGACCTGACGTACGGGTCGTGTCCTTCGATTAACGCATGATGGGCCAGGTCTCGCGGCGACCGACCAGTCTGCTCGTGATTGGTGTGCCAGTCTTCGCAGTGCGAATCTTTGCAATGCCTAGCAAGTGCTGGATGCAGACATAACGCGCGCCCGTTATTTTTGGGGCAGAACGAAGGCGGGACATGGCGGAACGCGGCCGCCAAGAAATACCCAACCCACACGAGCCGCGCACTGGCATCGGTAACTGGCGAAGCACAGCGGATACGGTGGAACGTGAGTCAGGGTACCGACCAGTGGGGAATCGACGAACAGTGCATACAGCTCCACGCCCTCTGGACCCTACTGCGGTTTCAAGTGGAGCACCGCTTGCATGACCTGTCGGCCTCTCCTGCGTCGGACCTTGGGATCTATGGGTAGGGGATAGCTACCCGGTGCGACCCCCATCGCTCGTGGCAGGCCTCCTGGTAAGTGTTGCCCGGATCAGTTTGAGATGCGCCAAACAGGAGTTCTCGCGCGCCTAACTTGGGGGGTAGCCACCCGCCCAGAACGAGCCATGCCACCTTTTCGGAATCAGGGAGCTCGAGGAGTTGTCATGCGGCAGGAGGGGGGTGGGGAAATTATGTGGTGCGACGAATTATTTGGCGCGGCCCGCCATGGCCTGGGGCGTGTCCGTTGACGAGCGATACCTCGGGCGAGCGACCAGCTGACCGACCAGATTGCGCCCCCAGCCTAGACAGTCGAGTTCAAGGGGAATTTCCCACCAATCGCGTGAAACACTGCACCGCAGAAACTTGGCTCGAGGTTTTCCGCTTCGCCGACTCCTTCCCGACCACCGCGGCGCCTCGCGCCCGGGGGGTCGCCGTGCCGATGGAACCGCTGGTGGACCTACAATAAGGCAGTTTTTTAATTGACAACGTTGAACCTTGCGACGCCACCGTCAATTACAACGTCTTCCAACGTCAATTGCGGCCGAAGATCACCGCCGCCACGGACGCAGAGGTCAGGATTGCCGCAGGCACCGAGGACTACGCCGCGCAGACCGCGGAAGGAGTCGCGCAGCTGTAAGAACACGGCCGCGAGGACATCGCGCCATGTGCGGCGCCTGAAGTCCAACAAAATGATCAACCGAAGGTCTTTCACTGCCAACGCGAGTGACAGAGAGTCGGGCCACTCGACTGCAGGCCACTTGGGGCCGCGAGACTAGACCTATCCTTCGCGACGCCCGCGGCGCGAGCACCAGTCCCAGCGCGGTTTAACTTGGGCTCCGAGGTACTCGCACAGGAGTTTACCTACGCGGCGCTGGCAGTGGGGCCATGCTACGTGCCAGCGATGGCGCCAAGTGGATGGATGAACACCCTGTGCAACCACCGCTCTACGCTCGCCTACTTGGGCGCCGCCAACCAAAGATGGAGACATAACGCCGGCGCCAGCAGTGCCGGCGCCGTGAGGAGCTTCTTCGGCGGGGGCCGAATTTGCGCAAGCACCAGCGACCCCGCAGGTCATTGGCCTGCCAGACCGGTTCGCCTGCCCCACTACCGCAACGCCGTCCGGAAAACATACCAACCGCGACGGCGTCGCGAGAGATACGCTGGATGCTGGGGCTCTCCCTCGTGGCACTTGCCGTGGGATCGGGAAAAGGACGTCGCCGAGGCCGACCTTCTCTATTTCGGCCCTCCCCAGATGGGGCCCAACGGCGCGGTGGTGACCGACCTGGAGCAAATCCGCGAATTCCCCCCGTCCAGCTCCGCAACCTCAGACGGACCCCGCAGACGCGAGCAGGACAACGCGCCGCCAAGGACGATCCCAACGGGGACCTTGTCCCGCTACTTGAAGACGACGACAACGACGAGCTGTAATGCTTCCAGAACTACCGGGCAGAGCACCGCGTTCCCATCGACCGCTCCGACGAATTCGAAGTCTGACACGAATTCCAGCTGTGGCCACTCCCCGGAGGAAACCCGCAGCGGCCATGCATCGGCAACGTGGAGTGGCGTGCGCCAGCAGACGTGTTGGTCGAAGACGGGGCCACGACAGTGTCGATCGTACGCGGCTATCCCCCTCCTCAGGAACGTTTGCCCCTTGGAGGGGGGGGGGGTCAAACTAGCGACCCAAACGACTCCAGGGGCGGTCGCCCTTGAGTCGCCGGCTGCGGAGACGAAAACAAACGGCAACACGAGAGCAGCAGAGAAAAAGGGGGAAGGAAGGATCATAACCTCGAAGGAGGGAGATGCGGTGAAGGCGTGGCGGCGGCGCGGTGACGAGGGCAGCGTGGCCCCACCCGAGGGACCCTCGCCCGCCGAGGCAGGCGATGAGTTCCAGTTGTTGGGGATGGGGCCTATCCAAAGGTGCCCAGTAGGGAGGCGGAGATTTGCGCCATCGGCGGTGGCGGCCGCTGTTGTTGCGTCCCCGTCCCCCCCCACTGTAATGGCCCACCCAACCCGAATTGCTCTATGGTCAGTGTAGCACGCTAGACTAGTGTGGGACTGCAAGTTCATGCGCGAGATGCGTTGGCTTTGCCCGTGCACCTGAGGGCACCTGCGGCACAGAACGTAAGATAGAGGCGGGAGCGCGAGCTCGTGCGCGAGAAGTGCGCCTGCTGCGGCGCCAAGGTTGGCCGGGGTGTTAGAGGGCCACGCTCGTCAGGGCGTTAAGGGGCCGCACATAGGCCTCTCCTCTCGCCCATAGTAGATCCCGTGTGGGTCTGCCCCAAGTCGTGGCCAAAGAACCCTCGCCCGCCCGCCGAGGCGGGCGAGGGCGCCGGGCCATGGGCACGACCTGGGGGTCACCCAGGGGGCCACACCGGGTACAAGAAGGCACGTGCCATCTGGAGGCGGTGCCCCCCGGTGGTAGGGAGGCCACCTCGGCGGCTAGCCATGCACTGCAACGGGGAACCAGGGGCGATGCGTGAAAATAAACATTGGTGCGAAGTGAAGGCTGTGGCGCCGGCAGGCGGCATCGGTGAGGCGGGGAGGTGCGATGTGAGTTGGTGGTGGGCGTGCGCCGCGGCAGCCATGGCCCCGGCATCCACGTGTCCCTTCCCAGACCAGGTCTCAATGCCGCCCTTCTGTCCCTCCGCCACAAGAGAGGGCAGGCGAACTTTAGTTGGGCGAACAGTAGGGTGGGCCTGCTGACGTAAAGGTGGAGCCAGGAGGGAGTGAGGGTTGGCAGGGGTTCCCTCCCAGTAGCGGTTAGCATAGCATACGTGAATGAGAAAGCCACTATGGTGGACCATTTGCGTGGCATGACGCGCCGATGGGGTCGGCGCCGCGGTGCAGAACGTGATGCGGGCGCCGTCGCACAAGCTAGCGAAAGAGGTGGGACTGCTGCCGTCGCCAAGAAGGAGGTTCGGACTGCGACGGATGCCCAGCGGTTGCTGCTGCTGCTGCTGCTGCGAAGACAATGAGTGCGGCGGCGTAGTAGAAAAAAATGCCGAACCCAGAGATCAGAAAGGAGCAGCTGGTTGCATCTTCGCCAAAGGAAAGCTCAACTCGATCGTCTGCTGTCGTTGGAGGAAACGGGTAAACTGAGTGTTGGGAATGACGCACTGGCGGGCATCCGTGAGGCAGGTCCCGTCTTGGCATCGAGGGCGGCACACGCACCGCCTGCCACTGTCGTGAGAGATCATTGCGAATGCCCGACTTATCGGAGAAAAGGGGGTGGATGGGCGAAGTGGGGTGGGCCAGCGTAGGCCAAGCCAGGCGCGGGCCTTCCCCGTTGTCGGCAGTGCCCTCGTCCTCGCCTGGCTGGACTTACAGCAGGCTTGCGTGGATGTCGCTGCCTGTAGCTGCAGCGTCGTATGTCTTCATGGCGTAGTCCATACTGTCGACAGCATGGCAGCACTCCTCCTCGCTGGTGCCCATGATCGCTTGGATGTCGGAGCGAACGACGGGGCAACTGGCGTCGAAGGCGGCACCCTCGCCGTTGATATTGCTGCCGTCTGCAATGATGATGATGATGATGATGATGATGATGATGATGATGATGATGATGATGATGATGATGATGATGATGATGATGATGATGATGATGACTATGATGATGACTATGATGATGATGATGATGATGAGGATGAGGATGAGGATGATGCTGATGATGATGATGATGAGGATGAGGATGAGGATGAGGATGAGGATGATGATGATGATGATGATGATGATGATGATGATGATGATGATGATGATGATGATGATGATGATGAGAAGGAGGAGGAGGAGGAGGAGGAGGAGGAAAGGAGGAGGAGGAGGCAGGAGGCAGGAGGCAGGAGGCAGGAGGCAGGAGGCAGGAGGCAGGAGGAGAAGGGAGGAGGAGGGAGGAGGCGAGAGGATGAGGATGAGGAGGGAAAATATGATCGGGGGAGGGCGATTGACAGAGGGAGGGAAGGAGGGACGGAGGGAAGACGGGCCACTTGGCCCTTGACACGCGGCGCGCCCCATCCCAGTTGGAGGGCCCGACCCGCCGCCAGCACAGCCGTCGCTGCTCCCCCCCGGTTGGGCCTGCGGCCCAGAGTGCTGCGGTGCTTTCGAGATACTGCCGTGGGCAATGCGCTGGTTGTGCGCATGCGCTGGGCGGGCCTGGCGATAGTTTGCAGTCCCCACAAGCGTTAGCAGTTGGCGTCTCCGCAAGGCCCATGTTAGCATTCAGCTCCCAGTCGGTGCTGGCGCCTTGCACCGCTGTCACAATCTACGATTCCAGCTCCAACTTGCCCGTGGTGGCAGAATACTGCTTCGTCGTTGTGCCAGCAAGCCTTGAGCCCGAGTGGCTACGGAGGAGGAGGAGGGGGACGGAATGGGGTTGATACGTTAGAGGGCACAATCAGGAACGGCTGCCCCATCCTCTTTGTGTCCACTTCAATATATTATTAGCGCACCTGCTGCCCCTTTCACAGTTGGGGCTGGCGGAGCTATGGTGGTTCTCGCTTTGGCCAACATCGTCGCTGTCATCCAGGTGCAGTGTTATTTGAAACAGTTTTTCGAAGTCCATCGCCACAGACTTTGTTATGTGTTTCTTGTTCACTTCGATGGAATGTGGCCTTCTGAACAGCAGGAATGATGTGTAGCCATGCTTCGATAGGCTAGCTAGTTCTAGCGCTTGCAGCGACGGCGGTGTAAACCTCGTGGCTCGTTGCGGGTTGTGTCTGTTTGTTGGCGAGGTTGTCCGAGTGTTGGCGCTCAAGATCTTTCTTTCTTGCAGAACTCGAGGTGCATTTCAATTCAATGTGCTTCAAGGTAAGCCAAGCTCTTGGATCTCGGGTTACTGCTTCATGTTCCGTGTGGGACTCCAGGAGGAAACCAGATCGCTAGGGATATGGATGAACCACCAGCAGTGGGGCGTAGGCTTGACTGCCAAAGATACACAGATGTGATGCCAGCTTCGGTTGTTTACGGTCTCGTCCAAGTTGGGCAATTGCTTCACCATTTTTGGCACACTGCGCGCACATGCAAACGAGCGTTTTACATCTTTGTGTGTGCTGTCCTCCACATTTCAGTGCAGTAAACGTGGGCTGCCTTGCGTGATGCTTCGCAAGGGTGTATGATGCGCGAGTGCAGTTGCGCTAGGAACAAGATGACGCGCTGTCTTCTCTGCCGCTTGCAGCCAGACAAAGCGCAGTCTCCACCAGCTCCCGGTAGAGACGAAGGACCGGCAGCTCGGCGAGATAAGTTCTGAGTTCGAGTGTTTGCAGAAGGTGATCTGATATATCAGGTGGGATTCTGCACGCCCATGGTTGGTCTTTCGTAGCCGTTGCTAGGTCGCACACCGGTAGAGATCTTGTCTAGCCAGAGTGCGCTACAAGATCTTAGATCAATCAGTTCGTGGCACTTCCTACCAATCAGTCCAGAAGCGTAGCACTGACGTCTCCATCCATCGCTTGCCCCCCTCTCGCACAGTTGTCTCTGTCATGTCTCTCTCTCTCTCTCTATATATGCGTCCCTTCTGGCATTCATGAATCTGTTTATCTCGAGAATTCGGAAAGTCTATCCCAAATTCTGTGTGGGGACCTGGACTCCATCTCCTCTTTTGGGTGGGGGGGAGGACAGAGGTGGATGAGTTTGGGATGGGTGGGCGCCTGCAATGGTCCCGCCCATTCCCAGAAGAGAGAGACACCGTGACAAGTAGAACGCCATGTGTGCACGGGACGTGCGCGATCATCATAAAGCTCCTATTGCAACTCTTGACAGGCTGAACATCAAACCGTGTTCCATATTGTATTTGTGAACGCGATTCGTCGGGACGTGACTGCAATGAGCGCGACGCAATTATTTGTGCCACCTCTCCAATTCCAGGCAGCATGGAACTGTATAATGACCGCCTCCCCCAGAGAGTAATTTGGTTGCTTGTTTCCCCAAACAGCTTGCTGAACGGAGTGCTGTTGTGGTAGAAGCTTCCTCTGGCCGAGGGAAGGGGACCAGAGACATCCTCAACAAAATCTCGTGTTCCGGGCCGTTTCGCTTTGTTCATCCTTGCAACGCTCATTTCTGAGTTGTCCGGGCGTGGCCGTTTCGCTTGAGACATCCTCGAACATCTGGGCTCTGGGACGCCGCGCGCGAGGTGTTCCGGACCGTTTAGCCTGAGACATTCTCGCACCCCTCAGCTCCGAGATGCTGCGCGAGAGGTGGTCCACCTCGTTTCCTCTGAGACATCCTGGCATCCTTGAGCTCTGAGAAAATGTGCGCAAGGATGTGTGGTGGCCCGTTTCGCTTGAGATATCCTTGCAATTCGGGTCTCCGAGATGCTGCGGGCGAGGTGGTCTGGCCAGTTTCGCCTGAGAGATCTTCGAAGTTCTGGGC
>CAUYUJ010004335.1:165575-200575 GCA_963575745.1 Prorocentrum cordatum
CGTTCTAGCTGCCCCACGTGGCCCAGCTCATGTATTGAGCTACCTCCCTGCCACCCCCTCTAAGCAACCTTCGCGACGACGGTGGAGCGCTAGATCATGATGGGCTGATGGTGGTGGCGGTGATGAAGATGATGATGGTGATCATGAGGATGATTCTGATGATGCTGATGCTGCTGATGATGCTGCTGATGATGGTGAAGATTGTGATACTAGTATTATTGTTATCTTTAGTATTAGGACTATTATTGTTATTATGAGTATTATTGTTAGTATGATTCGTATTATTATCATCACCATTAGTATTAACATTCTTGTTGGTATCATTACGAGTCTTAATCGTATGCATAGCAGTAGTGATAATATTAAATATGATAGTGCTGCTGCTGATGCTGATGATGACGGCGATGCTGATGGTGGTGATGCTGATGACGATGATGAGGTTGACGACGATGATGATGATGCTGATTATGATGATGTCGATGCGGATGAGGATGATGATGATGGTGATGATGATGATGATGATGAGAGTGCGTGCGCAGTAATGATGACCTGGGGGCCGTTCTGAGACACGAGTAGGGGGAAAGGCAGCAGTGCATAGCAGCCGCGCCCGTGCCATGCTCCATAGCCTTCTGTTTCTCCAGGGTCTGCGCGCCGCTGGCCAGTCGCGGGCGCCTGTGCATGTTTGGCAGGCTCGGGGTGCCCGACGCCTTGCTGGACGGCGCGCGGGAGGCGCTGCGGTCGGCGAGCGTCGCGACCTTGGTGTGGGTTGGCCAGGGGTCCCAGAGTTGCCCTGCGTGCCCGGAGTGCCCGAGCTGTACCTGCTCTCCCACTTTGGCGTGCCCTGCCTTGCAGTGCCCGTCCTGCACGCTGGGAGGGGCCACCTGCCCCAGCTGCCCGAGCTGCCCTGAGGTCAGCTGCCCCGAGGTGGCGGTGGATCTCGGCAAGTGGAGGCTCGTCGCGGTGCTGCTCGCCGGCCTGGCGGGGCTCGCTGCGGGCTGCTGCGTGGGAGCGATTTGGGGCGCGGGGCTTCGGCGCATCGTGCATGTCCGAGGCGAGACCTATCGCTCCGGCGCGCCTAGTGCTGGTGCGGTACGGGGGCGGGGAGGCGTACTGGCACGAGCGCCTCCTGCTCTGCAAGGTGGAGGGGACGACCTGGGTCATCGCAGCGCCTGACGGAGATGTCTGTCCAGAGGACATCTACGGTCTCAACGGCAAGCCGTGCTGCCAGGGGTCGATCCCGCCGTCCATCCCGGCAAATGCCCTGCTGTATAGGTTCGCGCCGCTCGGACAGATGCACACACCAGCAGAGTGGCGTCAGATCTTCGAGGACGGGATCGCGACCGCGCAGATGGAGAGGGCCATTAGGGGCATCGACGACGCGGCCGCTGATGCAGATTCTGGCGCTGTGCGCGACCGTGTGGCGTTGCACGTGTGGACCGCTGATGCTGGGCTGCCAGGCGGGCCACCCGCTGCCGCCGGTGGCGCAGGGGACGTGGCCGTGGTGCCCGTGGCCGCGGGGCCGCCTGGGCTGGGAGGGCCCCCGCCCCTGCCGCTGGCGGCGGCACTGCTTGCGGGTGGGCTCGCCGCTGCGGGCGGAGGCGCCGCCGTGCCGCTGGCAGGAGGGCCCTTGGGAGCTGATGCTCCGCCAGGGGCCGCGGCGCCGGCCCATCGCCAGTGGATCGTGGTGGCTAACGATGGGCAGCCAGGAGCCCCAGCAGTCGGAGCTGACTGGAGTGTGGACGCGAGTGCGGTCATCGTTGGCAACTTCGCTCTGGTCAAGCTCGGCTGCTCGACCCTCGTCTTGAAGAGTATCGACGTCGGCAGCAAGCAGCTCAAGCTGGTCGCCAGGCGGGGCGAGCTTGAGCAGGCGGTGGCGGCGGCGGCGGGAGGCGGAGCTGGACCACATGCAGGAGCAGCAGCACCGTCGGCGGGAGCTCAGCTCAAGGCCACTGACGCGCGTGTGCTGCCAGTGCTCTATGACCAGATGGGCCAGCGGTTCCGCTCGTTCGTCGACGCAGTGGGCCTGCTTGAGGAGCCTCGCTTCACGGACTTCCCGATCCAGGGTCCGAGGACCACATTCTGGCTCTGCAGGTTCATCTGTGATCAGGGCCAGGTGCCGTGAACCAGGGCCGAGAAGTGGATGCGGGACGCCCACGTGCCGGACAACGACAGGGTCAAGCACGAGCATAGCAGTCTCATGGAGATCCTCGAGTATGCGCTCACATATGACCAATTGGATTGTCCTCATTGGCCTCCTTTGAGATCTCGGCACGTCGGATTCAGTTATTGGAGGAGGCCTATACGTCGAATCCGAAGGCGCCGAGGTTTGAAGGGAGCGAGCACTGCCAAGGGCATGGCAGGAGGGTCGCCGCTGTGGCCCCAATGCTCACCTCGCATGTTGCCAGGTAGCTGCAGGGTGAGGCACAGATCCAGAAGGAGCGACGCAAGGCCCGCGAGGAGGCGGCCCTTGCGCGCAAGGGCGCCCCGCGGCATCTACGTTTTCGTGGCCCGCCCAGGGATGCCAGCCAGTCGGGGTCGTCTTCGGGGACCTTGGCGCCGCCTTCACCTCAGTCGGGGCCGTCAGTGAGGACCTCGGCGAGATTTTGTTTGAGGCATGGCGGATGGTCGCCAGCGTGACCTACTACCTCTGCCAAGGCTGGGCGAGACTGAAGTCCCACGTGGCGCTCTCAGTCGTGGAGTTCAGCAGCGTGTTTGTCGTCGTGCGTGGGTTGACAGGCGCGTCGGCGAGACAGTCTGGGCCCTCTATGAGCTTGGAGGGGTTGGCAGCACACCGCACGGTGGTCCTGGTGGAGAGCAGGCTCGTTCTGCTGTTGCTATGGTCCGAGATGCTGTGTCTGCCATGCCCTTGCCTCGCGAGCGGCCCGCTCCGCATGAAGCCCTCGCGGCGCTTCTGCGTGCAGGCGCTCGCTACGGAGACAGCGAGTGCGCCGGGGACATTGCACCGTTTGGTTTGGCGCCTGTCTCGCTGCCGGGCCGCGGCCTGTCAGGGGTGGATATCTACCAGGTTCTGCCTTCGAGCGCGTCGCACAAGCTTAAGCGGTTTCGCGACACCATTCTTCTCAGTGATGAGGAATATGCATTGCGTATCAAGAACGAGGGACTGCCCAACCTTTACTTTGACCCAGTGCTCGAGGCGCAGCCCGCCAAGTGGGGGGGATTTTGCCGGGCTTGACAAGGGGACTGGCACGATGGGCCCGAACCTACAAAGAAAGGGTCGGTTGGTTCTTTGTTCGCAAGAAAAGTGGTGATTTACGACTCATATGTGATGCGCGTCAGAGTATCGTGCGGTTCGATATCCCTGATTCAATGCAGCTTGCTAGTGGTGACTCGCTCAGCCGCCTCGAGAGCAGCTCCGAGCAGGCCGTCTACTCCGCCAGTTTTGACATCGAGGACTACTTCCATGAACTCAGGATCGATGAGGATCTTTCGCAGTACTTCGCGCTACCCGCTGTTCGGGCATCAGCAGTCGGGGTGGAGAGCATCGATGGCGTCAAGGTCGACGCCCGCGAGCTCATCTACCCGGCGCTGCAGTCTCTGCCCATGGGGTTTTCGTGGGCCATGTGGGCGGCCCAGCTGGTGCATGAGGAGGTTCTGCGTCGCGCTGGCCTGCCTCCTCCTCGCCTTCTTCGCGACGACACCCCGCTGCCCTCGCTGGACTGAGGGCCCGTGCGCATGGCCTATGTTGACAACTTTGGGTTCGTCGGCTGCGACGAGGCCGAGGTCGAGGCTATGCACCTCCAGGCGCTTGAAGGCGCCAGGAAGGCTGGGTTTCACGTCCACGAGATCGAGCGCGTCAGTGCTTCCTTGGACGTCATTAGTGTGCACTTGGACGGCGAGAGGAGGGCGGTCGGATCTATGCTGGGCTGCGCGCACTTGTGCGGCGGGGGCGGTGCACTGGGAGGGAGATGCGGGCCATCCTGGGCCACCTGTGCTTCGCCTTCTTGCTGCGCCGCCCTTGTCTATCCTGCGTTGCGGCCTCATTTGCCTTTGCCGAGTCCACTGGGGACGACTGCAAGAACCTCTGGCCCAGCGTCAAGAGGGGGCGTCTCCTCGCCGCCGCGATCTTGCCGCTGGTATACGCGGACATCGCGGCGGGCTGGCTTGACCAGGTGGTGGCGACTGATGCGAGCACTGTCGGTCTGGGCGTTTGCGTTGCGGAGTGGGCCACGCATGCTATCCAGCTCGCAGGGGCCCGCGACGAGCGCTGGAGGTTCAAGAAGGGCCCGCGGCGCAAGCACAGGAGGCGGCCCTGGCGGGCTATGACGTCGCCGAGCCTCCGGTGGATAGGGGCGGCAACCTCGCAGCTGACAGCGACGAGGGCGCCTGGCTGGCCGTCGGGGACTTCCCAGATGTCGAGCCCGCCGCAGTCAAGGAGGCGAAGTGGGCAGTGGTCGCCAAGCGCCCTTGTGGTAGTCACGAGGGTACCGTCCATGTCAAAGAGGCGAGGGGCGCGAAGCTCGGCCTCAAGCATGTGGTCCGATGCGGCCGATGGCGGCACAGGAAGGTCCTCATGCGGGTCGACAACATGGGACTGGCGCTGGCGCTCCAAAAGGGTCGATGTCGCGACCCAGCTCTCCTCGGCCAGTTTCGTCAGATGGCCGCTTTGCAGCTTGCCACTGGGCTGCGGGCGCAGTTCCGCTGGATCCCGTCCGAGGTCAATCCTGCAGATCGACCGTCGCGGCTGTGGGGGCAGGCGGTGGCTGATGCTGGGCCTGCATGGCGTCCTCCTCCTGGGCTTGCTCTTCCTGATGCGGGGGGTTGTCGCGAGGGCGCCGGGCGCGGTCCGCAGGATGCCTGGCGGCGTGACGACGCGCGAGGTGGCCCATCGGATCGAGATCTCCCCCGCTACGCACATGGTCAGCCTGGAGACTCGACTTCGCGGGCAGCAGCCTCTGGCGGACGAAGGGTCAGGACCATCCGAGCAGGCGAGCCTGCCCCGTCCCCCGGCGATGCCAGCCGAGCGTCCAGGCGGCTCGCGGAGATCGCGGGCCACAACCTCGACAAGGCAGGCTGCCGCGCGCAGGTCTGCCAGCAGCGGAGGTCTTTCTTACCTCGAGAGTATCGCGGTGAGGCTTGTCCAGGTCGAGGACTACCACAGGCGGATCGAGGAGTTCTATGGGTTCGTCCTCCGCCAGGGCTTGAGCACCTGCACCCTGGACGCCCCGGAGGCAGCGCTACTGAGCTGGGCGGGCGACCCGGGCTTGGAGGGCAGGAAGAAGCACGACGGCGGGGAGCTGAAGGCGGCTGTCCTGCTCTACTGCCCGAGCCACAAGAGGACCAACACCGGGCCACTCGCCAGGTTCGAGAGGTGCCTGAAGGCGTGGGAGCATCGGCGGCCTGCGATGGGCAGATTGCCACCGCCGTATACGACGATGTGCGGGCTGGCAGTGGGTCCTCCCCTCCAGAACCACACAGACACGGCGGTGGCCGTGCTGGTCGCGCTCAGCGCCTACTTGCGGCCAGGGGAGCTGCGCGGTCTCCGCGTGCGCGGCGTCGCCCCTCCCGCGCGCGGCTGCGGGGCGGAGCGCCAGAGGTGGTCGCTCGCCCTTGGGCCGTCGGACGGCCAGGGCAACCCGACCAAGACAGGCGTGTGCGACGACAACGTGACGATAGACCACGAGAGCCTACAGCTCCTCGGGCACTTCTTCGAAGGTGAACCTGGACGACAGCGTCCAGGAGTACCTCAGGCTCTGCTGCGCGGACCTTGGCAGCATCCTCCTCGACGCGGCCCCCGCGCGCCGACCGCCTGGTTGGATCGCGGCGACATCTTCCTCGACATCCTTGCCGGCTCCGAAGGGGTCGGCAAGGCGATGGCGAGGTGCGGCATCTCGTCGCTAGAGGTGGAGATCCAAAGCGGCCTCGACCTGCTCGCGCCAGGTGTAATGGCAGCCCTGCTGAAGCTGGTGAGTTCAGGCGGGGCAAAAGGAATGCGCCTGGCTACGCCCTGCCGATCCTTCAGCATTGCAAGAAGAGCGCCTCCTGCTTCGGCTATGCCCAGTGCTGTCTGCTCTCCCGACCACATCTGGGGCTTCTCAAATCTCTCTGATGAAGATAGGAAGGTGTGCATGGAGGGCAACCAACTCGCCAAAGCAACATGCAAACTCGTTCGGCAAGCCATTCAATATGACGTGCCGTTCATGATAGAGAACCCTGCCTCGTCCATGCTTTGGTCCATTCCGTTTCTGAGGCACCTCAGCAGTTCCAAGTTTGCAAAGTTTGTGGTTCTCGACCAGTGCCAGTTCGGGACTGACTTCAGGAAGCGGACGGGCCTCCTCATGTCCTCAGATTTTGACGACTCATTCCTGCAGCATAGATGTCAGGGAAAATCAGGCGCGTGCTCTCGTACCAGCAAGCCTCATGAACACCTCGAGGTGAAAGACAGAAGTGGCTGGAAGACAGACCGTGCTAAACATTACCCATCCCGCATGTGCTCCGCTATTGCGAACACCTTCAGATCCCTGTGGGCCCAAAAGCATGTGGCATGTTCAAAGGCACGATCGACGTCCGGGCCAGGAACGACGGCCTCTCCCACCCGAACCCGCCCGAGGCCAAAACCTCTTGTGATATTGGGAACATTTTCGTGGGGAAGTACGGGGCACAGTTTCAAAGCTCTCTGTGACTTATGGTGGCAAGCTTGGGTTGTATCGCTCTGGGATGTCGTTCTATTGGCCACGGAAATCATCATGCGAGTGCGTGCGCAGTAATGATGACCTGGGGGCCGTTCTGAGACACGAGTAGGGGGAAAGGCAGCAGTGCATAGCAGCCGCGCCCGTGCCATGCTCCATAGCCTTCTGTTGCTCCCGACCCAACCCTCCCTGGGACACAGTTTTGCCACGGAAATCATGCTGATTATGATGATGCTGATTATGATGGTGAATGTGATGGCGATGGTGCTTATGATGCTGATGAGGACGGTGGGGGAAATCGTTGGCACGAGTGATGGTGGGGGTGATGAGGTTGGCGGCGAGTAGTATAGTCTCATTCGATGTTTTGGCGTTGTGAGCACAATGAACATGATGGGCCCGACAATTGTTTTACCTGTCCGTCGCCATCAGTGACGACGTCGTGCAAACGCAAGGCCAATCTCATGGGACTGGCAAGTGCCAGGGCGTGGGTGCGCGTCTTCGGTCTCGCTGCGCAGGAGGCCGGCACGGCGGTATTCATCGACAGGGCTATTCCTGACGTTGTGCCTCTTTGTCCTGCCTCGCATTGGCGACTTCCATCCTCGCCCGCTCCCGTCCCTCTCTTCGCTCCCTTCGCCCTTGGCTCGCCAGCGCGCGCGCGTAAGCCCGCCCCCGCGCGGCCGCGTGCGCTCTGCAGCTGGCGGGGTGGCGCAGCAGGACGGGCCGAGGAGGCGCCGCGGGACGAGGGCGGCGGCATGAGCCAGCAGGCGACCATCGGGGGCGAAGGGATGCCGAATGGGCTTCGTGTGCGGGGGCGGCCAGGGTGGCAGGGAATGGGCCGGGGTGAAGATAGTGGGTTTGATGGGGGGAGGGATGCAAGCGGGAAGGGAGGGGTAAGGCCAGGGAGCGAGGGACCAAGCATACGAACTCGCGCGCATGACCTCCTATGGCAGTCAAGAGTCCCCCATCAGGCGAGGTGAGCATGGGACCTCCGCCGCGCGTTTTTCACAACCCTCCTGTGTTGGGTTCTCGTATTGAATAGAGCACTGTGATCGCATCTTCTTCCCTTTTCTCCTCCTCCCTCTCCTCCGCTCTCCTGCCCTCCTCTCTCCTGCCCTCCTCTTTCGTGGGCTCCCTGGGGGGCTGCGGAGTGTTCAACTGTTGCCTTTTTCGTGGGCTCCTGGGAGGTCCAGCGGACTGGGGTCGTACGGGGACCCAGTTGAGACCTCGCGGCTCCCCGGGGGCCCCGGAGTGTGCAACCGTCGCCACTTTCGTGGGCTCCTGGGAGGTCGTGCGGAGCGGAGTTGTGCGGGGATCCCGTCGAGACCTCGAGGATCCTTGGGGTCTCCTGGGGGTCACGCGGAGTGGAGTTGTACGGGGACCCAGTTGAGACCTTGCGGCTCCCTGTGGGGCTGCATGCGGGGTCCGGCGGAGTCGGTTGTCACGCAGATCCCGTCGAGACTTCGCGGCTCCCTGGGAGGGGGCTGCGAAGTGCGGAACTGTCGTCACGTTCGTGGGTGGAGTATGCAGAGGGGGAAGGAGGAGGATGCGGATGAGGAGGATGACAAGTGGAAGGGAGGAGGAGGAGGAGGAGGAGGAGGAGGAGGAGGAGGAGGAGGAGGAGGAGGAGGAGGAGGAGGAGGAGGAGGACGAGGAGGAGGAGGAGGACGAGGACGAGGACGAGGACGAGTACGAGGACGAGGAGGAGGAGGAGGAGGAGGAGGAGGAGGAGGAGGAGGAGGAGGAGGGAGGAGGGAGGAGGGAGGAGGAGGAGGAGGAGGAACGGAACGGAACGGCTGTCCACGAAGGAGAGGTCACGCCTTTACTGCCGGGCTGGTGCTAAGCCCATTTTGGCCCAACAGCGGACGGTGGCCCCGTAAAAGGGGCCAGGGAAGAAACCAGGGACACGAACCCCAGAAACATTTCCGAGATGGAAACTCCAGAAAACGAACCCGACAAGTAAAACCTGAGAGACAGGCTACCATCCTTCCTCCTGCCTCCCCCCCATCTCTTCGTGGAAGCCGACGATTGCGACCACCGCGCCCACGCCGCCCACCACGTATGCGGGCGGGTCGCGGCGCACGGGGGAGGGAGAGGCAGAGGATGAATGAGGAGAACGAGGAGGGGCGACTCTACACACAGCCTAGTAGGACAGAAACCTGAGAAACATCGTATGTGTCGCCCCACCTCACATATACGGCACTAGACACCTGAGGCAGCAAGGCCCATGGAATGCCTGATATGTAATGTGTGGAACACCTTGCCACACCCCCATGACCCACCGGTCTAAATCGTACCTCCCACCCCCATTCGGAGTTAGCAAACGCCTGGGGCGTGTGGACACGAGCAGGATCGAACAAACACCCTCAAGGGAAACTGGAATTCTGCGCTGCTCCAGGCGGCGCTCTCGGCGCCTCTGGAGTGCCGCAGCTCTGTAAGCAGCCATGCGTTGGAGTATGTGAGGGGGCGAGACAGGGGGGGACGGAGGAGGAGGAGGTGGAAGATCAGGGGATGCGCCACCAACGACATCCATGGCCTCCTGAGCCTCTGCAGCTGCAATGGCAATACGGTGTGAACATTCAAGCTCAATATCATCGCTCGGCGGTGCGCCAGGCTCTGGGGGCTGGGGCCTCAGGATCTCCGCAATCCTAGCCGCCGCTGCCTTCTTCCTGGTGCTGGACGAGCGAAACGCAAAATCTGGCCCCATAGCTGGGACATAGGCATCTATGCAGGTAGAATCGGCAAAAAAGTGCAGCAGCTCCGCACACTCATTTCCATCACCAGGCACAGGATCTAGCAATCTCGACTGCCCAACTAGCGAGGGCAACAGCGACTCCAGCATGGACTGTGCGAGCACACTGCATAACTCAGGGGATACATCTATATATAAAATAATAATAATAATAATAATCAGACATCCAACGCTTCTCAACCTCATCCCATCCGACAAGAGGCGGATGCGCACTGGGGCCATGTGAACAAAAGCCTCCTCCAGGCGTATCCCTTAGAAGGTGATGTAACTTAGGCATATGGATAGCTAGAGTTGCCGTCGGCGCACTGCCGACCTGACCGAATTCACATTAATCGAGACATGCAAACGTGGCAGCTGGCATCGCAATGAGCGCCTTTGGTGGCAGCACATGCCACGATGGGACGCATCTCGGCTCCCAGCTCGGCGGGGTTGGACGCTCCATCCAGCCCAGTGCCTGCGAGGCCGCCGCCACTGCAAGCAGCTCAATGGTGGCTTGAAAGAGGTTGTTGGAAACTCGCACCTGTAGCCTCTGCCTGGCCGTCAGCGCCGTCAGTCCCAACGGCGGGGAGGGCCCATCCCTCCACCTAGCTGTAGAAACAGTCTCGCATGCCCCCCCCCCCACACCCGATCGCAAGGACTCTTCCAAAAGTTTGCTTGGAGGTCGAATCGAGGGTGGAGGTCGGAAGGCAGGCGCGGCGGCGAGCGCCCGGGGGGGCAGCAAGAAGGGGCGGGCCAGCTCAGGAGGCCCGGAAGTCCCCGGGCCTTCGCACAGAGAAAGGGATCTATGGGCAGCCCAAAGGGTCACCGTGCCTGTCTTCGTCAAATCCTCCTTCTCCCTGTCCAGGGGAATGTCCGTAGCCAGAACAACGAATTCGAGCGAAGGGGTCTGCCAACCGAATTTCAACCCGTTGCTGAATATCATTATCCCTGCGCTGTCCGCAAAAAGTCAGGGAAACGAACACCTGTCCGCGTAAATTTCTCCTGGGCACCGAAGCAGCCAGAAGACCTGAGTACTGTATCGTTTCAAAGGGGGACTCAGCATCAATTACGCCGAGGTTCGGGCTGCTGCTCCACTATCGATTCGGGCACTGCCGACGCCATCTGCCTATTCAATCCTGTAATCTGCTCGACGAACTCTGACGCGAATCGGTTGGCCTCTGCACGTGAATCATCATGTTGGATCGCTCTAGCATTGAAGGGAATGGGCCCAGGAAGAGTCTGAGAGGGGAGGGTAGGGGTAGAGGAGGACAACCCTCTGCGAGCGAGTTCCTGATTCAGCTGACGTTCTAAATCGGCCATGACTTGCCGCCCCCCTGCGCTAAGTGGAGGAATGCGGCGTCTGCAAAAAACGAGAGTCTGACCAGCAAGGCTTGTCGCGAACGCAACTTCATGCATGCCGCGCAATGTTGTGCGTTCAGACGCGCGCGCTAGCGAATGCATGCTGTGAAAGCTCTGTGGGCAGAAATGGCATGTCATGGCCGGGGGGCTGGCGACATGCTGATCGTTTTCACTTGGCAGGCCTGCTGCAACCAACATGGCCATCGCCCTAGACTCCCATTATTGTGCCTTGACGTCTCTCTGGAGTCTGGCTTCTGAAGCGTTCAACGCCACTTTCAGGGTCCTTTTTCCAACCCGATGGCGACCTCAGGACCGCTGCTACACACGCCTGAGGGTCGCCACCTGGGAGGGGGAATTCCTTAAACTTGTGATGCGAGACGCGAAGCCACGACATATCCTCGCGCACCTCATGCAGCCATGACTTGCTTGAGCCTTGAAGCTCTGCCTGCAGCAGCGCCTGGAGCGGAGGCGGTGCAGAATGCAGCGCTTGACCGAACGAACGCATCCTTGAAACTCGCATGATGGAGTTGGCCAAGGGTCGATTCGCTTCAGCCAGGACCACCTTGTGCGTGGACCCACCTGCCTCAAAACGGGCCGATCGCATGATGAATCGGCATCGCTTGACATGCTGAGCATGCCACTTGGCCACCTCAGCCTTGCTAAGATCATGCCAAGCCCCGGGCGCGTGCATCGCTGCGTTGGCGGACAGCGATTCCAGGAAGACGAGCTTGGGCACCATGTCCCCTGCTGGCGTCTTGGCGACAACCTTGCGCGAGGCGGAGAGCGCGGCGCCAGCCTCGCGGTCTCTGTAGACGAGCTCTGGTCCCAGGGGCCCCCGCTCATCCGGCGTTGACCCCGTGTGCAGCGAGGGCCGCGCCGCGGAGATCGCGTTACCTCCGCAAAGAAGGCCTGGAACTGCCAGAGCTGGCTCCCCACTGTCAAAGATGTTCCTCCTATAGACAGCCGAACCCGCCCCCTTGCATATATCAAAAGCTCCGTCTTACCTATCTCGAGGTGGGGAAGGGGCCCCACGGGGGCGTAAGCGTTGAGCACAATCCGACAGAAGTCAGGTAAGCGAGCCGAGAATTCTGGGAAAGGGGCAAAGTAAACAAATCCAGAATCATCAGCGTAAACCATGCCTGGAACCAAGGTTTTGACTTGAGCCCGCAATGATAGAAATGAAGATGGCGTCGCCAGACGCAAAAAGCCCCCTCACCTCGGCACAATAATGCCCGCAAAGATTCTGCCCGCGAAGTAGCGGCATTTCAGCCGGGCGAGTTTACAAGAGAGGCAAATATGATGCCGGCACGGCGTAGGAGAGAGACTCATCGCTAGCATCAGTCCTCAAGACCATTTCTCGAATGCACGAAAAGAAGGCGGTGACAATATCAACAAACAGAAAGGCAATGGACTTGGCCGTGGCCCTGGCATACCTTTGGAGAACCCTGAGGATGACCAACTGTGCTAGTGGGAACAGGGAGGCGACGAGAACGGAAACACGAATGATATCTCCTGCCAATGTGCGAGACAATACGGATAGAGCGAGAGGCAGAGGTAGCATACATATGAGTATATAGAGATGTATGTATGTATGTATGTATGTATGTATGTATGTATGTATGCATGCATGCATGCATGTATGTATGTATGTATGTATGTATGTATGTATGTATGTATGTATGTATGTATATATATATATATATATATATATATATATGTGGCTCAAGTGCTTGGCTCAAGTACCTGGCTCAAGGTCTCAAGAGGTACTGAGGGCACTCACTGAACACTTTCACTTCACGCGCCGACCCGCGTGCAGTCGACTCCCTCCGATTGTATTCGACCTCATGGCCAGACGGTGCAGCATGTGCCTCGCCGATGGCGTGGACGTCCCGGCGCTATTCGGCGCAGCTCTCTGCGCCACGCACCTGGCGGCCGCCGCCAGCGCGGTGGGCGCTGCGCCAGGGCTGGCGGCCCAGGCGCATGACGCACCTGCTGTCGGCGCTGGAGCGGATGGAGTTTCTGGTTTGTCGCAGGCGCTGGACGGCATGCAGATGGACGCCGTACTGGACGTGAGCCAGGTGGCCCACGATAGCGTCCCCAACTCGGCTACGCCTGCATTTCTGCCCTTGGACATGCTCAGGACGTTCATCGAAGAGGAGATCATCCAGCATTTCGAGTTGATCCAGGCGGCTCAACCTGGGGGCAGGGCGGTGTCACGGGTGGCTGTGGTGTTCCCCACGGGCTGGCCAGGCTTGCAGACCATCTTGCACAAGCTCGCCTACAACGCAGCCCCCGGAGTGGACCACTGGCAGCGACTGGGGATGTCTATGATGACGGGTTCCCCTCCCACCCTCACCCGCATCGCAGCGCGTGAGCGTGCGGCTCTCCTCCTGACTTCGCTCGCTGGGCAGGGCCAGTGGAATGCAGCTGACCTTGCGGAGGTCCAGACCTTCACCGAGCGGCTCCAGAAGGCGGCCCAGCTTTGCGAGGACGAGCTCCCGGAGGTATTGCGTCACCGGCGGCGCCTCCGCACCCCCGATTTGCCGCTGTATAAGGAGTTGGGGGGAAGTGCGCTCCGTCTCCTGGACACGCAGCAGGAGGACGGCGCGTCGCCGATTATCCTCACGCAGTGGTCCAACCTATTCCGCCAGGAGGCGATCTCTGATTCTCTGGTCGCGGACTCGCGGGGCGTGGCGACGCTGGCGGAGAAGGGGGGCGTCTCCCTTTGGAACTGGTGCACAGACAAGCACGTTGTCCTCTGGGCACCTGAGGACTTCAACGCCCTCAGCAGGGTGCTAAGCGCCCTGCTGCGCCGTCCTGCTGCGGCTTGGCCGCGCTCCCTCCGCATGGTGACCACCGTCGAGCTGCTACCCGAAAATCAACTCGTTCGCCCAGGTGGCCGACCTCTGGACACACCCTTTGCTGGCAGCGAAGTGGGCCCCTATTATGCGACAGGTCTGGCTGACCCCACTTCCCATGGAGTGGATCTGCAGCGGCCCCTCTGGCCCTCGGCTTGGCCACGCCGGTCTGGCAGTGTTTCACCTCTGTCGGGGCGGTCCTCGAGTGGCTCCGCAGCTTCACCTCCCCCACGCGCCCCTGGCCCAGATTGCGGCGGTGCGCTCCGTCACCTTGGATGTCGCGGCGGACAGCCTGCCTCACATCCTGTCGATGTTGGCAGCGCACTTCCTGACTTACGGCATTCAGTAAACCTTCCGCCAGCACCGTCGCAGCCCATTGTCATCAGAGGGGCAGCCGCGCCTGTGCCTGGACGTGCTCCTCCCCACGCAGCTCTCCGAACTGCAGGTCTAGATGTACTTCCAGCGCCTTGGCCTGCCTACCGATGCTTTTTGGGCGGACCAGCGCATCTACACGACAGCGGAAGCGGCGATTCTGGAGGTCAGCACACCGCGTAACATTGCGCGTTTATGGCGACAGTGTAAACAGCTTCTGGCTCTCTCGCGGACCCGCCTGTTGATTCTTACGGAGGTGGATCCTGCACGCTGGACGGCGGCCATGGACGGTATCCTCCGCGACGACACCACAGAGTCGGCTTTCAAGTTACGGTGGAAGGCATCCCGCAATGGAGGGCGCACCATCGCCATCCCATCGGCGACCCCAGAGGCTCTGGCTGCCAGTCGTCGCCGTGGCGTGCGTCCCGCCTCGGACGTCCGTAGCCATTTTGGCTCGAGCCATTTTGGCTCAAGTAAACCATTTCCTCGAGGTGGTGCAGAGACCAGTTTCTGACGGCCCCCACAGGTGGCCGCGCCCTGGCCAGGGGGTCGTCTGTCTTTCTCCTTTCCCTAGTGCTGCAGCCGCAGCCGCAGTGTTCGATCACCATTCACGCTCCAACACACCTTCAGCAGCCATGGTCAGCGGCAGGCCGAGGCAATGGGTGCGCTGCAAGAGTTGCCCTCGCAGTAGGGTTTTTCTCGACGCTGGCATTCGTCAGCGCAAGTATTGCGGAACCAACTTTCAGCCGCCAAACGGTTGGCTTCCGAAGAAGGGCAAGGGGAATGATCAAGGAGGAACTGGAGCTGCGTCGCCACCCCAACATGCAGCTGGAACAAAGCAGACAGATTTGTTCAAGTATTGCCACAATCGGTATGGAGGTGCCACCCCATCCAGCCAAACTACCGCTCCAGCCTGAAGGAGATGGGGGTGATGACCAGCAGCATGCGGCCACAACCGTGGCAGCAGACAAGATTCACAGCCAGATTGAGTCTCTTGAACAGTACATCGCCTATGCCAGCTCAGTTACTGACGAACTTGTGCCTGGTCACGAGCAGAGCCTTACAGCATCCAGACAGAAGCTTGCGCAGCTTAAGGGGCAGGCCGCTGTGCACCTGCCCCACCGCAACCAAGTGCATCGTGCGACGGTTCGAGTCAAGAGAGCACGTGACAAAGTTGGAAAGAGCGTGTTCTACCGCTGCTGGCGGAAAACAGGGGGGGTCACTACCGGTTCGAACCCCCCCCCCCCCAGCTCATCATGAAAAGGGGGGGGGTCACTGCCGGTTCGACCCCCCCCCCCTCGAAAACCGAGTGGGGGTGCGGACAGAGGTGGGGACGGTGTTGGTGGGGCAGTGGTGGGGGGACAGCGGGGCAGTGGTGGCGGCAGTGGGACAGTGGGACAGTAGAGGGCCGGTAGTGGTGGGGACAGTGGCGGGGGCAATGGTGGGAACAGGGGGGACAGTGGACAGTGATGGGGGCGGTGGTGGTGGGGACAGTGGTGTGGGCGCAGTGGGAATGAGGTGGACACAGTGGGACAGTGGAGGGTACAATGGTGGTGGGGACAGCGGTGAAGGCGGTGGCGAGGACGGCGGTGGGACAATGGGACAGAGGTACAGGGGGGGCAGTGGTGTGGACAGTGGGGACAGTGGTGGGAACAGTTGGACAGCTCAGTGGGACAGCGGCGGAGTCAGTGGGACAGTGGGGACAGTGGGGATAGTCGGGCAGTGGTTGGGGCCGTGGAGACAGTGGGGAGAGTGGAACCGTGGTGGGAACAGTGGTGGGGACAGTGGGGACAGTGCGACAGTGGTGGGGGCACTGGTGGGGACACAGTGGGGACAGTGGTGGTGAGGACAGTGGTGCTGGGAACAACAGTGGAGGATGTGATGCGGACGGTGGTAGGGACCGGGAGTCGTTTGCTGGCGGTGAGTGGGGGGGTGGGGAGGGGTTCGAACCGGTAGTGATCCCCCTCCGGTTTTCGAGGGGGGGGGGGGGGTTCGAACCGGTAGTGACCCCCCCTCGGTTTTCCGGATCCGGAGGGGGGGGGGGGGGTTCGAACGGTAGTGACCCCCCCCGGTTTTCGAGGGGAGGGGGGAGGGGGTTAGGGGAGGGGGGGGGGAGGTTTGCCGGGGGAGGGGGGGGGGGGGGGTCCAGCAGGGGGTGGGATTTTCGGAGGGGGGGGGGGGGGGGGGGCGACCCCCGGGTTCCGGAGGAAAAGGTTGGCAATGTTCCACAGTAAAGCGGCGGTGGATCACGCTCTCTCCAAAGTTGACAAGCTGCGAAAGCAAGTGGATGAGGGTACTGAGTACATTGGGCAGATGGAATCACTACTGGATACCATGCGAGATGACAGCAAACAGTTGCAGCAGAGGCTCGATGAGGCCGAGAAGCAGCTCAAGACGGAGGAGGATAGCAACCACAGACATGGGCGACTACAGCCCGTGCGCACTTGGGTGCCCTCAATTCTTTCAAGCTATTGCTGGAGTCGTTGGCCGCCAAGGCCCCTCAGGACGCCGAGATCGCTCAATTGCTCACCGCAGCACAGCAGCTGGCTCAAAAGTTTGAGGAGGCGGCCAACCGTGCGATGCGAGTGGGCGACAACGAGCAGGGCCCCAGCCTCGAGAAGCAGCAGCTCGAGGTGCTGGAGTCACTTCTTCTAAGGGAGCAATGTGAAGGAGCTCGCAAAGGCGGCGGTGTCACAGCCGCCTAAACCTGCGTGGACTCCACCGACGCCGCGGCCGACGGTCGCCAAGCAGCCAGCCGTGCCGCAGCCAGCAGGCCCTCGGGCCCCCCCTGGGCCTGGCGCTGGGCGAGGGGCTGGTGCGGGCAAGGGTCAGTCACCAGCACGCGAAGAGGGACAAGATCGTGATCGAGGGTCGCGCTCCCCTCGTGGTGCTGGAGGTGCAGCCGCAGAATTGTCAGACGACGACGCATCTGAGGCGGCCAGGAGGTCGCCAGGGTAGCCAATGTCTTTCAGCGCCTGCAGGTCGTTGTGAGCCAGGCGCTGATGCAGGCGCATCCAGCGCAACATACCATAGTGACTTCAGCCATGATGGGGCAGAGTTTTCCGACAGCGATTTTGATTTCGACCAGGGCAAGTTTGAATGGGAAATTGGTGATGGTGGGGAGGCTATGCTGGTGGAAACATGTAATGGTTCGTCTTGTGGTACCATAAAGCAGAGACTGGGGGAGTTGCAAACATCCACGGTCGCAGTTTTGCTTGCTCAGGAGATCGAGCTTCTCGAATGGTCCCTGGGAGCCGCTAGTGCGTGGGCCCTTAAAAAAATGGCTGGAAGTCATTCTGGGCGCCGAGTTTCACGGGCCCTTCTGGTGCGTCTCGTTCCAGTCTCAACGACCTTGGGGACGAGGGCGTGTCATCTGGGGTGGCCATCTTCGCCAGAGCCACTCTATGGGCCTACAATCTTGAGCCACCTTCCCTTCCCTCCGAAGGTATTCTCTTTCGAGGGCGTGCGCTTTCATGTGTGGTAGAGTTCCCAGGGCCCCCAGGGATCCTTTGTGTCTCGGTCTATGGGGAAGTCTCAGAAGGCCTTTCTGTCACTAACTTGGAGATCCTGGAGCGTGTGGCCACACATCGTAAAGCGTCTAACATGCAGTTCATTATTTGGGGATATCTCAACATGCCGTATGAGCCCCTGGCTTCTTCTGGATTTTCAGAGGCGCTCGGGGCCCAAGTTTTGGTTACAGAGCCCCCATTGTCAAGTCAAGGCAAGTCAAGGTAATAGATTACTTCGTGGTTGAGTCAGAGTTGGCCAAACTGGTCACGTCAGTTTCAACAGACTTTGACTGGCACGGCAGGCCGCACTTTCCAGTGCAGATAGGTTTACCAGCCAGTATGCATCAAGTTCGAATACTGCAGTTCGACACAGTGCCAGCTATGTCTTGCGAGCTGCCAGAGGAGAACGAGATTGGAGTCTCGTCTGTCGATTGGTCGGAGCTGTCGGAGCGCTGCGAGGATCTTTTCTTTCAGCTCCAAGAACTAGCAGGGGGGACAAAGCCAGCAGGAGTGAGGAGACTTCCAGGAGTTCTGCACAGATACTGGGCTCAGAAGGCGGAGAGAGAGGTTGCGGATCGGACTAAATCGAAACTTACCAGGCCAGGAGTTCGAGGATTACTGCCGAAACCACGTCTCGCCCCGCTGGTCCAGAGGAATCCAGTTCACAAATGTTTCGCAGCAGTCGCGCAAGGCCCGTCCTGGCTTGCGTCGCGTATCAGGCGAATGATCCAACTGCTGAGGTTGGTGGATTTCGCCAAGCCGGCCATCTTTTCAGAGCGCGCGCGAGATCTTGACAGTCTTTGCCGCAAGTTTGCTACCGCCAAGCCACATCATGTACTAGAGCATGCTAGTACCAGCAACAGTTTTCGTACTATTCAGGACATCGCTCGACGGGTTCGGTCGTTTCTGCATAGCAAGTCGGGGCTCGATCCTGGGAGTCGGAACGACATCTGCTTCGAGCTTGAAAAAGAACTCGGCTTGGTGGTAGGATATGCTAGGGCAGTCATTTCAGACTCCCACAGCAAGCACAGGGAAAGTTGGAGAGATTGGGTCACAAAAGCACTTAACAAAGGAGCGGGCCCAGCACATCGATTTTGCAAAGAACAGGTCACATGGGAACCTGAAGTTTTTGTGTTTGAATGAGTAAGGTCTGGTCTAGCGGCGCGCAGGCCTTGATAGATGAGTACAACCGCAAATATGGCAAGTTGTGGGAGGCCACGCCAGAACCTCATCATCGCACGCCTGTTGTGCAGCCTGCATTCCCGTTGCCGTCTGTCGCCGCGGTGCAGGACATTTAGCAAGGCGTACTCCACCAGGTCAGCAGTCAGTCTGGATGGCTTTCGTTGCCGTCACTGATCTTGCCTGTCCGAGCGAGGAGTACAAGTATTTATATACCTTCTTGGGATATCTGAGTGCCTTGGAGAGCTTCCTCCTCAACTTCAGTGGGTTCTTATGGCGCTGCTCCCTAAGGCCTCCAAGGGGTACCGCACTATTGGGATCTTCAGTGTGTTCTTTAGGGTATCTGGGAAGATCAGGATATCATATGCCTGAGCTTGGATGGGTAGGTTTGACCACCCTTGGTTCAGTTGTAGGCCTGGTAGATCCCCTATAGACGTTGTTTGGAGGCAGAGTGTTAGAAGTGAAGCTTCAAACGCCTCTGGAGAGGCCTCCGTGGGCCTCTTTTGGGACCTGGTTTCTTTTTGCGAACGTTTTGTGAGAGCCAGGTTGCATGCTAGAGGCCTAGAGCTAGGTTTTAGTTCTACGCTTATGCAGTTCCATCTTGCTGCGTATGGCTCTGCGAGGTTTGTAGGGTACAAGCGAGCAGTATCTAAAGCATTGTACGCTTTCAGAGGCATAGTGGCGGGATGTTCCTTCGCCATAGTTTATGTCCGAATCTGCTGCTTCTAAGGTTTCCTCAGTATTACCTCCCTCAACTCGGCCATCTATTTTGATTTCTATTTGGGTGACTTTTCGCTCGCGGCGTTCGGCGTGAGCAAGGGCGTGTTTAAGTGGATTGTGCAGGCCGCCAAGCAGCTTGCCGCAATGATCAAGGATGAGCTGGACGCCACCTTGTCAGTGGAAAGGTGTTCTCTTGTTGCGTCTTCTGCAGCACTCGGCAGGAACATATTAAAGGCCCTAGGAGCTTGGGCAGGGAAACAACAGCAAATTGCCACCAACCTGGGGTCCGACTTCAGAGCTGGGAAATCTTTTACCGTTTCCAGGGATACCAAGAGGGCCAAGAGGATTCAGAACGTCAAACAGAGAGTTGCGCGTTTGAGGCAGCTCGTTCGTGTTGCGGGCCAGGGAGCACGCAACATGGTAACTTGTGGACTTTTGCCTGCTGGAGCTTTTGCCTCATGTATTGAAGGTTTGTCTAACAAGTATTTGGAGCAACTCAGAGCTATTGAATTATCGGCCACAGGGCCTAAGTGTAGAGGCAAAAGCAGATCAGTTACTTTCGCACTGTATGGGTCCAAAGCAGACAAGTGGGCCCTGGCACCTGTGGTGCGATGGGCTCAGGAAGTTTGGGCCGCAGGCATTGGCAAAGCTGGGCCCATGGGAACCCTGGGGATCAGACAACTAAAATCACTCTGGGAAAGTATTGAACCGCGCTCTGGACTCAAGTACCGTCAAGTTCGAGGACCTGTTACAGCGGCGGGCCACGCCCTCGACAGGATCGGATGGACATTTCAAGGACCTTTCGTGCTGAAAACGCGCGAGGGCAAGCTGTTCTCGCTCGTTGATATTTCGCCCAAGCTGCTGGAGTACTGGCTTCAGGATGCTTGCACCAGGACTTAGGAGATAAAAGCTGCCAAGAGTCTCAGACAGATTCAGGAAGTTCCCAGGGTGTATCTCGATGTCGCTAGGAGAATTCTGAACGCCTCTGGAAAAGAAAAACTGTCCGGGGGTCAGGCGGCCCTTCTGAGGGTTGTATTGTGGCAGGCTTACTGGGCCACCAGTAGGGCGGCTTCTGCAGGATATGACCTAGAGGGCTCCTGCCCATTGTGTGGACGAGCAGGTGACACCCTTGCGCACAGGTTGTACCACTGCCAGGCGGAGGAGGCCGTGGTCCGTAGGAATGGGCTAATAGACCAGACCCTATTAGCTAAGTGTATAGAACACGCTGAACATGATCTAGTTCTGTCGTTAGGAATTCTACCGCACCCTGAGGCGGACCCTGATGGATTCCCCCCACCCGCTAGGGCGTTTTCCATGGATATAAGACATGTAGATTCTTCGGAACTTGTTGCTAGATGCTCTTTGGGGCCTCACACGGGCTCTGATGGCACCTGCACTCGATCAGGGCTCAGATGCCTGGATCGAGCCGCCTGGGCTGTCTGTGGGTTTTCTAGGGAAGAGGAGCTTGAGGCTGTCATTTCAGGCCCAGTTGTCTCCCCTCTGCCGCAGACCCCCCAGGCGGCCGAACATTTCGGATTCCTTGTTTTGCAACAGATGCTGGCGCAGGAATCCACCGCCCATGTAGATTGCAAAGCCGTGCTTGGCGGATATCACAAACCTTTGGCTGCTAGGCTCTCGTATAGGAACATGTATTCTGGCACGTTTCGCACGGCTCTAGGGAGTGACAGCAGGCACTTTCTTAAAGCAGCGTTGAAGGTTAAAGCGCATCAGGACGAAGAAAAAGTTCGGCCTGAGGACAGTCTGCCATTTCAGATAAACAAGCAGTGTGACAAGTTTGCTAAGTCGGCCCTCCAGATGCATCCGTCGTTCGACCCGTCGGCGGTATTTTTTACTTGAGGAGCTATAGGAGGACGCCGCTAGCATACTTAAGTTCATTCCGAGGATGCTAGAGGCTTGGCCCAGCAATCCACGCAATGATAGAATATGTAAGTCAGGAACATGTAAGATATAGCTCAAGCTAGTGCACGACTGGCAAAGAGCTGAACACGTGGAGTGGCGATGTGCGGCTTGCTTCTCTTTCAGCCACTCCGACGAAGCGGTTTCGAGGCGGTGCAACGAACCTTGCAAGCCTTTCTCGAGCGAGTTTAGGGAGCGCCTCAGACAAGTGCACTACTCCCACGCTCTTTCGGCAGGCACCTGTGGAGACGGCCTGCTGGTTTTTTGCGCAAGATGTGGCAATCATGCCACGTTTGTTTTCAGGGGCCTTCTGGCGGAGTGCAAAGGGCCACCAAAGAGTGGCTCCAGGTATATGGCCCTGAAGAGGTTGCTCAATGGACTTCGCTCTGTGGGCGGGAAGCCGTTTCAGGACATTGAGCATTTCCAGGCACTCCAGAGACACCAGAAGGCCAGAGCCTCCAGCTCCAGAGGCTGAAGGCCTATGGATTCGCCGACCTCGGAGCGGCGCACCTTCTGCCCATGCGTGAAAAAACGCCCCGCCTCGGACCGCGACTGCGTCACCGACCTGATCGCCGTGGGTGAGCTGGGGAAGGAGGACGGGGAGGTACTGAGGTTGCTGATGCGGCGCGTGTGCACGCGCACGGGATTGGACGTGCGCGAGACGGATTATTCGGGCCCACCGCGGACAGGGGAGTTTGTCCACCTTGCGCAGGCGGACTTGGACGCACCTCCGTGGCGCCTGCGGCTGCACCTCCCTGACCTGGAGGCGGTCCGCAAGGTGCGCTCGGCAGTTCAGGGGCAGTCCATTTGGGTCGGCTCCGACCTCGTTGGTTTCCGCGTCGCCAGTGACCTTCTGGATGCGCAGGGGGTGCCTGGGGCGAGCGGGAGGCTGCCTCAGTGACTAGGCCCAGTCAGTGGCGGCAACATGCATGGCGGAATTCAGTACTGGGCCATGGACGGCTCCGCGGGCTGGCTGCTCGACATCGTTCTCTTGCTCCTCCCTGCCCAGGCGGGGCCGGGCATGCGACGCCGTGGCGGCGCTGGCCGGGTGGGGGGCCTGGCCCGCGAACGCGTGGCAGCGACTACTTTGAATTCGACTAGCTGTTCTTCTTCTCCCTCGTTCTCTCCCTCCGAAGTGGCTGTGTCTGCGTGCCCGAGTACTGCTCCACTTCACCTGGGCCTTCACTCCTGCGAGGGTCCAGGATGCTCCCAGACTTGCCGAGCTTTGTCTATGGGGCCGCGGACGTGTTACCTGCGGCGCGCAGCACGACGCGCATGGACGACGTCCCCGTCCACATTTACCGACGCCAGCGGCTCCTCCGTGCACTCGGCCTCCTGCCACCTCATCGCGTGCTAGCACCAGGCAGGACGACCTCTGGGACGCCAGCGATTTCGCAACTACGCCGTCCTGGGCAGTATCGGGGGGAGTTGGCCGTGGTTGCCTGGAATGCCAGGGCTTTCTTCGCGGCGGAACCCGCGCGCCGCGAGACCCAGGAGCGGTGCCTCCGCTCCCTTCTGGTCCGCGGCGACGCCGTCCTCATCTCGGAAGCCCGGCTGCGCCGACCAGCACAAGGCATGGGGGGCTCCACGAGGTTGTTCTTCCTGGTGGTCGGCGGGCCCCTCCGCGGCCCATGCTGGAATCGGCATCGTGGTGAAAAATTCGTTCTGGGAGCACTTCGAGGAGATCTCCTGGCAGGTCCTGTGGCCTGGGCGCGCTGGGCGGCTTCGATTGCGGGGGCGGGAGGGGGCGCTCGATCTCATCGCGTGCAACTTCCACTCGGGCTCGACGGTGATGGAGGCGGACCATTGCGGTGTCCCCGACGCGCAGCGTACCAGCTGCTCCGCCTTTCCTGCCCTCCGAGCGCTGCTTCGGGACCGGCTGGCCCGCCATGTGGCCACTCACAGCCAAGTGTTGAGCATCCTTGGCGGCGATTTCAACTGGGTCACGGGCGCCGCGGACAGGCGCGCGTGCAGCGGGGCCACGGCCAGTGGGGGCAGGGACGCGCGGGAAGAGAGACATTTTCAGGCGGTCTTGGGAAGACCGTTCGGGCTGCAGGAGATGCACCAGGCTGAGATGATATTTGCGTCCACGCTCTCGCGTTCTCGGCTGGGCCCCGTGTGCTGCAACCGGCGCGTGGCCGAGCAGCTGGACCGCGATGTCCATGCCCTTGCGTTTGTCCGACCACAAAGCGGCGCTGTTCTCGCGACGCCTGCCGCGAAGGCTCCCAGCGGATGCCCGCCCTCTCAACGACGCGCAGGTGCGGCACCCCGACTTCGCGCGCCAGGTCCGGTTGGACTACCGCCAGAAGCTTGCAGAGTGTCCCGACGCCTCCAGCCTCTGGCGCCTACAGATGCTGAAGGACTCCATGAGGTTCGTGGCCGCCCACTGCACCCGTCCAGCTGGGCGCGTGCCGGAAGCGGTTGACCTCGAGGGCCGCTTGGGAGTAACCGTGAAGTTCTTGCGAGCGGCGGAGGCCGGAGCAATGGGCAGCATTTCCCAGTGTTTGGAGCGCCACCCGCGTCTGCGCTCGCTTCTGCCGAACCCGCGCGACGTCAAGTGCCGCGCGACGCGCGGGCTCCAGCCAGTGAGGGACTTGGCGGTAGAATTGGCGAGGGAACACAGTCTGGACGAGCTAGGCCGTGCCCGTCGGGAGCTACAGGCGGAGGACAGCGCGCTCGCTGCGCGCAGGAAGCAGCGCGCGCAACGTCTGCTCTCACGTCTACTTCCTGGGCAGCCTGCCGGTGTGCGCGCTGTCTGGGCTGCGACTGGGGATCATCTCGCTGGGCCTGCGGGCGTGGCGCGTGAGCTGGGCAGGCACTGGGGTGACGTCTTCAAGGCGAAGGGCGTGCACGGTGACTTGCCGCGGAAGTCGCTCGCGGAAGATGCCGAGCACCGCGGGGTGCATGGTCCCGCGTGATGGCTCGGCGGACCTACGTCTCACACGGGGTCACGTGCGGCGCGCCGTCCGATGCTCGAACAGCTCCGCGCCGGGCCCGGATGGCATCCCCTACGTCGCATGGCGCGCACTGGAGGACCTCGCGGTGGGCGCCCTCTTCGACGCAGCGAGCGCGCTCTGCTCCCCAGAGGCCCAGGCCCTGCAGGAGGCAGACTGTCCGGACCTCAATGCCAGCCTCCTGATCTTCCTACCCGAGAAGGCTGGGGGCACCACAGAAGAGGGGGAACCTCTTTTCGATCCTGGAGGGGTGCGGCCGCTGTCCATTACCAACGCGGACAACCGCCTCATGGCCAGCGCCATCAGATTCTTGGTCGAGCCGACGCTGGAGCCGCTTATCGCTGGCTCGCAGCGCGGTTTCTTACAGGGGCGTTCCATGCGCAGCAACATCATCGACATCGAGGAGAGCATGATCACGACGGGTCTGGAGTCGGAAGGGGGGGCTCGCCTTCTTCTTCGACTTTGCGGCGGCTTTCCCGTCCGTGGAGCACCAGGTCTTGCTGGATTTTTCCGCAGCCTGGGCTGCCCAGGTGGGCGACTCTCCTTCGTCGCGAGCCTCTACCGGGAGAACGCGTGCGAGGTCAGCATCGGCGGCGCCCGCTTTCCTGGGTTTCCCCTGGCGCGTGGGATCCGGCAGGGGTGCCCCCTCTCCCCGCTGCTCTTCGCGGCGTGCTCGGACCTACTCTTACGCAAGCTGGCGAGGGACTTCCCGCGCTCCGTCCAGAGGGCCTTCGCGGATGACCTTGCGATGGTGCTCGCGCGGGCAGGGCCCGAGTTGGGGCGTCTGCAGCTTGTCTTCGACGAGTTCGCGCTCCTGTCTGGGCTCGCCCTGGACGTGGCCAAGACGGCGGTCGTCCCGACAGACCCATTCAACCAGCAGCGGGTGCGTGCACTCTTGTCTTCTGCGGCCCCTGGTTTGGCAAATATGCTCATTGCGGACGCAGCGAAGTACCTGGGCCTTTATCTGGGGCCGGGAAAGGGGCGAGGTCTTGGGGCGAGCCCTGCGTCAAATTCCTTGCGCGGGCTGCCCAATGGGGCCGCGCCGGCGCAGGCTTGCTGCTCGCGGTGCAGGCGTGCAAGGCCTACGTGGCGTCCGTCTTGTTGTTCGTGGGCCAGCTGGGGCCCCCGCCCGACGACGTCACGGGGTGCGAGCTTCACGCCTGCCGGAAGCTGTTCCCAGGGCCCGGGGATCGGGCGCCCGTGGACGTGCTCGAATACAAAGAGGGCCTTGGTTTCCCGGTCGAGCTCCCCGACCTGTCCTTGACGATGCTCGCGGCGAAGGCCAGGGTCACAAGTTGGGGGGCGGGCGGCGCATTGCAGATCAGCGCGCGGAGTGCCAAGTTGCTCGCCTCGCATGCGAACTTGTCCGACGCAGCCTCTCTTGCGCGAGCAGGCTGGCTGCGACTGTGGATCTCGACGTCCATCCTGTCGCCCCTGGCCGAAGCCGCGTCCCAGGTACGAGCCGCGCGAGAGAGAACGGTGACGCGCCCTCGTTGGCGTCGGAGGGCGGGATGGCAGAAGCATGCTGTCGCCCAGCTCGGCCTTTCCCAGTTTGGCACGGCCGGCGCAATCGAGCTCCCGGCGCTGGCCCGCCGCCTAGCGCCGTGGCCTCTACAGTCGCTTCCGCGCCGGCGCTCGGCCGCCGCTCTGCAGGTGCTTCGGAGCGTGGGTGAAAAGTGTCAGCCGCGCGTCTGGGCCGCCGTTCTGCGTCTCTGGTGCCGCGGATGGTGCGCGAGCGCGCGCGTCGGCGGCAATGGCCGCTGCCCATCTGGATGCCGCGCCAGCGAGGGCAGTCTTCGCCGCCCGGCTTCCTGCCCAGTCGCGCGCGCCCTCCCTGGCGCCTCCTGCCCCGCGACCGCTTTCGCCCTCGCTTCGTTCCTGCATGTGGGGGCCCGGGGGACTGACCCAGATGCCATTGTACAGTGGGCCCTCCGCATATGCAGCCTCTACCAGGTACGCGATGCACGTCGGCATGGGCACCTGGCGGACGCCGCAGACGTTGCCGGGGCTTGCCGCGAGTGTGTGCGCGAGGGGGCCCGGGGCAGAGAGCCGCGCTTGGAAGAATAGGTGGTTGCTCAGGCTCGCTAGCTCGTTCTCTCTCCCGCTGCTCTCTCTGTTCCTCCCCTCTCCGCCCTGCACGAGCGCGTGGCCGCGATTTCGGCCGCGTTCGCAGGGCGCCCCTGCTGCGTGCACGGTCGCATAGCGAGCTCCCGAGCCCGGGGCTATTGCGCATTTTTGGACGAAGTTGTGCTTAGCGTGTCAGGGATTGATGTCTTATTTAAGAATCCCAGTGGTCCTTGCACTGTTTGTCCTGCTGTCCTCTCTTGTTCGTTTGTTCTTCCTCCAAGCCAGGCGCCAGCGTCTAGGCGGGCGTCCGTCGTGCGCGGCTGCAGGGGCGATTTGGTAGGGATCAGCAGCGGCCCGAGTGCCGATCCCTACCAAACGTGTTTTTCGATCACCGCGTCGGGCCTGCAGATTCTGGCAGGGCAGCCCTGGCTGGCTCAGTAGGTTTCTCAGTGCGTTCCCGTGGAGCAGTACGGCGGTCAGAAGCTTTGGTAGGTGCTGATAGGTGCGCGCTGCAGGCTCAGTTCTTCTCTTTGCCCCTTCTCTGTGTCTCCTCCTTCCCATAGCATGGTGGGATTATCAAGTAGTTCGTTGTTGTTTCTCGCCATCGCGTTGTTCACTTTGTGGTAACACGTTTGTGAGATCTCCCCTCACAGAGCGCCAGCCTTCGCGGTTTCGGCCCGGGTTGCTGTTGTCGCACCCTCCTCCTTTTCCTCTTCCTTCTCCTCGCCTTCCTCCTTCCTGTCTTTCTTCCTCGGCGTCGCAATTGTGCAGTTATGTTTCTCTGCGATTGCTCTGCGTTGGCCATGTGGGCGCCTAGACTGCCAAGCAGTCGGGCGATGACCTCCGCGGTCTGTAAGCCTGCTTTATTGCCCATTCTCCCAGTCCCAGGGAGCGCGCGACAGCTCGCCTATTGCAGGTTGGCTTGACCGCTGCTCCTGGCTTCTGACTGGTTTCTCTGACCTCGTTCGTCCTTCTCCTCCTCCTGCTCCTCCTCTTTTCTCCGTCCTCGTCCTCGTCCTCCTCCCCTTCCTCCCTGAATGTGGTGACGTTTCCCCGGCCGGCCAATTTACAGCCCTGCCGCTATCGAGTCATATGTGAGCGCGGTTATAGCCCCCTTGAGGGGAAGCGGATTTGGCGCTCAGTCGAACTGGTCTTGCCCATGGACGGGCATCGTGTGCTTGTGTTCGCTGGGGGGGAAAATATGCAGATCTGTGTATACATATATAAATATATATATACATATATATATATATATATATATATATATATATATGCGCACGTAGCACCCCGCAGATGCGGATAAGAGTGAGGGGGCGGCAAGGACGTCGGCAGTCTGCGGGGCTCCGAAGAAGCCCGCCGCAGGCGCCCAAGTTTCACAAACTATACAACGAGCCCGCCGCAGGCGCCGATTTTTTCTTCAAACCAATGTGGATCGGTCGCGGGTGCGTCGCCGGTGGGTCGCGGGGTGGGTCGCGGGGTGGGTCGCGGGGTGGGTCGCGGGGTGGGTCGCGGGTGGGTCGCAAAACATGGGTCGCGGGTGGGTCGCGGATGGGTCGCGGGGTGGGTCGCGGGTGGGTCGCGGGGTGGGTCGCGGGGTGGGTTGCGGGGTGGGTCGCGGGTGGGTCGCGGGGTGGGTCGCGGGGTGGGTCGCGGGGTGGGTCGCGGGTGGGTCGCGGGGGGACGACGACAACACGCAACAACAACACCAACAACAACTGTCATTCTTAGATTGTTCGCTCTTACTGGCCCGTGTGTCATCCAAAACGAGTTCCCCGCATCCTCGATGCCCGCCTTTTTTGTCTTCGATCACATCCCCTTTGGGTTTTTCCCAACCCTCCTGCGTTGGGTTCTCGTTTTGAATAGAGCACTGCTCGCGCGAACCTTCCCACCCCCCCCGTCCATCTCTTCCCCCCTGCCTTCGCTCGTCGCTGCGTGCCAGCTGGGGGGCTGCGATCTGTGAAACTGTCGCCACTTTCGAGGCCTGCTGGGGGGCCCAGCACAGTGGGTACACACGGCGGATTCAAATGGGACCTCGCCATCCCTGGGGGGCTGCGATCTGTGAAACTGTCGCCACTTTCGAGGCCTGCTGGGGGGCCCAGCACAGTGGGGCCACGGCGGATTCAAATTAGACCTCGCCATCCCTGGGGGGCTGCGATCTGTGAAACTGTCGCCACTTTCGAGGCCTGCTGGGGGGCCCAGCACAGTGGGTACCCACGGCGGATTCAAATTGGACCTCGCCATCCCTGGGGGGCTGCGATCTGTGAAACTGTCGCCACTTTCGAGGCCTGCTGGGGGGCCCAGCACAGTGGGTACCACGGCGGATTCAAATGGGACCTCGCCATCCCTGGGGGGCTGCGATCTGTGAAACTGTCGCCACTTTCGAGGCCTGCTGGGGGGCCCAGCACAGTGGGTACACACGGCGGATTCAAATTGGGACCTCGCCATCCCTGGGGGGCTGCGATCTGTGAAACTGTCGCCACTTTCGAGGCCTGCTGGGGGGCCCAGCACAGTGGGTACCACGGCGGATTCACATGGGACCTCGCCATCCCTGGGGGGCTGCGATCTGTGAAACTGTCGCCACTTTCGAGGCCTGCTGGGGGGCCCAGCACAGTGGGTACCCACGGCGGATTCAAATGGGACCTCGCCGTCCCTGGGGGGCTGCGATCTGTGAAACTGTTTCCTCTTTCGAGGGGGCCGGAGACCAGGGGGGCCATGGGGGGCAGTGTCTGAGCTCTCAGACGCAGAGGGGCCAGCGAGGGCTGGGGCGCCAGCCAACCCGGCGGACGAGGCGGAGGAGGCTGAGGACCAGGCGCTATCGGGGTCAGCCCAGCGGGTGGCTTTTCGCGGCCGCGGAGGTACGCCACGTGAGACGCCTATGGGGATCGTCCTGCGCGAGGCGCCCAGGGCCCGAGAGTCGGAGCTGGTGGGCATAGACCCGGACGCGGTCAGCAGGTACTTGGCGGCCACGGACGGCTAGGGGCTGGGGAGCTCAAGCCTGGGGCAGCGGTTGAGGCAGCTGGCTCGGGGCGACTCCGGGCGGGCGGGGGGCAGGCCCGACGCGAACTGCAAGTCGGAACTCCAGGTGCTGGCGGGCGAGGCAGTTGCGGCGTCGGTGGCCCGCAGCGCGCGTGCCACCCGCGGGACCGCCTGGCGGCAGTGGGCGACCTTTTTAGAGCGACGAGCCCTATACATATCCACTGCTCCTGGCCAGGTCCATCCTGGGCCCAGGAGCGGTGTATATGCTTCCCTAGCCAAGCCAGGAGAGCGTATACACCGCTCCTGGGCACAGGATGGACCTGGCCAGGAGCAGTGGATATGTATAGATCTCGTCGCCCTACTTTTGCCGCGTCCGCCGACGCTCGCCTGCACCGCGTGGAGAGACGCGCGAGGAGCGGCGCCAGGGCGAGGAGGAGCTGGTGCTGTTCATGGCCCATTTCTACAACAGCCTACGCAGGTCGCGCGGGACCATCCGCTCCCAGCTCCTCGGCATCCGCTCCCGACGCGTGATGCTGGGGGAGCCAGGCCCGCTGGCGGGGAAGCCCCGTGCCTGGAAGGCGCTCGACCGCGTCGAGAAGTGGCGAGGGCCCGGACAGAGGAATCTACCTGCGACGGTCAAGATGCTCAGGCGGGTCAGGGGCGTGCTGCGCCCGGGCGACTGCGCGAGCGACGCCGCCCTGTACCTGTGCGTGATATTCGCCTTCTTCTTCGTGGTGCGGGTCGGGGAGTGCGCTTGCTCTGGGCACTGGGGCCTGAAGAAGGCGCTGGCGGGGCTGGGCGTCGCCCCGAAGTGCAAGGGCGAGCAGGTGGGCCACTTCGCTGCGGCGGACGAGGTGGCCCTCTGGTTCAAGTCTTCGAAGGCTGACCAGAAGGGGGCAGGACAGGCGGGGAACCGCAACCGCTCGAATGATCCAGGCGGGATTTGCCCAGCGTGGGCGGCGGAGCACCGCGGCCGCTGGTTTCCGAGCCGTTTGTCGGGCAAGGGGGCGGGGCGAGCGGACGGGGGCCCCATCGCGCGGGGGCGCATCCATGACCTGCCCCACGAGGTGGCGGCATTGGAGGGCTACCCGCCAGACGCCGGCGGGGCGACTGGCCCGCGCCGCTGCTTCCAGGACGCCGAGTTGGCGAAGCGATGGGGGCGGTGGAACAGCGGGGCCTTTCACCGGTACTTTTGGGGGGCGAACGGGGGCGCGGCAGGAGTTTCAGAGGCCATGGCTAAGTCAGTTGCGACCCCGCGCGTAGGGCAAGGCGTTGGCGGCTGGAGGCAGCGCGGCCGCAGACGCAGAAGGAGGAGGCAGGGCGCCGGCTTGAGCCCGCGGCGGCGTCGAGGAGTAGCCATTTTGGCCGCGGCGTGGGAAGTCAGGGCAGCGTGGCTGCCAGCGCGGGCCGTGGCCCGAAGGAGTTGCGAAATCTGCGGTGCCGAGCTGCTGGGGGGACCAGTGCAGGATTGCCAGCTGTCCGCGGGGTGGTGGTCAGGGGTCAGCGGTGGAAGCGCAGCATGGTTGAGCTGATGCGTTGGGACGTAGTCCGCCAGAACGGTCCCCGAGGAGAGAGGTGGAGAAGATGCCCGGTGGCCGAGCAGCCGCCGTCGGCGGCGCAGTGAGGCGCGCGCGCGCCTGATGTCGCCAAACAAGGCGCGCCCGCCCTTTCCGCGTTTGCCTTAGACAGCTTGCCGTTCCCGTTGCTTGGGGCTTTTGGTCGCGAAGATGACCGCGCGTCGCTCCGGGCCGCTCGCTGTCTGGGGCCTTTCGATCTTGAGGGGCGGGTGCGAGAGGCGCCTGCTTTTCGGTTTTCCAGGCGCGATCCCACTCAAACGTGGGAGTTCGCGCGCAGCCTAGAACGTAGGGTTTTAGTGGGGGGGCCTGGGGAGGGGGGGGGCTTCGCTGCTCTCCCCTCTCCGCCCTCTTCCCTCCCTGCGGCCCACTTGGGCTCGAGTTTTTCTTTCGGGCCTTTCCCTCCCAGATGCTCTCCCTGGGCCCGTTTGGGCCCTCGCCGCGTAGCGGTTGGAGCCCGCCGACGCGTCGCCGTCGGCCGAGGTGCCGCCGTCGGCCGAGGAGCCGCCGTCGGCGGCACAGTGAGGCGCGCGCGCGCGCGCCTGATGTCGCCAAAAAAGGCGTGCCCGCCCTTTCCGCGTTTGCCCTGGGCAGATTGCCGTTCCCGTTGCTCGGGGCGTTTGGTCGGGGAGATCACCGTGTGTCGCTTGGGGCCTCTTGATCCTGGGGAGCGGGTGCGGTAGGCACCCGCCTTTCGGTTTTCCAGGCGCGACCCCACTCGAACGAGGATGAGGACGAGGAAGTGGTCGAGGAGGAGGAGGAGAATGATGAGGAGAAGGAGATGCTGCTGCTGCTGCTGCTGATGATGATGATGATGATGATGCTGATGATGATGGTGATGACGATGATAATGATGATGACGAGGCCGAAAAAGAGGAGGATTCTGTTGAGGAGCAGGAGGGGGAGGGGGGGGAGGGGGATGAGGAGGATGAGTGATGCTGATGCTGGTGATGATGCTGATGATGATGATCATGATGACGGTAATGATGATGATGGTGAATATGATGGTGATGATGATGATGATGATGGTGATGATGATGAGGAGGATGGTGACGGTGATGATGATGATGCTGGTGATGCTGATGATGATGATGCTGATGAGGAGGAGGAGGGGGAGGAACACTTTGAGGAGGAGGAAGAAGTGGAGGAGAAGGAAGAGGGGAGGAGGAGGAGGAGGAGGATAAGGAGGAGGGTGATGATGATGAGGAGGAGGAGGAGGACAAGGAAGAGGAGGAGGAGGAGGAAAAGGAGGAGGAGGAATAGGAGGAGGAAGAGGACGAAAAATAAAACGCCGAAGAATAAGACTACGAATAATAAGATTCGGCATAATATGAAGACTAAGAAGAGACGACTCAGAATAATGCGGAGAATCGTATGAAGCAGACGAAGCGTAATACTACGAATAATAAGACGAACGCGCATAATCACATTACTATTAGTACACTCGTGGCGAACATGAAACTTATGAGACGAACGAAAAGTACAACTAACATAATATTCGAGTAAGGATTCTACAAGTATGATACGAATACGAACAACACGACGAATACGAATGACGAGTAATAATAAGAATAGTGAGACGAGTACCGACACTAATAATAATGTTGTTACTATTGGTAATTCCAATGCGACGAGGAATCATACTACTAATACTAAACCGTAAGATTAATAATGCTAATGGTTCTAAGAATAAAAATGATAATGTTAACACGATTAGGAATACTAATAATGATAGTTAAGATAGTGATACGGCTAGGAACAGTCTTAATGGTAAAAATGATGATAATATTCGGAATCATAGGCGAAGTCATAAGAATAGACATGCGACGAATACGGATCGCAATAACAATACGAATATTAAGAAGAAGTCGAAGGGTAATACTTTTACCAACCGTAACAGTAAGAATAGCAATGCCATGAATAATACGGAAACTAACAATATTACTACTAGTATTTACACTAGTAAGGAGACGAAGAAGACCACCTATATTAATATTGGGAATAATGGTAAGACTCTGGGGAATACTGATACAACTAAGAAGAAAGTAAGAAGCATACGAATAATAATACTAATGCTAAGCATAATAATAAGAACACCAATAATCATACGACTACGATTTAAAATAATAATGCTAATATTAATGAGGAGACGGGGAGGAGGAAGAGGAGGAGGAGGAAGAGGAACCGGAGGAGGAGGATGAGGAGGAGGAGGGGGAGGAGGAACCGGAGGAGGAGGAGGAGGAGGAGGGGGAGGAGGAGGCGGAGGAGGAAGGGGAGGAGGTGGAAGAGGTGGAGGAGGAGGAGGAGGAGGAAACGGAGGAGAGGATGAGGAGGATGGGGAAGAGGAGGAGGAGAAGGAAGGGGGAGGAGGAGGAGGAGGAGGAGGAGGAGGAGGAGGATTTCCAGGATTTCCGCCATCACGTAGTGATATTACACAAGCCGCCCTCTGAGCTCGAAAGCGAAGACGCCGAACCAGAGGACGTAGGACAGGTACCAGCAGAAACTCATGAATATTGCCCAGACGCAGAAGCTGACCCATACACGACCTGATAACAGCAATACCACGAGAAAACTGCCATGCCAGCCCAAATACATATAAAAACTGAAGCTGTGCCGCCGAGTTGACACCACATTGACATAACCAGTGGCTAAGCGGAAGTGAGTTTGACTCTATAAGGCCCTAGCCGTGGATCACTGGGCTAACTCTCGCAATGAAGGCAGGAGCTCGCCTCACCCACAGACCACCTCGCCCCAGCCGAACAACGGAAGTGCCAACGACAGCAGAAGCCCCAGACTGCAACACTTGCAAAAATCAGCACGCTTGCAATACAACCCAGAGCAGGATACAGACGCATACAAAACTGTAAGAAGAGATGGTACGCCCAGGCCGCGGGGTGAAGGGCTTAAGTGGGCTCGCAGCCCCCGTGCCTCCAACCCAACCCACGGCATGGGACGGAACTTCAGGAAGATGAGCGGCACATGTATGCCCAGGCCGAGGGGTGGAGGGCTTAGATGGGCTCGAAGCCCGCGCGCCTCCAACCCAACCCCCGCCCTGGGCCGGAACTTGCAGAAAACTCCCGTGAACACTGACCATACCCAGAGCAGCCCAAATGGAAGTACCCTCCAGCTCGTTCTGCCTTAACCATGGCCCTGTAAGGTTCGTTAGGGAAAACTGCATATTGCCAACTCGAAGACCTTGCCAACAACAGCCCTTCTGGAGAAGGCACCACATCGCGAAACGGCGTCATGATACCCTCCATATTGTTATGCCTTTGCCCAATGCCACAATAAAACTGCATGCGTAGCCGATGAACCCACTGCCTGAGACGGGACTTCACGTAGCCGAAGTTGTACGCCCAGGCCGAGGGGTGAAGGGCTTAGATTGGCTCGAAGCCCGCGTGCCTCCAACCCAACCCTCGGCCTGGGACGGACGTTGAAATTGATGTACAGGAGGAACCCAAAACACCAATCTTGCAAAACTCGTCGACCGAAAACTTTGCACTGTACAAGCCAACCGCACGAATGTAACAACTGTTGTGTCGCAGTCAAGCGGTGCCCCTCAAGCACCACGGGGAGGTTCAGTGCAGGACAGGGAGCATGCCGAGATGAGCCAAAAAATGGTTCTACTGCGCTCCGCGCCCCTGAGCTTGAGTGGAGGAGGAGGAGGAGGAGGAGGAGGAGGAGGAGGGGGAGGAGGAGGAGGAGGGGGAGGAAGAGGAGGAGGATGAGGAGGAGGAGGAGGAGGAATGATAATACTAAGAACAATAATGATACTATGAACAACACTAGTTCTAATCATAGTACGAATAAGAAGAATACTAAGAATAATCAGGCAATGAGTGCTAATCGTATTGATATTCATAAGAATAAGAATAATGATAACATGAAACGATACGAAAACGCGAAGAGTATAACCACGAAGAAGGAGTACTAAGAGTAATAAGAAGACGAATAACACATACCACATAGTACGACTAATGATAACAAGACCGATAAGGATAATAATACAAATAAAAAAACCGAGAAGATGAGTAGTATGAATAAAGTGAACAATACGGATACGAAGAACCTGAGACACATACGAAGAGCAAACAGAGAAATAATAAGGAGGATAATAATGCGCCCAATAATAACAATAAT
>CAUYUJ010004335.1:205575-245575 GCA_963575745.1 Prorocentrum cordatum
CGCCCTCTCGAGTCTTACCAAACAGTTGAAAGTGGGTGGGCGGGATGTTTGCTCGAGCATTGGGGCTGACAGTTTCATGATCTTCGAGTTACTTGCGCCACATGAAATGTACCACATCGATCGTATTTCAGAGCTGGCACGGCATATGTTGCACCCCACAGTTTGCACCACACGTGGGTCGCACCATATTTACTATTACACTTGTCGCACCACATATATTGCACCATACGGAGTCCACATCGAGACTGCAAGGACCCACTGCTCGGAGTTGACGCTGACAAGCATTGTTGAATGTTCCTTGTCCTTTCTGTGATCCTTAGAATCGTTTTTCCCACCAGAACCTTTTGGATTCCTTGCGTTTCTCATGACCAGCTTTGTTAGTTACCGTGTTCTAGTTTTTTGTGTTCGTATGTGCGTTCGCTAGATGTCATTTTGTTTTGTTCGGCGGGGCGGTTAAGTTTTTTGGAAGGTGAATTCGCAGTCGTTTTGAACATGTTGCTTGGGCGACCTTGTGTCTCCATCTGACTACTTCGAAACTTGTATTGTTTTTGTGTATCCCTGGAACTTGATTGAATACTTCTTTGGACGGCTATGCGATAAGCGGGCCTTTGGCGCGTAGGCTCCATACGTGTTGCACCAGTTAGCGAGCTTCGATTTCAATGATTTTATTTTACTGCGCCTCCCGCCACAAGTATGTAATATACTGCTAGAAAGAAGCATGCTACTGGATTGTTATTGGAAGTTGTGCCATGCTGCGCGGCATTACGTGCGATAGTTTTTGGCGTACTCGTTTCTTCTCGACGGGACTCAGCTTCTCGTGGCACCGCCCGTAGCGAGAGCTCTGCTACACGAGTGTCAGTCTGCGTGCGTTTCCTGGGCTTCCATCTGCGAGTGTGCAACGCGACCGCCCACAAAGGGGTTATCTTCGCCGTGTGGCCCTCGGCCTCCACTGGTTGGAGGTGCAATCGCCAGCGATTCGGCGTGAGATTTCTTGGAAGGCACTCCGGGCCCCGAGCCAAAGCCTCGTTCGAACTATTCAAAGGTTTCGCACGTCCAGTCTAGAATTACTGCGTTCTTGAAGCCATCCAAAGGAGTGAAGGGCCCTCAGTATCGAGTGTAACGCCATGACGGTTTTGGCAATAGAAGTATCTATCACGGCAACCAGCACCAGACGTCATGCATGTTTTGCGCCCCAGTCGAATGTTTACGTGCCAGTTTGGCCGAAGAGAACGAGAAGGCAGTCAAGCCGGTAAGCAAGCATCTTCCGTTTCGTCATTTGAGAGTCATGGATCTTTTGCTGCTGCATTTAAATTTCCCCGCCTGTGTAAGGTAATGCGCATCCATTTCAGTCTTCTCAACTTGAGCGGGGAGATCGGGAGGGAAAAGTGAAGCTATTCAAAGTGGACAAGGGCTTCGGATTCATCACTGCCAAGGATCGAAGCAAACTGGCAGCACGCTGCAACCCGCCAGCCGCATCTTTATTCGTGCATCAGGCGTTGGTAACAAGATGAGGGCGAGGAGACGGAGGCGAAATGGACGCGCAGTGTTGTGCTACGGAGGAGGAGGAAGAGGAACAGGAGAGGGAGGAGATACGATCCTTATCGTTTTCTTCTGTCTATTCGTACCTCCACCCAGGTGTCTTGCACTGAAGAATTGTGCCGTCACCCTCCACCCAGATATCGAGTTAGGGCGGCGAATCAGTCCACAGTTCCTCATGGCGAGCAGCATCGTCATTTGGAGCGGGGACACAACGTTGGTCTTCCCTACATCGGGATTTATGAGTTGGGCCATCGCCTTTGGTATCCACCGCATCATTTGGTTTAGCGTGGTCTGCTGTTTCCGAACCATGATGAGTTCATGCAGGACGTGTGCGCGTTCGACACTTCAATCCGGTGATGCCCCCCCTACAGCACAACATCCAATCATCAAATGCTGCACACCGTGTAGCTTCCTCCTCGGTACTCGTCCTCCTCTTCTACCTCCTTCCCTATTCATTTCCTGACACAGGTCGACAATCTATTAATCTAATACTGCGTGATAGCAGTGAACGCATGTTGTCCGTCACCGTTGGAGACCGTCCGAAAATGTTGTGGCCACTGTTGCAGGCATGTGGGACATATGTTTATTTGGCACAACAGATTCATTTGCACAGCACGGAGCTATTTCGATTCGTTCAGTGCCGTAGAGGCGTGCGGTAATGTTGGGTTGCGGCATGAAGCTCGTGGCGTACGTAAATGCGTAATACTTCATTTTTGAGCTTGGAGTGTGACCATTGAGTGAGAATTCCTATGTTTCAGAGTTCGTGCTTTCTTGTTCCAACGGCATTGCCGTATCACGCTTTGGCTTGGGCCGTTCTGACATGTTGCTAATCACATGGTTGGTATAACGAAGCCTTTGTCCATTGGTCACTAGATACGGTTCGATTGTACGTCCGTTCCGTTTCTAGAGCATTGTGTATGACCGCAGTCGTTTGAGGTTTGTTGACGTCCGCAAGTCGTTTGTGTGCACGAGGGTAGAACACGTATCAGGGCAACCCGCTCGTTTCATGTAGCCAATCCAGCGCTACTAGTTCAAACATCGTACAAGAGGTGAGCTCGCAACTTAGTTGCCAAGTTGCAATACATGCACCTTGCTATACAGCTACATGCGGCAAGCTGCGCCACCTGCCCACTACCGCATCGAGGTAGCTTCAGGCTCTTTCTACCATGAGATGGGCCTACTGTTTGGTTCTACCGTAACCCTAGCATGTGTTCACAATCGTTATTTTGTGGTTCTCGGGGCTGGCCAGGGACCCTCAGGAACAGTCTGGAGCCCTCTTGGAGCAGATTGTTGCAACGGGCTCTCCGCATAGGTCTGGTCGATCCATGATTCTGCGGGGGCCCCGCGGACAAAGAGGATGTTCTTCGAGGGGGTCGTTTTTGAGGATCCTTGGACAGTCTTGTGTCGTCTTGGACCGTCTTGGTTTGGAAGTTGATGGGGGCTTTTTAGGGGCACCTTCGGGTCTGCAGAACGCGTTTTACAGTTTTTGCTGCCGAAGATATTGGGAATTCAACGCTACAGCATGTTCTGTTGTGTTTTTTGTTGTTCTACCCATTGGGCCACATCCCCCTTCTCCTCGTCGTCCTCATCCTGCTCCTCCGTTTCCTCCGCCTCGTGGTCGTCGTCGTCCTCCTCCTCTCTTCTCCTCTCTTCTCATCCATTCTAACTCCTCTTCTCCAGTTCCCCTTCTCTCCTCCCTGCTTCCGCCGTCCCTCTTCCCCTCCTCTTCCCCTTCTTCCCTTATCACCTCCTCCTTCCCTCCTCCCTCCTCCCTTAAACGGTCGACATATTTCGAACTGCCTTCGCAAAGGCGATCAACAATATTCGGAGCAGGTTGATCGAGGTCCGCCCAGCATGATCTGTGCTTTGCTCTACGCCGACGACTTTCGCCTCGTCTTCAGACCCAGGAGCCGCCAACATGCTCCAGACTACAGGTGTCAGCTTCGACGACAACGTCCGCTCTTTGATCACTGCTACTGCCAATGCCCGCGTCGCAAAACATGCGACCGTTCACGCAATCATATAGGACATCTTCGCACGAGGAGAACACACCGTAAACGTCTACTCCGCCAATACCATTGGGGTACTACCATTCTTGGGTTCGGCGCCGAAGCAGAACGCAATATTCTTCGGACGAACTATACTTGCCCAGTGCAAGTGCGACTTCTGACTGTCAAAACACTAAGTACAGTGCAAGCTATACATGCGTACCCTGCTTGGTACCATACTCAACCACGAAACGCTCCCTCGGTCCAGAATTGGCACACAGTCTATCCAGCACGCCCAGATCGGCTCACGTCCTCAGCTCCGGTGTCATACGCGACCCCTGTGTATACATTCCGATCAAGCTCAGCCTTAAAGACAGCCCAGCCCAGTCTCATCTGAGTGATTTCTAAACGCAGGGTGCTGGCGACAACTCAGAGGTACCATTGCGCAGGTTCTTTGCGAAGATAGCCACGCTGTGCCGCGCGGCACTTGGAGCATCTAAGTACCAGTCTGACGGCATACCCGACGACCACACTTTTGCCCAAGTCCACCGAGACGCATGAGAAATTGTTAAAACATGGCATCGGCTATTGCAATTTGGCCGTGTATTCGCATGGGTGCCCCCTGTGTAATGGCAGCAATGACCGCATATGCACGCTTTGACACTTCAGGATGGCTAAACCTCGGCATCGGCGACATCAAATGGATGCAAAAGCACGGCTCACGACTTGAATGCCACCCAGCGCCTGAGGGTCTGCCCACCACGTTCGACGCGGCGCTCGTGTCAACATCCTAACTACCCATAACGGCACGCAATCGCAGACGCTGCGACTTACATGCTCCTTTCTCGAAGCGGCCAATTGCAGAAGACCCCCACGACAGGCTTCCCCACAGGAGCCAGCGCGGCATATCTGCTACTATTCTGAAGACGTATTCGCTGCACCCCAATGGCGACATCAGTACGCAGTTCGACTATGTTGCTGACGTGGTGCTCCCTTTTGCCGCTTTGTCTACAGACGCGGCTGTTCCCCATGCTTCCATTATCTCGACTCTCTCACCATCGCGCTCGATCACATGACCTCCAGTCGACAACAATGCCTGGTAGAGGAGTGCAATTTGTGACGTTCGAAAATAACACCGTGATAGAGAGCGTTTAGCAGTGAGAGGAATCCACTACTCTCAGACATTACACTGACGCTACGCTGTGACAGTGGGGATCCGTGTCCTGCTGGCCCTGGTAGTTATTATCTTCTGGTGGTCGCCCATGGGGTCCATCGCCCCGGGGCCCGCTGGCTCTGGATGTTGCTATTTCCAGATGGCGGTCCGTGGAGTCCAGGGTCCCGCCTGCCCTGCCTGCGATTCCGGTGGTGCCCCGTGGGGTCCCAGATGTTGGGCCCCTTCTTTGCTGCGACTTCTCGGTGGCGATCCGTCGGGTCCTGGGCCCCCTTGGGTCTTGGTGGCCGCTCATGGGGTCCAGGGCTCTGCTATCCCGTGGTTGTTGCGCTTTCTTGGTGGTCGTTGCGATGTCCTTGTGGCCGCCAATTTGGTCCTGGGTCCTGCTTGCCTCTGCTTTTGGCTTCTCTGGGTGCCATGAGAGGTAAGGTTGTTTGGATGTGACGAGTATTATGTTCGAGATTTGCGCTCGCAGTAGTGCTTGTGAACTCAGGAATTCTGGCATTCGTAACAGATGGCGGAATGAAAGTATGTGCAACAGAGGATGTTGCTGCTGCTGATGATGATGATGGTCAAGGTGATGATGATGGTGATGGTGGTGGTGGTGGTAATGATGATGATGGTGGTGGTGGTGATGATGATGTTTTCGGTGGTGATGATGATTGTAATTGTGGTGGTGCTGCTGACGACGCCGACGACGAGAACGACGCGGACGAGGACGACGACGGCGAGGACGAGGACGAGGACGAGAACGACGATGATGATGACGATGCTGCTGATGATGATGATGATGCTGATGATGATGATGATGATGATGCTAATGATGCTAATGATGCTGATGATGCTGATGCTGATGATGATGATGATGCTGGTGCTGATGACGATGCTGATGCTAATGTTGGTGATGCTGGCGATGATGAGGGTGATGGTGGTGGTGATGTTGACCATATCGGCGACGCGGACGATGACGACGACGAGGACGACGACGAGGACGATGACGATGATGATGATGATGATGATGATGATGATGATGATGTTGTTGTTGATGCTGATGGTACTGACGATGATGATGATGATGCTGCTGATGATGCTGCTGCTGATGATGGCGACGACGACGATGGTGATGTTCAGGATGATGCTAATGGTGATGCTGCTGCTGATGATGATGCTGATGCTGATGATGATGGTGTTGTTCTTGTTGACGTTGATGCTGAAGAAGAAAAAGCTGGTGGTGGTGGTGGTGATGAGGATAGCGATGATGATGATGATGGCGATGCTGGCGACAACGACGATACTGATTATGATTATGATGATGACGATGACGATGATGATGACGATGATGATGACGATGATGATGCTGATGATGATGACGATGATGGTGGTGGTGGTAATGTTGGTGGTGATGATGATGAGGGGGAGGAGGAAGAGCAGGAGGAGGAATATTATGATTACGACGATGAGGATCCGGATGAGGATTATGATGATGATGATGATGATGATGAGGAGGAGGAGGAGGAGGAGAAGGAGGATGAGGAAGAGGAGGAAGAGGAGGAGGAGGAGAAGGAGGAGGATACATGCCTCTTGAAGTAAGATAGTTTCCGATCTGATCAGGAGGTGTCCTCCTCCCATGTTTCAGCGCGTTCGCGCGTTCGGCGCTCCGCCAGGACGGCACAGACGTATTCCTGCTAGGCAAGTTCTGCGTCGACGGTGGTGTCCCTCAGAAAGGATCGCGAGGGCTGGGACACAGTGTCCTCCATAGACCTCCAAGCGTCGTGAAACGATCGCCTCAGTCCTTGCTTCAATATTTGTGCGTCTGGGGGTTTGTTCACGGCCCCCAGGGCTATCAAGAAACGACCCGCGACGAGAACAAGTGGTTGGGGTCGAGAGTCATGGGGCCCGTGCCATGCAGAACAACTCGACGTGATTCGGTCTCTTCCACTTGCCCTTCAGGCTGCCGCCTCAATGGGGGGGCCCCCGCCCTCCCCAGCCAGAGGACGCCTCCCCCGTCGCCTCTGGCCGCCTTGGAAGCTGGGGATCCAGAAAACTAGCGCCCTCGCGGCCGACGCCGCGAGCAAGACGCTGTCCTCTCAGCAGGCGACCCCTGGAAGCCCACAGATCTGGGTTCGCCCCGAGACACCTGCTCGTGCCAGCTCAAAGGTGTGCCAGTGGCTCGCTTGCCCGGCGGGCCCCTTGTCTCAGGCATGGGCGGGGCTTCCAGGCGGGGGATCCAGCACGAACACGGGGCAGTTGGCAGTTCGGCAGCAGGGGCATGTGCATGCCTCGGTGGCAGGAAGGAGGGGAGAAGGGGTGTGGAGAACGGGTGGGCGGAGTAGCTACTCTTGTTTGCCCATGCACCGCTGCCTGAAAGGAGACGTCGTGCGCTACGATGTCGAGCCGAGTTCCGTCGATCCCAAGAAGTTCCAGGCCGTCAACGTGACAGGCGGCACCGGCGTGCTACTTGCGCCAGAGGAGCCGCACGGGGGCAGGGGGAAGCGGATGAGGGATTAGGGGGGTTCTCGCGCCACTTATGTGAGGGCTCTCTACAATGTCGAGGAGCTCCCCCTGCGGATATCCCACTCTCGGATCTGCTGCCTGCCGTGGTGCCGTGTGGTGCCGAGTGGAAGCCGTGACCCGCCGCGGTCCCTGAGGTGCCTCGTGTTTTTTTGTGGGTGCTACAGGCCTCGGAACAAATTAGCGAACACTCATGCCACATTCATCTGTCAACGCCTCCCCTCCTCCCCTCCATGTTCAAAGTTGGCGGTGGGTCTGATGAGATGCACTTCCACCGCAGTCTCCCCCGCGCGTGCCAACGTTGAGTTTGGGGGGAGGGGGAGTGTTCAGTAATTGTTTCCCTCTACCGTAGGTCGAAGCGGTTGCTCGTGTGGCGCCGTGCGGTGCCACGCGGTGCTGTGTTGACCCCGGTGCTTGCGGGGTGCCATGTGCGATTGGGTTGGCCTCGGACCAATTGGCCACATGATGTTCTGTCATGTAATGGCGTCATGAATTTCCAGTGGATCAAGACCCAGGGTAATTACCCAGGGACGTGCCCAACCCTTTCCAAGCACGAAGTGACTATACGTGGGACCGCTCGCAGCCCGAAAATCCATGCGTTCGGGCGACGGCCGACGATTTCTACCAGTCGAAGCTGACACGTGTCTCAGGGCATACATCAGGAGTGCCAGGACAGATACCTCACTATGGTTATCTGGCTCCCCCCATGGATCAAGATGTGCATCAACAGTCTCCAAGCCTAGTGCTGCCGCCGACCATGGGAGAGATGCGCCCTGAAATCCTGGCCATACACGAGGCGCAGCAAGCCAATTGGGCTATGCAGGCCACGCGCCAGCGCCGACATCAGGATCGTCAGGCCAACAGAATGCTGAGCCGCGCAGGGCAACCTGCTAACCACAATACAGCAGGGACACCTGCGGGCAGTCCAGCCATGGCTGCATCAATGCAGCTACCGACGTCATCACCTATTCGGTTCGAGGCTGGGTAATCCACCCTGGAACGTCAGATGCGCATCAGGCCAGCGGCAACACCGCCCATCATCAGTGACGGCGACTTCAGTAAGTGTGCAATTTGCCTGGACCTGTTCATGAATCACGACAAGGTCTGGCGCCTCCAGTGCGGCCACAGATTCCACGCACAATGCTGGGATCGTGTGGTACACGCCCATTTGGATAGGCAGCTGGCTGGAAACATGGAAGGTTCCGCGAGCGAGGCCCCCTGTGCTATATGCAGGGGTGTTGGCTTCATTACTGCCGGGTTCCACTGCGCCCTTGCTGGAGATCAAGAATCACTCTATCGTCATGAAGACATTCTCCAAAGGGCGAACGAGCTCAGGGATCTCCGTGAAGAGCTCAACCGCGTCACGGCCATGATGACGAGCACCGCGGCCATTTCGACGACGACACCAGCGGGGCTACCTGCATCACTGGCCAACGCGGGGCTAGTAACGGAGGCAGCCACACTTGCACGGACGGCTGCTATTGACGCACCTCTGCCACTGGTAGCAGAGACCGGCAGTAACGCAGGGACACTTGCTAGATCGGCTCCACCTTCGGCACCAGTAAATGACACGTGGTTGAGGCGCATGGAAAGGGCTACTGACAGGAGCGCTCAATGGCTTCAGTCTTCGCACTCGTATATGCCATATGGGCGCGACCTTCGTCCACGCAGTCAGCGCAGAACGGAGAGCCCTGTAAGCATGCGCAGCGGCAACAGTGGGATATCTGAACGCGACATGCTGCACGCGGTACTTATGATAAATACTGATGGTCAGATGGACATGCGCGCGGAGGAGGACACGTTTCTGAACTTACCCACTGCCTCCACTTTTCACCCATATATGCATGACGAATGCCCTACAGCCTGGATCTTTGAAAAGAATCCGAGTCCGGAAGAAGAGGCTCGTGGGCATATGGATGTTTTCACATCTTTGTCAAGAGATGATTGGGTGTTGGAGCAGAGGCGCCGCAAAGGCTTGCTTGGTACGACAGTATCTGAAGTTCCTGGAATATTTGGTGAACACCATGAGCTAGCCTTGGCAGCTAGCAGTGGAACTGTGATCAATGGTATGTTGACTATGCTTCTGGAAATTGGCAGTAATATCAATATCATTGGATTAAAAACGGCACAGACCTTTGAGCAGGTATCACCTTCCTACGGACACGCTATTAAAATACTGAACCTCACGAAGAGGCTTTACGTGTCAGGAGTGGGGCATGGCGCCGCGATTTGCGACAGATCCCTGCATTGCAAGAGTGCGTGCGAAGAGAAGGGAGATCCCGCGGGGCAACCTGCTGTGCCGAGACTTGATACGTACTCAGCAAATGCGGCTGAGGGCTCTGGGGAGAACCTCCCTGCCATCTTGGGTCTGAGGAGCATGTCCAACGTGAGGGCCATCCTGATCCTTGAGCAGGGGCGCGAGAAGATGACCATCCCTGGCGTGGAGATGCACAAGGTTCTACTCGGAAAGGGTGCCGGGGTACTTGATCTGGTGAAGACGCCCTCCGGGCATCTGGCATTCAAAGCTGACGAGTACGAGACCGCTACTGGGGATCAAGGGTCGATGTCGTTTACTATCACGGCCAACCCTCAGTGCGAAGAAGCTCCATCACTCGTCAAGGAAGTATTCGGTCCAGAGCCAATCGCAGGGGCACCTGCTGTGCATGGTGCCCACGCATACATGATGTCACAAGATACGAAGGGCATCAGTTTCTCTATTAATGAGGAGACGTTCGCTTTCACGATCCAGTCTTTGGTGAATGACACCTTGAGGGCATGGCATCGTAGAAATACGTCCTTTGGGACTACCCCGTACCTCGGCCGACAAGGACTTCGCCCTCTGCAGTTTGCAGGCGAAGATATCAGGCCATCTACGAGGAGGGCGCGAAGCGGACGCCTCCTGATGCACAAGCGGGGGCACCTGCGGAAGTGGATGATACTGCTGAGAAGCTAGATATTTCTACTTCAAGCAGCGGTTCTGCAGCGCAGCACGGCGCTGGTATTTGGGCGCCCCCATCGCCAAACGAGTGACGGGGGCAGGCGCGTGCCGCGGCCACTCGCGCTTGCTCAGACAGGCCGAACACTCAGGTGCTGTCAGCAAACGCGGGGAAACCTGCAGTCTTTTCCCAGGCACCGGCTGTGCGCGCCAGGGGCCGCGGCAAGCCCGGTTGCGAGGCTGCCACGAACCGCAGTGGACCCGGCTGTGTGGCCGCTGCAGAAAAAGCAGGATTGTCGCATCAGTATCATTCTCGCGCATTCGTTATCGAGGATATACGGACAGCTTGCGCTGAACTCCGAGCCCGTGGATATATGTGCGATCGTATTACACATGCGGAGGTGATGACCTCTACTGGTACACAGTTTTTTGGGGTGCGCTACTCTCGGGTGATTACAAACTGCCGTGGTTGCAACACCTGCTGACTGGCGTGTGAGGCTGCCTGGCAAGAGGGCAGGGCCGCGCTGCCGGCGTATCCAAAATCTGATGTCCAAGGCTCGGGCTCTACGCGTGACCATTGTACTTGTGGGGCCACCGGGATATTTCTGGAGACGAGGTCCCATGCGAGATGCTATTGAAGATCTTAACTTACAAGTCATGCGCATGCGTTTCTGCCACTTTGGCTTCAAGTGCGACCGCGCGAACAAGTTGCCTAGCGGATCGCATCTGCAAGTGGCGACTATGCGCGCGCGCATCCCCGCCCATTTACGGCGAGGCGCATGCAACATAGCAGGGGAACCTGCAGAACCGACTGAGCATATTCGAGACTGGTGTGGACAAGGTGCTCAGAAGGCTGAATGGCGGAATAAGACACTAGCGATCATGACCACAAGGTTGATTGATCAAATGGATTTTCATAACACAAAGAAATCACACAAGTGCTGTACATCTGAGTATCCATACTCGCGTTGAGAAAGGAGTTCGAACTAACGTTCAGTCTCCTAAGAATGACCCTGAATGGGACCATGTTGTGAGACGGGTGGCGATGAACCTGGGCGACAATACGATCGCCCAGGGCATCGGGATCCAGGACCAGCCGACTGGGTACAGCTACAACGCACCAGTACCCGATGGTGTTACCAACGTCCGTAGTCGACGGTGCTGGGAGCAGCCGGAACCGATTCTTTTTGGATATGGCAACTCACGCTCAAGGCGAGTGGCGATCATCGACGACGATCGCCCCCCTCCCCCTTCGATTGAGCGCGGCAGCGTGCTACCCTCTATTCCCGAATTTCCGACATTTCGCTCGCCGGAACAGAACGACAGACAGCGCGACCAACAGATGCCATAATTAAACAAACAGAAAAACAGAAAGCACACAAAGAAGCTGGCATCAAACCACGCAAGATACCCAAACTAGTCGAAGAAGGCAACGACGATTGTGGAGACGACCTTAAAGGACTCGGGTGTAGTATATACTACACCGACGTACCTCTGGACTCCGACACGGATAGTGGCGATGGAGAGGAGACCTTCATCGCCCTACCCGCGGGGCGACCTGCTGAATCCTACGCAGATGTATTCTCCATAATCCCCACCTTGTGCTACGGGCGACGCAAGGTAGATATGTTAGAATTATGTGGGGGAATTGGAGGCACCTCCCAGCTAGCATTCAGCCGAGGTCTGTCTTCAGGGGGGAACCTCGACGAACGTGCTCTTGTTAATCTTGGCAACAGGGAGGTCCAAGACGCAGCGATGCACGATTTAGACGTTTGTTTCGTCAAGGTTGTCATGCTACAGCCCAACTGCAGAACGACTGGCTTGCCTTCCTACTTCAATGCTGAGGTTGATTTCGACACCTGGCATGAACATCATAAAGAGGATTTGCCACATATCAAGTTCTGTGGGAAGGTGGCTGTACGTCAGAATGATCTTCGGAAATTGTACCTGAGAGAACAACAACTTGGGAATTGGGTGGATCAGATACCACCATGGACTACGTTGGTCAAAAGCAAGGGCACGTGCAAGGTAAACATGGATCAATGCACTATTGGCTTACGTGATTCCCATGGGGTACTGGCGCGAAAACCGACTGAGATCATGGCCAACCATCGTCTATTATTCACTCCTTTTGAACGAAAACGAAGTAGTGGCCATCATCAACATGCGTCGGTATGTAATAAGGAACTGTTCATGGCTGCACAATATACACCAAAGATGCAGTCGCTCTTTGTTGAATCTGTTCAGATCGCACACGATCTCTTTCAGACAACTCGTGGCCCTTTCCTTGGCTACCCATATTCGTCCTTCGCGTTGGCCACCAACGCAAGGGGGTACGATTTGGGCGATCCGGGTCTTCCCCGACAACCTGATTGCTCGATTACGAGACCACCGTCGGGAGGGCTAGGTTATCCTGCCTGCGCGGATAACGCTAACATGCACTCTTCATCTCATGACAGAGATCCGAGACATTGCAGCTGGTACGATAAGGGCGACCATCATTGGGAGTGTCCGAGCTGTAAGAAGAACTACGGGAAGAACAAACCTGGACATGCACTAACACCTGGCAAATGCAAATTTGCCAAGCCATGGAAGCTTCCCGACAATCATGGACAGGATCCGCCGGTTCCCGTCGAGCCGGCAGCAGGACCTGCATTGCCGGATCCTGCTGAAGTGACGGCGCCGCCACCCGAGGCGCCAGCGGCACCATCACCTACGCGACTGAAGGCGCCGAGACCTGGCTTGAGAGCTGGACCCTCCGCGGGCGCAAGCAGTCACGACATTCCTGCTTGAAGACGCGCTGCTGAGCCTGCTGCAGGGCGACCTGCCTCGAGTGGAGCTGGCAGTTCGGATGGCCATCTCCGACTGCCACAGGTTGGAGTCAGGCGTGGGCGACAACAAGGTGGAGAAGCCCCTCCACCACCACCAGCAGGGAACCCTGCTGCACGACCACGACTACCAGACTTGTCACGGTTTGATGTTCAAATCAGTTTACAAAACTTGCGAAGCTTTGACCCCAGCGTGGTAACACGCGAGTTGCGAAAGCTGCAATTATGCTGACTCCATGCGAAGGAGCCTAAGATGATATTCATCCTAAGCAAAATAGGTCTGGGCAGTGTTAGACTCAACGTCATCAAGGGTGTCCGCGACACGTGCCGACTATGCAGAGCGTGGGACAAACCGGGGCACAGTTATGCCCTCTACTGCATTACCCGGCAAATTCAATGAGGAAGTGGAATGTGATTTGATGTTCTACAAGCAAGAACACAATCTATTTCACATTATCGCTCGTTGTATACGATATGCCACTGAGATGGAAATACCAGACAAAACTATGACCACCATCCTGGATGCATATCATCAGTGCTGGATGCAGTTTGGACCGGCTAAGGTTCCTTACTCCGATGGAGAAGGCGCCCTTAATAACGACGCTGCGAAGGCAGTCCTCAAGGCAAAAGGCACTGAATTTAGAATGCGCGCGCGTGGACAGCACGCTGCGACGATCGAGGCCAGAAATGGCATCCTACGTCATTTACTTCGCGCCATGGAGGCTGAATTCAATAGGTTAGACATACTTCTTTTGTTCGCCAGACTACTGCACGAAGCCTTGTTCGCCGCCAGCGCATTTACCTTCTATGACGAAGTGCCTCCATGCAGCGCTCTGTTTGGACGGCAGCCAGCAATGCTCCTTGACCTGCCTGTTCTGGACCACGAGCAACCGACGGAAACATCATATCATTCTCGTGAACAGACGATGCGCAGGGTATGTATTGAAGCTACCACACAGGCCACGGCAGCAGCTAAGACCAATCGTGCCTTACGCACCAAGACGACAGTTACAGGTCAGCACTATTATGACGAAGCTGATTTGGTCGATTACCATCGCCCTACGACTACGAAAGACGACTGGGCAGGCTGGAACGGCCCGTTCCCAGTCGTAAGGAATGATCCCGAAAGGGTTTAGGTCATCACCCGGGTAGGCAATCGAGATGTTCAATTACAATGCGGCGATGCAAGACATCCACTATATATAGAAGCACTCATAGCCCGAGAGATTGGCTCCGACAACACTGCACTACGTACAGCGTTGACATTCGTAGCCAGCCTATCAGCGGGGAGACCTGCCCTGACATTTGGCTATGTGCCGACCAAGAAAGGTACGCTTCAGATGACAACTGCAAGTCAACTATCCCCTAAGGTACACCTGGCCTTGCAATATCTGATCAGAAACTTCCTTCGCATTGAGAATGTAGTTTCGGTCACATTATCCAAGTGTATCCACAATCTACCTCCGGTTACTTATGCTGACAGCTGCACGTTGGTCCATTGCGACAACGACGTGAATCCAGAATTTCCACTACTACGAAGCAGAAGGTACTGCTCTGAATATATATGTATATATATGATATAACTGGATCAGCACATTCACGAATCATCCAATGCCTGAAGTCCACTAAACCTCAGGCAGGCTTCGGTCAGGACATGCCACAGTTCGAGGACTTGGCTGATGCGCCAATACCTGAAGGAGCCACAAGAGAGGCTTCAGAAGCCGAACCGGAACATGTTGACGGACGGCCTTCTACAATTTACGAGGAATCAGAAGCTGATCTTGAGCCACATGTTATGGAGGTGTGGTGCGCAGAATTGCAAGGGGAAAGAGAATTGTTGGAGGCAGCTCCACTAGAGGACCTCCTTCACCGTACCCACACAGATGGTTCCTGATCAGAGTGTGCTGATCACTGTAGCTGATGAACAGCGGGGACACCTGCCGAAGTTGGGGCGCACTCACGATCCCGATGCCGAGGAGACGTAGTACGCCCCCCTGTGCACCGCGGTCGAAGACGACAGCTACGGACTCGACTCTGACGAAAATGGCAGATACGTTGAACTGTGCTTTACGACAGAAATGTCGAAGGTAGTCTTGTCCGAGCAGCAACGCATGTTCTTAGATGCCGACCGGGTGACCACTATGCGAGTATACGTTACCGCCGCTCAAAAGCGAGCTGTGGTCGTCAAGGAAGGCGACCTCCTCACTCAAGCTGACATTCAGGCTAATCCCGAGAATAAATCGAAGGCCCTCTTCACTAAGCTCAAGACATGGTTCGGCAACACATGCTTTAAGATGCAGGAGATGGCCAAAGCGTCGAACATCATGACTTCGAGGTACGTGTGCAAATGGAAATCCGTGAAGAACGAAAAGGGCGAGATGGAACGTACCATCCGACTACGCTTGGTACTCCGAGGCTTCCTGGACCTCGAAGCCTTCGACGTAGAAACATTTTCGGGAGCGGCAAGAAGGTCGAGCCAGAGGTTACTCGCTAGCACGGCAGCTTGCAGGATGCAGTGGGTCCTTGCTTCCCTCGACATCGACATGGCCTTCCTGAAGGGACTGACCAATGAGGGACTTGCTGAGGCAACGGGTACAAAGGAACGTGTGGTGTGCTTTACTTTGCCGCCTGGATCGGCCACTGCGCTCCGTGCTCTTCCAGGATTTGAGAACTACGACGAGTCAAAGCACTGCCTGCAGTGCTTGAAACCGGGCACAGGCACTAAGGACGCTTCACGGGGTTTCTCACTTGAGCTCAGGAGAACCACCAGGAGATTTGGCCTCCGACCCACGTCTTACGACGAGGAGTTCGAGACGAGCAATAACTTGCTCACGGCCAAGCATATTGATGACATTAATATGGCCGGTACTGAGGACACCATTGACAAATATGTCAAATGCGGTGGGGGCACTCTCGGCAAGTGTAAATTCAACAAGCACACGTATACTAACTGTGCTGTGAGATACACTAAGGACGAGGACGGCAATGTTACCTTGGATCAGTATGAATATATCAAACAGCCCCGTCCTATACAACTCCCCAAACTAACCGGCGCTGACGCTGACGCTCAAGCAACCAAGGTGGTGGCAGATATGTTCGTCAGTCTCAGGGGTGCGCTGGCATACGCACTGATCACCCAGGTGTGGTTAATGGTGTATGTTGTATCTCAACAGCGTGTCCAAGAACCGACCAACATTCAAGTGCGACGACTGAACGCGATCACCAGAAAGTTACAGGCCTGCCCGAAGAAGATCGTATACCAGGCGATGAACCCCACGGGCGAGGTCGAATTACGTAGCGACTCAGGCTACCGACGCCTGAGCGGAGATGCCGACGACGACGTCAAAGGCTATGGTATTTTCGAGGCAAACTTGCTACGACGTGGCAACACGCCATCTGGTAAGCCTGTCGTTCACCTGATTGATGCGCACTGCAAGTCTCACCGCGCGCAGGTCCGCTCGAGCTATTCCGCAGAGACACTAGCAGCAGCCCATAATTTGGATGACTGTTATCCCGCGATTGTTACTCTGCACGAGCTCCACGCGGGGCCGCCCGCGCCCACTCAGTTGAAATATATACTTGAGTTGGGTGGCCTGAGCGTCAAGGTCACTCCTGACCATCGATGCTGAGTGTGTTTGTAGGTCCTTGTCACCCAAAGACTTGAAGAAGCCGGCTGAGTGTGCCCCTTTAGGACACATCAATTGGGTACGTCAGATGATGGAGCGTGGAATCGTGCACAGCATTCAGTAGTGTGATGCCCGCGACATGACCGCGGATGGCCACGCCAAGGGGAGCATCGACAGAGAAATGCTCCTAAAAGTCATGGGAGGTATACAGACCTTCAAACATGACCTGAAGAGACATACTCCTTATCGCGCTGGCCAGACATGAAGCTCTGACGCCGCCTCATGAGTGTGTCGCACATTTGCGAGGCAACTTGCTAGCGGGTCCATATTTCTTTGGGCCCGTCTCCTTTCCTGTCCTTGTATAGGTTAGCTGCTGAACTGTGCCTGCTGCATAGGGGCGTCGGGCTCACGCTTCGTCTCCCTCCCCCCCGATTCTAAAGTGAGCTGAGGGGCGTAAGGAGTGGAAGCGAGCGTGCGCCCGCGGTCGCGTTGGCTCAAGCGGCCGGCCGCCCAGATTTGATTGCGCCTCACTGCGAGGCACGCAGTCGCTATCGAGACCAAAAGGATCTTCCTATTGTTTGAGATGGCATCTCCTCTCATACTGGGACTATCGTTACTACGGTACAACAGAGCAGGAGCTTGGCTTCGCCTGAAGCGAAGCTGTTGGCTGGGCCTTCCAGCCCCCTTCAAACTCCCTGTGGCCGTCTTGGGGGCCTCCTGGGCCGGCTTTGGGGCCTCTTGGGCCGTCTCGGGGGGTTCGGTGAGCCCCACAGGCCGACTCTTTTGGGCCGTCTGGGGCCCCTCTGGGTCTCTCTTGGGCTGTCTTGGGGCTCCGCGGGGGCGTCTGGGGCATTGCGAAGACGAAGCCAGCGCGTATGCCGAACATGTCCGTTTTACGAAGGAAATGTGTAGATTTGTGCCTCTTGAAGGCCCTCTTGGGGCCCTCAGGGGCCCTCTTGGGGCTCTCTTGGGGCCCTCAGGGGACCAATTGGGGCCTCTTGTGGCCTCTTCGGAGGCTTCTTGAGACTGAGGGCTAGAATATTCGGCGAGGGGACCACGATCCTCGCGAGGTGTGCCAAAAAATGGCCCGGGGGGACCGCCATGGTGACCAGAGGCAGCAGCCGCCCCCCCCCCCCCGGCCTACTCCGATATATATATATATATACATACATATATACATATATATATATATATACATATATATTTATATATAGGTATATATATATATACACACGCATACACATACACATACACATGTGTACACACACACATATATATATATATTATATATATATATATATATATATATATATTCGAAGTCCGGGCCCCTGGGCCAAGGGGCAGCAACACTTTTTTAAAAGATCCATCCCCCAGGTACCCACTTTAACCCCAGGAATCTGGGCTTTGGAATATCAATTACATTACGCAATGTAGAGAACTCGAAGAGGCCTGCGGACTATCCACTCAGTGCCTGCGGCACTTAAGCTGATTTGACATGACTGGCGTCTGGTTTTCGTATCTTCGTCTCTTTTCCGGCCGTGGGACCCCCCAAGATCGCCCGACTGGTTTTCAATGTCGCCCCACGCGGACCAGGACGGCCGCAACAGGGTTCCAAGAAGGGGCCTGGACGGCCCCAGGGCGGCTCTGGGTGGCCCAGGAGGGCTTTTAAGACGCTCCATGAGGGCATCTCAGGCGACCAAGCGGGCCCCCTCGGTGCCCATTTTGGCTCAAGCCATTTGGCTGAAGAGACTTGGACCCAAGGCGCCCGCAAAACAGCCCGAGTTTGCCGAAGTATCCGGCCGAAATACCCGAAGAACAAGTACTGATTGCAGGTTTTGGTCGCGCTCAGTGTGTAATTGCCGATGGCGATGTCTGGTTTGCTGTCTCTAGTATATATACATATATATGTGTGTGTATATATATATATATATATATATATATATATATATATATATATATTCAGAGAGAGAGAGAGAGAGAGATAATGAGAGAGAGAGGAAAAAACAAACAACAAGCAAAGGAAGCACTAAGCAAACACACAAATACGCAAGATCGTGCACGCAAAACCTGGCCCCGGGGACCCCAGAATCTCCTCCCCCTCTGAGGGGCCGCCGGAGCACAGTCATTTCCCCACTCGTTATAGGGGCCTCTCCTGGCGCCTCCCTGGAGCTTCCCCCAGGCCCCCAGCAGAGGCTCTTGGAGCTTCAAGAGTCTCCAAGCGAGTCCAAACGGGTCAAGATGGCTTCTGGATGGCCCGAGATACCTTCCAGGCAGCACCACGACGACCCATGACGGCTTCAAGACGGCCCAAACGGCCCCCACTACAGCATAAGATGCCTCCTAGAAGTTTTCCAGGACGGGCACGCGAGTCGAAAATCGCTGATTCGGCTGAAGTGCTTCAAGGCTTTCAGCGTTTTGCCTTCTCGGGTTTCTGGTAGCTCATGACGGCCCAGGCGACCTTCAAGATGGCCCCACAATGGCCCGAAGTGCTCCCAATAGCGCTGAAAGGCAGATCAAGAGGGCCCCAAGATGGCCCCCAAAGACCGTAATATAGTCCAAGACAGCCCCCTAGATGGTCTCAAGACGGAAACACATGGCTTCAAAACGGCGCCAGACGGGCTCAAGACGGCACCAGGCGGCTTCAAGATGACGCAAGATGTCCCAAGATGGCACCACTGCGGTCCTGGTCGATTTCAAGGCGGGTCAAGAGGCCGCAAATGCGGACCCAGATGGCTCCAGGGGCTTCTCCTGGAGGGCACCAAACAGCAAAGACAGTTTTTTTGTTTTTTGTTCGGGCGGGGGGGTTGTGCGTTCTTCCATTTTCAGGCTCCTCGCAGCCTCAGCTCGAGGCTTTCCAACAGCCCAGAGGGCCAATCACAGACCAAAAGGCTCCCAGGAGACATTTTTTGTTATCCACCCAAGGGATAACGCATGTTACCCCCCCTCCCCCCCCCCGTAGCGGTAACGCCCAGGCCCCGATCCAGCGCGGCGCGATCCCGGGCAGCCTAGGGTCTGTTGTGCACGAGGGCGTGCACTATGGTGCACGCAGGCAGTGCGGTGTGCACGGACGTTCTGGCGCGTTCTGGCGCACGCATCTGTCGTTGGAGCAGCAGCCGTGGTGTACGCAGGCATAAAGGGTGTACGCAAGCATTGTGGTGTACAAATCACAAGCCCTGTGGTGTACACAGGCGCCGTGGTGCACACGATCGCTGTAGTGCGCAAGGTCGCTACGATGTAAGCGTGCGTTGTGGGCTATACGAGATCGTTTTTTTTAGGGTCCGGCGATAACCCGGGTTATCGGGCTCGCCCCACCTCCCCCTCCCAGGATAACCTAATTTAGCCGGTTGTGCAGGTCTGGGGGGGGATCGCAGGGAAATCGCAGGGAGCGCTGTGCTCAGCTGTACGTTGGTGTTCGCAACAGCACGCTGGTATTTGGATGCACGTCGAATCGTTGGGGCTTGGAGTGGCACGGGGAGACGACGACGACGACGACGATGACGACAACGACGACGACGACAGACGACGACAGACGACGACAGACGACGACAGACGACGACAGACGACGACAGACGACGACAGACGACGACAGACGACAGACGACGACAGACGACGACGAACGACACCGAATGACGACGACGACGACGAAGACGACCGACGTCGTCCATTGCGTTATGCACAGGCAGCGACGCGATGTGGTGCGCGCATTGGCTGTTGTTGCAGCAGGATCTGTTGTGTACGCAGGCGTTGTGGCGCACGTAAGCATAAGTGCACGCAGGTCGCGCGGTGCACGCGGGCATCGTGATGCACAAGGCAATATGGTGAAGACAGGCTCTGTGGTGTGCACGACTGTTCCTGCAACATCAGTCATCATTCACGCAGGCATCCCAGGCACGGTGGTGTACACACTGTGGTGCACGGTCATTGCGGTGTACCACACCTTGTGGTGTACACGGGCGCTGCGTTGTACACATCCATTGTTGTGCACACATTCGCTATGGTGTACACATGCGTCGGCCCAAAAGACGGGACCGTTCCCTGCGCAGGAAAAATTAATAATCGCAAATAGCTTACATGTTGGATTTGATACGTTCGGATTCCCTGCGAGTTTCTGGAGTTCGGTCCCGCCCGGGGCCCTGGAAGTGTACGCATTTCTGTGGTGTACACAAGCACTTTGGTGCACGAGTATGGTACTGAAGCAGCAAACGTGGTGCACGTAGGCGTCGTCGTGTACACAGGCATTGTGTGTGGTGTGTACACAGGCGCTGCGGTGCACATGGCTGCTGTAGTGTACACACGCATTGTGGTGTACACAGACATTGTTGTGTAGATAGGTGCTACGGTGTACACAAGCAGCTGTGGTGTACATAGGTGTCGTGGTGCACGCTAGACAGGCGCTGTAGTGTACAAAATCATGGTCGGCCAAAAACGGGGGGGGACCGCACCCCGGCCCAGAAAAATCAATACTCACAAATAACCTACATCGTGAATTTGATACATTCGGGCCAGGCCCCCGGGGGTTTTCCAGATTAGGGCCCTGGTGGGACCTTGGAAGTGCACGGAAGCGCTGTGGCGCAAATGTTCGCCAGGCGCTGTGGTGCACGCGGCTCCTGTGTTGTGCACAAGCACCGTAGTGTACACAGGCGCTGTGGTGCACGCAGAAGCCTCTGCTGCAGCAGCACCTGTGGTGTGCAAGACCGTTGTGGCGTATGCATGTTTTGTAGTACTGACAGGCAGTGTGGTGCACGCGTTTTCTATAAATAGTGTACACAAGACTTCGCGGCTACGCTTAGCAACCGCATCCCGCGTATTCCAAAGCGATCTGTCCAGGCATCCTTAGGCATTCTCAGACGGCGCCCGCATCGTCGCAGCACCAATCGTAGCATCGCCGCAGCATTGTTAGCAGCTGTAGGGGCCGCAGCACCAGTGCGCGCGGGCATATGCAGGGCTGCCCACAGCGCGAAGGTTAGGTTATCGGCCGGCTCCCCCTCCCCCCCTCCCCGGATATCCTGGGTTATCGCCGATTCAAAAAAAAGGTCTGTAATGGGCCAATTTCAGTCCTTGACGGTTTTCCTCGGGGAACGGGAGGCCGGGCTCCTTGGCTCTTTGCAGTCATCCTGGCTCAGGGGATGCAGTGGGCGCTTGACACGCTCACAGCATACTCAGGGGCCTTCGGCGTCGGCGCGGTGTTTGGCACGCACCTGTCCTCGACCCAGCCTTGCATCTGCCACTGCGATTTTGGGCCAGATCGCGGGCTCCTGGACGTGATCCAGGGGCAGCTGGACCGCTGCACGGCAGCTGGGCTGGCGCCTGCGCCCTCGCGGCCGAGCCCAGAGCTGGCCTGGTCGTCGGCGTGGTGCTGGCTGCTCGCGGGGCTGGGGCTCGGGATCATAGTCGGAGTTCTCCTCGGCGGCTTCTTCGCGCTGGCCATCGTGGGACGATTGGACTGGCAGGGAAGCTTCAAGAGGGCCATCGGCGACAGGCCCCCTGGCCAGACGCAGCCAGTCCCTCAAGGCATTGAAGTTCTCCAGTCCCAGCGTCGGCCAGAGGTAGTGACACCGTCTTCATCTCGCATCAATGGTTGAGACGTTGGACACAGACTTGATTCAGGTGTGCATCGATTTCCCAGATGACCCGAACATCCGATGGCACCACAGAGTTTTGTTGTATGAGTTGAGGCCAGGGCGGTGGGTAGCGAGTACACCAGACTTCGGCATCGAGGTTGTGGATCTTGCGAGCCACCGAGTTGTGCCTCTTAATCGTGCGACTCGATGGCCAGAGCGTGTTCGGGGCAATGTGTACGGGTTCGACCCACTCAGTGAGTAGCAGAAGGAGGATATCCACTTGAGGGGGCTGCAGCTCGCGAGGGTGTTGGGGTACAAAGTCACACCGAGCGCCACAGCGGGTGCCGTTAGACGGTGGAGAGTGTCGGGCCCTGGGCACAGCAAGTTCAACAGTGAGCTCGAGGACTCGGACATGCTGCCAGGGAACCGAGCCGTGGTCAGAGGTGACTGCGGGCTGTATCTCATCGACGAGGATGAGGAGGATTGGGTCAGTGTAGAACGGGTTCCCAATCGGCAGCTGCACGAGTGGTTGGAGAAGAAGAGGAGCGGGCCCGGCAGAGACCTGAGGATCCATCCGATCCAGCGGGATAGTGCCGGGCGCCGCAGCGCATTGTTGGAGGAGTCGGTCAACTTGTTCAAGGTCCCGAAGTTTGAAGACTGGCCGTTCGACGGACCGTCAGCGGCCGACGAGGTTCTGTCCGAGGTGGCGAAAGCTGGGCTCGAGCTGTACTTGTATCCGACGTGGTGGGAGAGCAAGAGCGGGGTGAACCCGCAGAGCAGTGTTGCGCGTGAGGTGCGGCTATGCTTCGACTACCTTCGGTGCTTTTAGTCGTATGACCAGCTGAACCTCCCCGCGCTGTCAGGCGTTGAGTTGATCTGTCGGCGGGTCATTGTGTGCCAGCGGGCGGTCAGGAGGAACCCGAAGAATCCAGACTTCTCGGGGTTCGAGCGTTTCCTGCAGGCGTCGTTCGACGACAGTGGGGGGCTGCGGACCTCGGAGTTCGACAAGTACATGGCCGAATCCCAGAAGACCGACGCTACGGTGCTGAAGCAGTCCAGGCTGCGGCAGGAGGAGCTCGAGGCGGACGAGAAGAGGCAGGCCGCCAAGCCAGGCGGCAAGTCGTCGTCGGGGTGATGACGCCCGCGCCGGCGTCGGCCGCTGGGCTGGCATCGCGGGGCCTTGGTGTTGCAGGCGCCGGCGCGCGGGAGTGTCCTCGCCCTCGCACTCGTGACCGCGAAGTTTTGTTCCGTGCGGAGGCGTTCCCTCTTCCTCGGCCCCCCGACGAGCGAGGTGATCGCGCGGCCCCGTGCCGCTTCCAGGTGGGCGCTGGGAGTCCTGACGAGCGGCGCTTCATGGTGACCAACGCTGTGAGTGCTCTCAACGGACTTGCTGGTGCCCGCGCTGAAAGGCCGCTGCAGTTGCGGCGGCCAGGGTATAAAGTCGGTGGCCCCTCTGATCCTCAGCGGTCAATATTTGGGCGAGTCGCTCAGGGGGTGGACGACGCGTTTCCCGCCCCAGACGACTTCGATGCAAAGAATTTTCTTTTTTTTTTTTTTCCTTAATGAAGTGCAAGGATATGTACAAAGTTGGCGACACCACTACTCGGGCGCCAATGGCGCTTGAGCGTTTGCAGGTCATGAAGGGCGACACCACTCCCAAGGATGCACTCAGCCTGGTGGAGAACGACGCGCAGGAGCTACTACGAGACCCTGGGTGCTTCATCGAGCGTCCACCAGACCATGATGATAGCCGAGGGGTTCCGCCACGTCCATATATGGATCCAGGGCTGAGGGGCAACTCACCCATGCTGCGAGAGCTGATCAGTCGTCTTCACTCGCGCGGGCTCGTCGTGCACCGCAGGCGGGCGAAGTCATTCGTAGGCCTCTTCACGGTTTTGAAGAAGGACGGCTGGTGGCAGCGGCTCATCATAGACTCCCGAGTGCCAAATTGTTTCATCGTCGGCCTCCTCACTCATATTTGGCCACGCCAGGGGCACTCACTGGGTTGGATGTGTCGGCCGACTCGTTGGGAGCAATGGCCGACGGCCTTCAGCTCTGCGGGTGCTCAGTGGACTTCCTGGACGGCTCCTACCAGCTGCGGTACCTCCCCCTCTCCGACTGGTTCGGTATCCCCGCCAAGATCACCGCGGGGGACGCGGGCGTTAGCGTTGTCTACGACAACGTTGACGGGCAGGACGTCTGGGAGCGAGTCGAGCCGGACGAGCGTATCTGGCCGTGCTTCTGCGGGGTGGCCACGGGCTGGTCGTGGGGCCTATATATCTGTCACTCAGCGCTGACCGATGGGCTGATCGTGGCGGTCGGGCGCATGATGGCTTGCAGCCGAGAGGTCGCAGGGCGCCAGCTCGCTCAAGACGGATTCCCGGCTCCGTGCCTCTCCAAGGGCAGGCCTGTCATCGCGCCCTACGTGGACAACGGGAACGCGGTGTGCTACGACGTTGCCGACGCGAAGCTGGTTTACAAGGAGATGGTGAGCGAGCTGGTCTCGAGGGGTTTCACTCTTCGGGGCCTCGTTGAGTTCGACGAGGACTTGGACATGGTCGGCTTCGTGCTCTGCGGTTCGGACAAGAGCTGGAAGCACCCGCGGTCTCGCTTCTGGCGGCTCTACTGCGGAGTGGGCCAGCTGCTGGCCCGTGGGGGCTGCGCGGGAGATGTGATGCGCGTGGTGTTTGGGCACGTGGTCAACTTCTTCCTGCTCTCCCGGTGCTGCCTTAGCATCTTGCAGGAGTGCTGCCAGTTCGTTCAGGAGAACATCGGGCGCTGCCGGCGGTTCAGTGACGCGGTCGTCTCCGAGCTTCGCGCGTGCCAGGGGGTGTTGCCGCTGGTGGTCGCGAGGCTCAGCGACCCGTTCTACGAGAAGGCCTTCATCAGCGACTCGTCCACCCACGGCCACGCGCTTCACCAGGGCTACTTCAGCGGGGCCGAGCTGCGGGCCGTTGGCCGCTGGAAGGAGCGCTGGCGCTTCGCCGACGAGGAGGAGGCTCTGGGTCTCGGCCTTGAAGCAAACGGGCCAGGCCTTGACGCCAACTTCAATTGCCTGGGCGAGTCGTTCGACCTGGGCGAGGTGCCGGGGGGTTCCCCACGCAGGCCGACGGCCGAGGGGCCCGTCGGGGCCCGGCCGCGGTCGGCGAAGCCCGAGATGGTCACTGGCATCGTGCCAGCTCTTCCCGACGAGCTGCTGGACGGAGCACGCTGTTCTAGAGTGCTGGTGGGAGCCTGGGGCCGGCGGGAGGCGATCCACATGAAGGAGTACCGCATCTCGCTGGCAGGGCTCAGGCGCGCCGTCGCGGACCCCAGGGCGCACGGATGCCAGGTCCTCTCGGTTGGCGACAATCTCTCCGAGATCATGGCGACCGAGAAGGGGAGGGCCGTCGACCATGGGTTGAACGCACGCTGCCGTCGGGCGGCCGCCCTCCAGCTCGGCGCTGAGGTCCGCTGGGTGAGGAGGTACGTCGAGTCGGAGCGTAACCCGACGGACGCCGACTCCCGCCTGGCGGACAAGGGCATCCTGAAGGCGGGCGAGGCGCTGCGCCCTGGCCGCCTGGCCGGGCGGCTGCGGGCGGCGGCCGCTAGCCGAGCGGCTGCCCCTGTGCAGGCGGCCGAGGGCCGGGGCCCGAGCTACGCGCGGGGCGCCAGCCTGGCGAGGCGGCCGTTCGGCGTCCTCGAGCTGTTTGCCGGCTGCGGGCGCCTCTCAGGAGCCTGTGCGCAGGCCGGCCTGCGCATCTTGTGTCCGATCGATGTTGCGAACGGAAAGCACTTTGACTTGCTTGACTCAATGTGTTCAGTGTAGCGTCATCCGTTGGATTCGAGAAGGAAGGGTGTGGCACGTTCATCTGGCTCCGCCATGTACCCGCTGGTCCCAAGCAAGATCTACTGGCTCCGAGGGCTCCAACGAGGTCGCCAGGGGCCTGGCGTTGGCGCGCTCTTCAGTTGTCGTGTTCTACGGGTTTGTCGTCAGTGCGGGGGCACGGTCTCGGTGGAGAACCCGGCCACTTCTGGGATATGGGCCTACGAGCCACTGAAGAAGGAGCTACAGAAGAGCTCGTGCAGTCCTGTCCGATACGACGCGTGCAGGTACGGGGCCCCGTTCAAGAAGCCTACGATATTCTATACTAACGTGGTCTCTCTCGGGGCCCTGGATAGGAGATGTAGCTGCAGAGTCCCCCACGAGATCCTCGAGGGCAAGGTCAGGGTCGAGGGCCCAGACGGTCGTCCCACCTGGCGCTGGAAAACCTCGTTGGCCGCAGCCTATCCGCCTGGAGTTTGCCGCGCGCATGCCGATGGGCTCAAACAGGCTGCTCCGCCCAGGGCGTTTCTTCGAGCGGGGGGGCCAGCGCGCTGTCAACCTTGGGCCGATGAGCTGGCGGGCGAGGTCGGGGCCACCCCGCAGCCGAACGCCGCGCCGACGTGTCCGCGGCGGTTGCTACTGGATGGGAGCGCGCGACAGGACATGCCATGTGCGGGTCCAGTGGCGAGAGGAGGCGGCAAGCCATCGCTGCTCTCGCCCTCGCAGACGCCCGCCAAGCTGCTGACCGCCGCGGGCCCTCCAACGCCTGGCTCAACAGACCGAGGTTCGGGCGCGCCGAAGGCGGACGCCTTGCGCTCCGACCGAGCCCGAGCGCGGGCCGTCAGGGCAGGAGGTTCTCGGCAGGAGGGGTACTTGAAGAGCCGCTCGATCTCCGCCAAGGCTCTGCGGGTGTACACAGAGGCGGTGAAGCTGTTCTACCTGTTTTGCAAGAGCGCCATGATGCCCACCACCGCGTACCAGGAGCTGGGCGTGGCCATGGAGCAGTACCTGCACAAGCTGTATTTCGACGGGGAGACGATCTCTCGCCCGGACAACACGGTGCACGGGCTCATGTACGAGCAGAACCTCACGTGGTCGAAGACGTCGGAATCCCCGCTCACTCGGAAGGCCCTGCAAGGCTACCGCAAGAGTTCGTGCAGCGTGTCGCGGGATGGCGCCCCGTGGGAGTGCGCCATTTTCCTGGCCGGCTTCGTGGCCCGACACGCCTCGATCGAGTCGATCCAAGCGGCGGGCCTCGCCCTGCTCATGTTCGATACCTACCTGAGGATCTCGGAGGCTGTCTCCTTGGGTCGAGATCAGGTCGTTCCTCCTCAAGCTCGCTCGGGCCCTCGAAGCTACTACTCGCTGATCGTTGCGCCGAGGGAGCTCGGGAAGCCGACGAAGGCAGGAGCCTGCGACGACACCGTCCTCGTTGGAGAGACGGCACCGGAGCGGAGGCTCGTCCTGCGCGCAATCCTTGTGCAGATCCTGCGGGCCACCAAGCCCGGGGAATATCTCTTCCCAGACCTCGCCGCCCAGAAATACGAGCTGATCTTCAGGCGGGTCTGTCAGGCCTTGAACTTCGGCGATCTCAAGCTATGCCCACGCAGCCTCCGACACGGGGGGGCCTCAGTCGACGCCCTGAACGGAACCGGCACTCTCACGATCCAGAAGCGAGGTCGGTGGAACGTCATCGCTTCTTGCCGACGATGCGAGAAGAAGGGCCGTATCTTGAAGCAGCTGGCCATCCTCGGCCAGGCGCGCGTGCAGGTATCCGTCGACGAGCTGGCCTGGCTGGTGTCGAGGCTGCCTCAGCTGCCCTTCTCTGCCCTCAAAGACGAAAGGAAAGTTTCTTGATATTGTGGATGAGAGTTACCCACCCACCCTCCCGTAGGCCCCAGGGGATCCTGGTGGTTGCGGGGAGCTGTTGGCTCACGAGCGTTGCGACAGAATTCTGCGTGTTGTCTACCCTTTGGTATAATTCACGATTTGATTTACCTGTGAATGCTCTCGTGCTTGAACGTGCCTGAAGGCTCGACCCGTCTGATGAAAATATGTTGCCAGTCTGACGGGTCACCTTGAGTTTTGTCTAGGTTTTCCGGGCACCCCGCTATCCCTACCCCGGCTGCCTAGTGTATCGAGGACAAATGTCGTCGCAGTTCTTCATTCTCCTCCCTCTTCATGTCTGTGCACACAGGCGTTGTGTTTCACATTCGCTGGGGGTTCAAAATGTCAAAGCGTTCCTCGGGCCAGAAAAATCAATAATCGCAATCATATCATAATATTGGACATGACATATTCGGCCCCCCAGCAATTTCCAGGAATTTGGCTCCGTCGGGACCGTGGAGGTGTACGCAAACTTTGTGGTATACGCAGGCAGTGTGGTGCACGCGGAGGGGTGCTGAAACAGCAGCTGTTGTGTCAATAATCACATGCGTTGCGGTGCAGACGGCTGCTGTGGCGTACATCGGCGTTGCTGTGTGTAGAAAGGTGTTCTGTTGGGGCCAGAAAACAAATATTCACAATCAATTCATATATTGAATTTGAGACGTTCGGGCCCCGACCGTTTTCCGAAGGTAGGCCCGTCGGTACTGCCTTCAGGCGTACACGAACTTTGCGGTGTGCGCAGGCGCTGTGGTGCACAGGGGGTGCTGCAACAGCGGCTGTGGTGCTCGCAGGCGCCGTGGTGTGCACAGATCGCGTGATGTACAAAGGCGTCATGGTGCACGCGATTGTTATGGTGTGCGCAGTCGCGGTGGTGCACACACACGCGCGGTTTCTGCAGCAGTACTGGTGCACAAACGCATTGTACAGAGCCCGTGTTGTGTGCACAGGCGTTGTGGGCTTGGGCGGCGACGACGACGACGACGACGACGACGCAGACGACGACGACGACGACGACGACGACGACGACGCAGACGACGACGACGACGACGACGACGACGACGACGACGACGACGACGACGACGACGACGACGTAGGCGGCGCGCCTCACGGGGTGCGCGCCACGGCCCCAGTTACCGTTGCCCCCCCCCGCGCCCCAGCCCCCAACCGGGTAACATGCGTTGTCTCCCAGAGATGAAACAAATGGTCTCCAGAGGCCTTTCAGGGCAGCCCCAAGAAACTCAAATCATACATTCCCCGCGCGTTCTTCGAAGGAGATCTTCGTTCTCGCATTATCGGGCTTGTGGAAGCCCGCGGCGGCCCAAGAGGCCTCCGAGAGGCCTCCAAGGTGATCCCAAGATGACCCAAGAGGCGCCAGGGCGGCTCCGAGTGCCCACCAGCAAGGTTTCCGGAGCCGCTATTCGGCCCAGGAGTGCTCCAAGATGGCCCATAAGGGTTCAAAGTAGCCCAAGAGGGGCCCAGGAGGCCTCCCAACTGGCCCAAGACGGCCCGACACTTGGTCTAAGGCAACCCCAAAACAGCCCCCCAGGGCTCCATTCCAGGAGTCGTCTCGCGGCACGTTTCATGTTGTCTGTGGGTGTGGTTATCTGGCGTCAGCGCCATGGCCGTCCATACAGGCACGAGGCGTCGGCGAGTTGCCGATGGCGTCTTGGTAATGTTCCTTCCGTCCTCTTGCCCTCCAGAAGAAAGGAACAGTTTCGTGCTGAATAGTATTCGGAGTCGTAATCCAAGCATTGGCATTTCACGCGTGCCATATTTGTGGAACACTTGAGCGCGGGCGAAGCGCGCGCCAAGGTTAGAGTATTTGTCCTCCTCCTCCTCCTCCTCTTTCTCTTTTTTGAATATATAGAAATACTCACATTCACACATGCATGTTGTCACTTGGTGGACGAGTTTGCGAAATGGTACTCGAGGAAACAGGTGGCGAGGTGCCTGCGACCACGTTGAGCGTTGTGCGTAAGAGGCATGCCTTATACCATATATTTGTTCAGCCACCCTCTGCGATACGCTTGTATCCTGTTTTTTTCTAGGCGCTGTTTTGGTGCCAATTTGATGCGCATATGCGTTAGCAGATGATCATGTTCTGTCAATCCGAGCGTTTTTTTTTTCAGCTTCGCAGAGTCTTTCAGGAACAATGCAATACCCCATCTGGGGAGCTAGGGCAACACTCCGTGCGGCAGACAGACATACTGCGGCAGGCAGTGCAATACCCCAGCCAGGGGGCAGAGCAGTGCTCTTTGCGAATTCAAAGCAATACCGAACTGGAGGGCAGAGCAATACTCCATGCGGGAGGTCGAGAACATATTGTGGGAGGCGATGCAATACCCCAACCGCGGGGCACAGCAATACTCCCAGTGGGAGGCAAAGAAATATGCTTCGCGGGGGGCAGTGCAATGCCCCAGCCCGGGGGCAGATTCATACTCCTTGCGGGAGGCAATACAACATTCCCTGCGGGAGGCTTCGCTTCGTTCTCAAATCCACTCTATCTTGTCACGGTGTTGGGGTGCACAAGACCCCACGGCAATCATAATGTCTTGTCTATATATATATATATCAGAGTGAGGGGACCCGAACGGTCATTCACTGTCCCTGGGTGCGTGGCTGAAGTGAGGATCCGTGGCGCGGATTCTGCTTCGTCTTGTTGTTGTTGTTGTCGTCGTCCCACCCAAGAGCGACTCCGCGACCCACCCGCGACCCACCCCGCGACCCACCCGCGACCCACCCCGCGACCCACCCGCGACCCACCCCGCGACCCACCCGCGACCCACCCCGCGACCCACCCCGCGACCCACCCCGCGACCCACCCCGCGACCCACCCCGCGACCCACCCGCGACCCACCCGCGACCCACCCGCGACCCACCCGCGACCCACCCGCGACCTACCCCGCGACCCACCCGCGACCCACCCGCGACCCAAACCACGTTCAAGGTACAAACCACAATTTTCGGCGCCTGCGGCGGGTTTTTTTGCATTCCTTCCAGGTTGAGAGCCCGCGACCCACCCCGTGACCAACTCGCGACCAACCCGCGACCCAAACCACGTTCAGGGTACAAACCACATTTTTCGGCGCCTGCGGCGGGCATCTTTTGCATTCGTTTCAGGTGGAGAGCCCGCGGCCCACCCGCGACCACGTTCAGGGTACAAACCACATTTTTCGGCGCCTGCGGCGGGCATCTTTTGCATTCGTTCCCGGTGGAGAACCCGCGGCCCACCCGCGACCCAAACCACGTTCAGTGTACAAACCAATTTTTTTGGCGCCTGCGGCGGGCTGCTTTTGCATTCCTTCCAGGTGGAGGTGGAGAGCCCGCGACCCACCCGCGACCTAAACCACGTTCACTGAACAAACCAATGCCGCACAAGCGCGGCGGCGGATTTTTGCATGCCGCCTGAGCCCGCAAGGACCTCTTCAAGCCCCGCGCATCCACACCAGCCCGTCCAGCAACTCTGCCCTGGCGAGTTGCCTTAATCAAAGAAGGCGGGGATCATAAAGTGGAAAAAAGGATTGCGTTGCAGTTATCTTGGGAAAGGAGGGGGAGGCAGGAGGAGTAAACAGGGGACGAGGAGAACGCGGAAGAAGAGAGGATGTAAGGATAATGTGGAGAAAGAAAAGGAGGAGGAGCAGGAGGACGAGGAGGAGGGGGAGGAGGAAGACGAGGAGGGGGAGGAGGGGGATGAGATGATGATGATGATGATGATGATGATGATGATGATGATGATGATGATGATGATGATGATGATGATGATGATGATGATGATGATGATGATGATGGACGTCAATGGGAGGACGATGATGGAGGCCGATGAAGGGGAGGACGACAATGGGAGGACGATGATGAAAGGACGAAGGGGGGAGAGGGAGGACGAGGAAGAAGAGGAGGAGGAGGAGGAGGACGAGGTGGAGGAGGAGGATGACGATGACGATGAGGACGAGGACGAGGAAGAGGAGGAGGAGGAGGAGGAGGAGGAGGAGGACAGTGCCATCGACAGGGAAGGTGGGGGCCACGAGGTCCGCCGGCTCGACGACGCCCGCGTCGCCCGCGCCCGCCCCCTCACTCTTATCCGCAATTGCGCGGGGTGCTACGTGTATATATATATATATATGTATGTGTATATATATAGGTGTGTGTGTGTGTGCAGATGTCTTTGCAAGTATCGTGGAAAACACGTTTTGCCCGCCCCGATGGAGTTGTGCGTGTGTGCGAACATATAAGTTGTCTGAGGCGTCCAGGGAGTCCTTTTATCATATGGTGGGTCCACCCTCCATGTAGTCGGCCATCTGGTGAGCTACTTTAGAAAAGCGAGCGATGCCACCCTGATGGTTCTTTGCCCCCCTTTGGTTCGTTCCGCCGCACGTGTTCCGTTTGTTTTTGTACACGTTTCGTGGCTCCTGCTTGTTCCTGATGTCGTTCGAAGGTTGGCATGCAAGAGAGAACAGGATGGGGCGACAGATCGAGAGGAGGGGGGAGAGGAAAAGCAAGAGGAGAGGGAAACCGAGGAGAAGGACGAGCAGGAGGACGACGACGGCGACAGTGCCGACGAGTGGTTGTACCCTTGCTGCTCCAGGGAGCGAGTCCACATAGTGGAGCCAGCCCTGCATCGTGCCACGTGGCGAAAGCAGAGAGCTCTGGTTCTGCGGGGGGGTTGCGCGGGTTCTCTCTTCTCATGGAGCAGAGTTGGCGCGCAGGACAGCGGCGCCGCAGCCAAGGAACACAAGGCCGAGGATAACCCCGCCGCCCTGGTCGTGGCGAAGGCTTCCCGTCCCCATCGTCGTCATCAGCGTCGCCTTCCTCTTCATAATTCGGTAAGTAGCGGCGCGCTTGGATGTCAGCGGCTCTCCTTGCATGCGCTCCGCATCCTCTGCGTGCTCCTTCTCCAGATCGCCTCATCCTGCTGCTCTCGACGTTTGCTCCTCCTTTTTCTGCGGGGGCATCATTGCACCAGCGGTTGCGAGTCTGTACGTGGCAAAACCCATGATACGCGCAATTCGGAGTTATTGGGTTCTATGTGCAAGAAGCGGTCAACCACTCAATTCTTGACGTTTCGCGTATCCCCACCAATCCGTAGCCTGGCTCAAGCCATCTCACGGGCCTGGTTCCCTCGGGCCAGCCTCCCGTGCTCAAGGGGGCGCCCGGACGTTGCACGGCGGGCCAGCGGCCCTGGGCTCCCTCGGGCCCCCCAGCGCGCGCCCGCCATACCAGCAGCGGCGCAGTCAGGCAGCGCGGGCCTCAGCTGTCGCCCTCAGCCCCCCCAGGACGGGGCCATGGAAAACGGGGAAATCCTCCGATCTGGTCGCAGTGAGGGGGGCGGGGACCTCACAGTGCAGGGCACGGGAGCCCAGACACTGGCGTCGGTCGACCCCCCCTCAGACCCATTGGCGTCGGTTGACTCCTCCATCGGGGCAGACCAGGAGCCAGCACCAGTGGCGACCACGACGCCCCCAACGGCGATGCACAGCGATCCTGAACCAGCCCACATGCATCGCCCCTCGGGACGCGGTGACAATCCAGAAGGGGACGAGACGAGGCGACGAACCCCCAGGGACGCCTTCGAACCCCGTCGAACGCTTGCGAGCCACCTCAGTGAGAGCAGCGGACTGGACGGGAACGACAAGGGCACGGAAGCGGATGTTCAGGTTCGGGAGCATCCAGTCTCATTTCCCCCCATCCCTATTCCAGACCCCATTTCGATCCTTGTCCCGCTCACGCCCCCCTCCTCCCCCCGCCTCGGGGCCGCGCAGGACTCCGCGCCACCAGCAGTAGGGGCCCTCCAACTCCCTGAGGCTGACGATGGCGGCCCAGGGGGGCCCCGAAAGGCAACGGTGGAGGTGGGCCCCAGGGAGTGCCAGGAGGAGGCGCAACAGCCCGCAGCTGCGGAGGACGTTGTCCATGTCCACCCCCCCAGAGAGCACGCGCCTGTATCTCCTCAGACAGTGGCGAGCCACGCCCCCGAGGTGCAATCTGGCGACGGAGACGGAGGTAACCGCCAACGAAGAGTGACTCCAGCGGCGGTTAGCTGCACCCCCAGTGCGAATGGATGAGTGAACTCAGCGGCGGTTAGCTGCACCCCCCCATCACCATGAGAGAGAGAGAGAGAGAGAGAGAGAGAGAGAGAGTATATATCCTGCGGCGGTTAGCTGCACCCCCCTTCGCAACGCAACTCAAGATCACCGCGTGCTAAGGCCGCGGGCGCTCCGAGGGGCCTCGAGGCCTACGAGAGCGCCCACCTCAGGAACACACTGGATCAGGGCCGCATCAGCTTAGGGGAATCGCTGTCCGCTCTTCCCCCTCCCCCACCCCGCTCCCCCTCTGACCCCCTTCCGACCCCCCCTCCCCTGGCGCGTGCAGACGAGGCGCGTGTGCCCGGCGAGGGCCACGCCATCTCCCCCACGCTCCCCCTTCACCCGATCGAGACTGAAGGCCTACGGCAGCCCCAGGAGGAAGTCGATTGGGAGTGGCTCCTCGAGGCTCGCGGGCCCAGTGGGAACACCCCCGATAGCGACGCGTTCAGCGACTGGGGGGGGCCCGACGCGATCGAGGACAGATCGGAACCTGCCGCCCGAGATCGCCCGATCGCCCCTCCCCCAGGTCCCCCCATCGCCACCGCCGCCAGGCTCAAGCCAGCGCAGTCGGGGGGGTCAGTCGGGGGGCCCGGAGCGCTGCCGGCACCGCCCGTGGAACTCAGACGGGGAACACTCGCCAGCGAGGCTGGGGTCTCCTAACTACCGCCACGGCACAGGTGTCAGTAGGCCCCAACACCACCCACGACGATGCGGGAGCCGCGACGCGGACGCGCCCTTCCTGGCGGTCGCCGACCCGAGGGGCACCAAGAGAGGGGGCGCTCTAGCGGCGCTCGTGGCACGCCACGAACCGCAAGGGGCCCATGGAGAGACCTTCCCAGGCGAACGGTGCGCAGCCAAACGATGAGTCAGGGCCTCGAGAACCTGGCGAGCTTCTGCTGGCTCCGCCACCCCCCCTGGCACCCCGGAGTCCGTGCAGAACTTCACCTGGCTGGGGGCGCTCGCAATCCTCTCAGGGCCGCGCCTAATCGGAGGGCCCAGCTGGAGCAAGAAACCTCCCACCGGCGCTGCGCCAGTGGCCCGGCGCTGGTTCAGATCGACCTTTCCTCGCTCGCATGGTCCATTACAGGCTCCGACTACGAGGCGAGGCTGGGAGGTGTGGGCCCAGGCCCAGTACAGGTGATGGCTTTCCGTTACTCATGCCTGACCCGGGGCCCTGCTATTGAGGCGGAGAGACAGGGCTGCGACGACCCAGCCGATGCAGAGCTTTACGCGGCCCACTTGGAACACGATGCCCTACACTTCGCTTCCCTGTGCACGGACATTGGGGTAAGAGACCCGTCGGACGGCCTCGGTCCAAAATATGCCGCTACCTCATCCACGAGCATCGCCGGGGCCGAGTGCACTTCCCAGACCACAGGCAGGTCAGGGACTGGGCGGTGAACAGAGGGCAGTGGGTCGAGGCGGGCGACGACGTCATGTCCACAGGACAGCACGGTACAGGACCCGACGGCTGGGTGGCTCCGGCCATGCCAGGCGCAGGGCCACGACCCCCAGGCATCCCAGGGGTCATGCTCGAGGGCAACGACACACCAGAGGGGCCCTGGCCCCTCAACGCCACGTCCCACGTGGTAAGGTTCGGAGACTTCTTTCGCCCATCCACCAGATGTGAGTACTGTGGCTGCTGGCTCGCACGGGGCCCGCGAGGCCCCATGTGCATCGTCTGCCACAGGCTCGCCACACCATGGTGTCCAGCTGTGGACGGATTCTATTCCGACAGCGCGGAAGCACCAGGGCACCCCCTCGACGCTCCGGGCACGCCACTCACCTACCAGCTGGCCAGGGTTGGAGCACGATGCGCTCCCATTACCAGCCGCATTTGCTCCCCAGACCACCTGCCAGAGACTACCAGATACTCTCCAACCTGGCTTATCTCTGAGCTACTTGCGGCATGGCGACACGCGACGGACAACCCGAGCGAATCTTGGTACCCGACTGCGGACAGGGAGGGCCCAAGCCTGGGGGATGAACCGATGCTCATAGCCGCGATGAGTACCCTCGCCAGACTTTGTAGCGCCCCACAGGGATGGGCCCTAGAGGCAGTGTCACGAATTCGCGACCGCATCAGGGAAGGCCCCTCCAGCCGGTCACTGCGTGAGTGGGCGCCCAGATGCCTCGCCCAACCCCCCCGCATAGCGGTGCCGACCCGGTTCCCCGACCCCGCAGGCGCAGGGGCCAACGCGGAAGGTCTGCGGATGAGGTTCCAACTGAGCCTCGACAACATTCCCACAGAAGATGCAGACTGGCTCCGAAGCGAAATAGGGGGGAACTTCCTGGACCAAGCCCTCGGCGCCATACCAGCCGACGGGCACCCCCCTGGGGCGCGGGGTGTGGACGTCGAGGCAACGGAGGTAGCCTGCGCGGCCCCCATTGACTGTCTCTGAGACTCATCGCGGACCACCTCGCACCCGACAGCCCCTGTGGAGCCGCGATGCGCCTCGCAATCACGCTCCGCACCAGGCTCCGCGGGGTGGGCGCCCCCGTGCCCAGCGGAGCCAACCAGCAAGCAGTGAGGAGCGAGGACCCCGACAATCGTACCGTCGAGGAGCGGCGACCGAACAGTGGCGCTCAACTGTCCCTGGAGAGGTGGAGCAGCGCCCGCTGCCTGCTGCAGGAAATCACGGATATCCGCGCGCAGGTAGCGAGCGACAGTATACCGAGCAACATGACCTGGAGCAGGATACTGGCCCCCTTCATCTGGGAAGCAGTCACAGAAGGGGGAAGAAACACCCTGCGACGCGTCTTCGAGGCCGCCGGGATATCCACCCACATAGTGACGCACGCAGCCCGACGATGGGCCGTAGTGGGCATCTCCACCCTGCAGGAAGCACACCACCGCCTCGCAGGGGAAGCGGCAACCATCTCACACCTAACGGGAAAAGAAGTTGAGGCCCCCCTCCCAGGAGGTTACGTCCACCCAGAACTCCAGGAGCGCACCATGAGCTGGCTCGACCCCTTCGGGTACGTCCAGGAAGGAATACTGACGGGGGACCGGGCCGCGGTGGAAAGAGGAGTTCAGGCCCCATTGCGAGGACGAGCGCTCGAAACAGCAACGGAGGCACCGAGGGGGCGGGGGGCCGCCGCGCTCCCCCTGCAGCTGAAGGGGGGGGGCACAGGGCACCACAACCCCCTGGCACGAGAATATCAGACAAATGCTCCGCGAAGATCCAGACAATGGAGGCAGGTCTCCCGCCCAGGCGGACCGCAGAGGCGACGCGCTAGACGACCTCGTCCGAGCCCTGGGCGCCGCGCAGAGAGACGACAAAGCCGCTGGAAGAAGTAGGCAGCGCTGCGTCGACCGCAGCTCCTTCAGCGGCGCAGACGCACAGCTCGCAGCGGAAGGCCTCCTGAGGGAGGCCAGAGCGCACCTCGAGCCGGGAAGCAAGCTGGATATCCAGGGCCATCTGGCTATGTCTAGCACCTCGCTACATCCCCCTCCTTTGACCGGTGCTCCAGGTACGAGGCATGGGCACTAGACCATGCGAGGTGATCACAGATGGCTGCAACTCGCAGGCATACATGCGCCCAGCGACATCAGAAGCGCATTGGGCGAAGGGGGGGACCGGCTACCTGCTGGCGGTTGTCAGCCTCGCGCACGCACACCAGTGGCCTCTCCTGAATGGTGCCCCGACACCCCTCAGTGACACCAGTGCACAGCGGCTTTTGGCTGCGCCCCCCTCCTGCCCGCGGCCCGCCCTGGTCCGTCGCCGACCCGGCCATGGTTCTACCGCAGGGACGTCTTGGCCCGCCGTCAGCGCACCGCCCGCGAGCGGCGCGGCCCAGCAGCTCGGTAGCCGCCAGCCATCGTCTCTCCACCGGCGTCGGGATATTCGGTTTCCGCACGGGCAGCGTGGCAGGCGTGGATGGGTGCAGCTGTCAGCCGTGCACCCGGTGCCCCTGGTGTTTGGCTTCGTCAAGTGAGCGGCCCTGCATTGAGTGGTTCAGCCTTCTGCAGTTCGTGGTCGTTCTCTTCAGAGCAGCCCCGGCTACCAGCCCTCGTCAGTATTTTGCATCGTTGTGCCCCCGAACTGCGTGAGTCGGATACGATGTGCACGCGCTGGCTATCGGCTGGAGGTGGCTCAGCCTCGTGGACGCACACCAGTGGTCTTTCTCTACTGGATGGCGTTCTGACGCGGATCAGCCACACCTTAGCTCCAGTAAGCCTAGATGAGTCAGGCCTCTTTCGCCGCACCATCGGTCACCCGGGGTGCCGCCGTGAGTCTGAGTTAGTCGCTCGCGCTCGCACTCTCCCCCTTCGCCTTTTCCTGAGGTCTTGGCCTGTCACTGGGTGCACGCACGTGGGCTTCGCTTCCCATTGGCCATTCGGATCCGCGCCTGCGGCTTTTAGTGCCCCGCCGCCCATTCCGGCCTCGCTTCCAAATGTGGTTCGGCTGGAGCTTGGCGCCGCAAGGGCGACTTCGCCCCCCCGTTCCGCTGCCGGTCGCCGCGCCCTTGCTTCTCCACCTGCTGGGATGTCTGGGCCGGTCACCTGCCGACGCTGTCCTGCGTTCCAATGAGGGGCATTTTGTCTCTGGCCTGTGCATGCGCCACTGCGGCCAATTTACATCGTACCGCGCCCCAGACGTTGTGCCCGCTCCCTGTCCGTCGCCTTGGAGCCGCGAGCCAAAAAAACATCACCACCTGCATCCTCTTGGCTGCGGCCACCCTGGTACTCTCGCAGTCGTCTGGGGTCTTGCACCCTTGCATTCATTACTCGGCTTCTGTCCCTCGTCGCCTTTCTTCCGGTTGCCTGACGCTTCCGACGCCTTGCATATTTGCACGCCGGCAGTACGACTCCGATTCAGCAGCCAGCCCCTTCCACGCGCCGGTCCGCCGCTGAAGTGCTGCGTGAGGCTCCGCCTAGCCGCTTTAGGTGAGGCTGCGCCCCGCTGCTTTAGGTGAATTTGTCGCTGCGTGTCCCGCTTTGACTGGACTCGCCGCTGGCGCGCTCGCCTGCGGCAGCTGACAAAAAGTATCGCCACTTGCCCGTCCAGAAACGAGAAGGGATAATGGGGGATCTGTTGTTGACGTCCACAACCAGTGAGCGTGGCAAAATGTTGAAAGGTCGACTCTGTCCCCCACCCTCGTCGGTTGGAGTCCTTTGTCGAGCCGCTTCCGGTTATTCGAAGTGTGTGGAGGTTCCGTTGGCTTGCATGTGCGCGCGAGCTTCGCAAGACCAGTGCTAGAATAGGCGCAGCGCTGGCATATACATACAGATGATTCGCCATTCCAATCCAAGGTCGCGGGGCTTGGCAGGTTGGGCACGAAGATATATTAAACACCGTCCAGGAGGGGGCATTTCCGTAGAGCGGGATCTTCAGAGATATTCGTGGCATTGCCAAAAGATGCGCACCTAAGTCCACATGCGGCTTTGGCGGTTTCGTCTTGACAGCAGGCGTTTGCCGCGGTACCCACTGGACTCCATCCAGGAACGTCTTCTGACAACACGATCACAGTCGCGCAGAGAGCAGCGACAGGCAGTGTGGGACAATTGGTGAAGCAAAAATTGGGGGCACCAGTCAAGCTGAAGCTGAGGTCAGCCCCAGCTGCCCCAACAATGTCCACCCGTTGGGACAATATTTTGGCTACTGCGGGGCCTTTTCGGAGTCCTGTGGGCCCTTTTGAGGCTTTCTTGGGATCCTTTTGGGAGACTTTGCGGGCCTCTTGGGGCCATCCTGGAGGACATCACCCCAAGAGAGGGGGTTTCCAGTACGTCTTCTCCCTCAGGAGCTAGAATCATCATCTTCTGTTAGGGCCCTTTTGGGGCACACTCGGGATGCTCTTGAAGGCCTTGGGGTCCCCCTTGAGGTCCTTTCAAGCCTCTCTTGGAGCTCTCTTGGGCCATTCCGGGGCAATCTTGAGGCCTCGGACGCCCATCGGAAGCGAAATAGCGAGAAGGCAAATCCAACGTTGTTTTGTGTTTGATGGGGGGCTCTCCGGGGCATCCTTGGTAAGCTATGTCACCGCGAGCTGTCTTGAGGATGTCTCGGGACCCTGGCAGCCATGCCAGATGCCACCCTTGAGTCATTTTGGACGGTCTTGCCCTATATTGGC
>CAUYUJ010004335.1:253075-330575 GCA_963575745.1 Prorocentrum cordatum
ATGATGTTATTCATGATGACGGTGATGATGATGATGATGATGATGATGCTGATGATGATGATGATGATGATGATGATGATGATGATGATTATGATGGCGATGATGATGTTGATGATCGTGATTATGATGGTGCTGCTGTTGATGATGCTGATGATTATGCTGATGATGATGGTGATGTTGATGGTGATGATATGTATGATGAGGATGGCGATGCTGATGCTGCTGATGATGATACTTATGCTGATTATAAGGATGATGCTGATGAGGATGCTGATGCTGATGCTGATGCTGCTGCTGGTCATGATAATGATGCTGATGGTGAGGATGAGGATGAGGATGAGGGTGAGGATGAGGATGCTGATGTTGGTGCTGATGCTGATGCTGTTGATGATGATTATGACGATGTGATGCATGATCATTGGTGTGCGCATACTGCCCAGTCCGCCGCCGCGTCTTTTTAGTGTTGGTATCAAGTGCGGAGAGCCTGCTTGTGACGACGCGCACATATTCACATCCTTCCCCTCCTTCCCTCACCTCCTCGGCCTCCCCCTCCTCCTCCCTTCATCGCCTCCGGTGTGATAGGAATTAGGGTTCCGTTTCTTTTATGGGTTGCCTAGTGGGTTTTTCAAGTTGTGCTAGTTGTCAGCATCCGCGGGCGATGTAACTCCTGAGTGGTGCGCTTGATTTTCCCAAGGCTCCGCTCGCACACCTGACTCGAGCTGGTGCGACTCATATTCTTCAGGTCGCATATTGCGTGTGTCCGTTCCTTCTCCTCGCTTCCTTCCCTCCTCCTTTTCCTCCTCCTCCTCCTTTTCCTCCTCCTCCTCCACAGCGCCCCCTGCTCGCCCGTCCTTCTCCTGGGTCGTTGCTGCCTTTGCTGTCGAACTGATCCTCTCTGACAGCAGTGATGTGGGACTTGGTGCCCTGGGCCGTGCACTGGCGACTTCGGAAAGGAATGCCGCTGGTGCCTCGCGTCCAGTGTAGTGCCGAGCGCGCACTTATGAGGGGAGTTCCCAATTTACTCCATAGTTCGATCGACCTCAGATTTTTTCGGAGCGCTGCTGTTGCTGCCTTCTCATCCTCCTTCCTCCTCCTGGTGTTTCTATCTGGCCTGGCCGGCAGTGGAAGGCTGTTGTTCTGTTTCACCTCTCCCCTCTCTTCCGTGTGCCGTATGTGAAAGACATGCGCTCCACAGCCATTTTGTCTTGCAGGGCACTGGCGTGCCCAAGGACTGTAGTGAATCTCGGGTGCTTCCGAGCGTGCCCAAAGATATACCTCGGTCGTCTATGTGATCTCTCATGCTCCCATGCCAGCCGACAATGGTAGCAGGAACGCGGACGAGGTCGCATGGGAGCAGGAGGGTATCGACGGGCATGGCTCGCAGGGCGTCGCTGGTGACGCCCAGTCCGACAAGCAGCCGGCAGCCCATAGGGGTCGACGAGACCCCGCCGTCGACCAGTTCGGCGGCACAGATCCGTGGGAACAGCTCTCCACTCCTACCAGGACGGCGTCGGCGGCAGCTGCCCACATGCCTCAGGACGGAACCACAGCCGGTTCGATCCCCTGGGCGAACCCCGACTGGTGGACCTCAGGCTGGGACTGGCGACCAGATTGGAATTGGAGAGCATGGTGATGGAGAGAGTCGTGGCCCCGTCCAGAAAATCGCGATTTCCTCCCAAACAAAATCTATTCAGCACCACCGCCGTGGTTCGGAATGGAGCAGTTGAGGCTTCACAGTTGCAACGCCAGCTCGCGCTAGAGACTTAGCCAGTGGATTCGCAGTCTAAGTTCGAGGCGATCCAGAGCTCCCTGGATTCCCCTGAGGACCTCTTTCAGCTGACCGAGCATTTGGACTTGCTAAAGAGGCAGCGTCCAGGAGACAGAAAGAGGGAGGTCCAAAACGAACCCATGCTTGATTTCGCCATCAAGCAGGGTGAGAGCCTCTTGCGACGGCCGAGAGAATCGCAGAGTTGATGTTGCTGGATTCTGTGAAGGCGAGGTGCTACGAGGAGGAATGCGGTCTCAGAGGACAAAATCGAGTCAATCCGTGAGCAATTTTGAACGGAAAGAAGGATGTTCAGTCCGTCAGGAGTGCGGTTCTGGAGCTTGACGCGTCAGAGCAGAGTTTCCTACCGAAGACGACGCTTATGGCGGGCTCGAAGTCACGTTTTATGACCGTGCTGGGCCCGAGGGCAATTTCCGTGGATTACGCGGAAGAAGAGGAGGGCGCTGGAGAGAACGACAACAGAGTTCACTGCACGGGCAAACGCGATACCGAGTACGACGAGGACGAGCTGAATGCCATTCTGGTATCCTTGGGTGATCAGGACCTTGCAGAAGAAGGTCTCGTTGGCGTTTTTGCCGAGGTCACCGCCGCCACCAGGCGCAAAACGTGGCAAGAGTCACGCCAGATGTAGAACGACAGGCGAATGGTTCGCGACTTCTTCGTCCGACGGCGAGAGGCCAAAGCAGGTGGCAAAGACGCAGCTGGGAAGACTCGTCGTCTGCTGCGAGAGGACATCAAGAAAAGAGCGAGGTTTCCTAACTGTTGGGAAAAGCACACTGGAGAGAAGGCTGCAGGACACCGTCCAGGAGTGTGACCGACCGTCTGAAGGCCGAGGCGGACCAGAACCAGAGCCCGTCCAACTTCTTCGACGCGTCGCGAGATGCGGCTCATTCCGGGAGCTCCTGGACCGCTATCCTGGATCTGCTGGACGACGTGCGTCAGGTGAGATCCTTCGAGATGGCTCTTCATTGGAATGGCCAGGACGACGAGGGCCAGGTGGGCTCCGTCATTGTCGGAGGTCCAGGCCAGGGATGTGCGACGGGCCATGTGGGCCTGGCCATCATTCGCGGTCTGGAGTAAGACGAGGCGATCTTCGCGGTAGTCTCTCTCCAGGGCATGGAAGATCAAGCCGACGTGGGCGCAGCCGCAGGAAAGGCGTTCGCGGGAACTGCGAACACACATTGGCTCGTGGAGCCTTTCCGCAGCCAGAGCTCGTGGTCCAAATCGACAGACGTCTCCGATTTGCCGTCAGCCAACGGAGTCGGAGGCAAGACCGCTCCTGTCGGGCGAGCTCTGGAGCCAGGGTCGACGCGTGATTTTGGCGTTGTCGAGTTCATGGTTACTCCGCGCCCGTGCTCGTCATTGCTGCCGGCCAGTTGCCTGGATTTTCTCGGCGCAGCGGTTAACCTCGGGGCCGACGGGCCTTCGTCGGCAAAGGGGGCGAGCGCGAGGCTCTTCCCATGGCTCCTTTTCCCCCTGTCCATCGAGCGGTCAAGTTGATCGCGCGCGGCCCTTCAGAGTTTTGCTTCCGTCCGGACCTGGCGAAGTGTTTCACTTCTGTCGCGACGGAGCTCGAGGGCTCTGGGGCAGACGCTGTAGCCGAGGGCCCTACTTTGGACGACTGTTGGATGGTGGCGGAAGACGCGGTTCTCAGGGCGCACGCGAAGCCGCGCGAGATTTAAACCTCGCGCGGCGAGCCCAGGGGGGCCGAGGACATGCCGATCCAAGGTCTCCAACCTCAGCGACCACGTATGCGAAACTTGACTGCAGGTGCTGGGGCGCGGCTGATTTCTCCGAGAACCGCGAGTGGGCGGCCGTCTGCGAGTGCAGCTGGCGGGAGACGGGGGCCTGCGACCGGCGCGAGTCCGGGCACTGGGTCGGGCGCGCGGACTTGCGTCTGGGACGCGCAGAGCTCGGGGGTCCAGCGGGTCTGCTGCACGCGCTTCGGCGACATCACCGCACGGACGTGCAACCTCTGGATCAGGGCCCGCGCCGAGTGCGCGTGCCCGACTGGGCCCCCGCAACCCTTCGGGGGGCCCTGCACCGAGCCGCGCGGGCTCTGCCAGCTCTGGCGCGACGCCGGGCGGCCCGAGCTGGGGGATCAGTGCCTGGGCGAAGCCGCGGGGACTCTGACGCCCGATCGGGCGTCCACGAGCGGAGACCGCATGCTGCCCTGGCCCTGCGGGCGTTGGCAGCTCAGCGGGGCCGGGCGATCGCAGCGCGCGGTCGTCTACGACCCGCGAGGACCCTGCCGCGCCGTCCAGGCGAAGCCCGACCCTCTCCGAGGGTTCGCCCACGCGCTTGCGGTTAACCTGGGCGGGGGCGGCGGCCGAGTGCGCAGGCCGCGCCCCCGAGAGGCTTGGTGCGCCCAAGGGGGGCGCGCCGAGCTGTGGGAAGCGCTGGGGGCCGCGGGGCGGTCCGAGTCGGATCGGGCGCGAGCGGCGGCGCGCGCGCTGCCGCGCCGGACGGCCCGGCGGGTGGGCGGAGCGGGAAATCCGGCGCGCGGAGCAGGGGCGAGTCGAGTGCTCGCCGCCCAGCGCGCGGGCGGGCATGGGGCCCGACGCGGACCGCGATCGGAGCGACGACCTGGCGAGGCCGTGGTTGCGGGCTTGGGCGCGGGAGCCCGCCCGACCAGGGGGGCTCCTATGAGGCCGCGTTGGCGGCGTCCCGCGCGCCTCAACCCCCTGTCTAGCGGCGCTGGTGGGCGATGATGTGCCCGCAGCTCGCGCGGGGGCCGTGACCTTCGATCTCGCCCCGGGGGTCGCCCCGGCGGCCTGGCCAGCCCGCAGAGGCGAGCCGGCAGTGGACCGGGACCTCCCGCCGCCAAAGCCCGCCCGCCCGCGACCGCGACGCCGCGAGCGGGCCCGCAGCGCCCCGGCCCTGGCCCCGATCAAACTGGGGGCATGGCGGCTGAGCGGCGGACGCCGCGCGGCGCCCGCATTGGCCGATTGGCGAGACCCCGGGCTCTGGACCCGGTGTCCACAAACGCCACGTCGGCCAAGTTAGCCGAGGGCACGCGGGCCATGCACCGGGCAGGCTGGCGGAACTGGGCTCTGCGGCGTCGCCTGCGGGGGCGCAGCCCTTATCTCCAGGGCGAGAGCCGCGACGACAGGCTCGCCGACGAGGACGACCTAAGGTGATGAAGCGCCGTGCCACGACGATCCGACAGCGCCTCTTCGTCATCCGCTACGCCCACACCCTCGCCGGCTTCGAGGGCGCCACCTCCGACCGCCGGCGTCTCTGGACGACCCTCGAAGGGCTGGGGCGCTGGGGTGGAAAGGTCAATCGGAAGCTCCCGGTGACGCCGCGGATGCTATCGTGGCTGCGTGAGTACCTGCGCCGCGAGGGGGCATATTCGCCCCGGGACGCCGCGGCTCTCTGGGCTGCCCTGGCCACGGGCTATTTCTTCCTGCTCCGTGCCTCGGAGTATCTCCTGCAGCGCGGGGCGACCTGGCCCCGGGAGCGGGTCGCGCGAGGGGCCGACGTCCAGGGCTTGGCGAACGGAACGCCGCAGGACTGGCTCGAGGAGTGCGATGAGGTCGCGCTCACGATCACGTCCTCGAAGAAGACGGATCAGCACAACGCGGGGTGCCACCGCAACCACTTTCGGTCGGGGCCCCCGCCGTGCGCACGGTGAGCGCCCCGGCCGCCCGCAGCGGGAGTGCCCGCGGAGGCTCGGGCGCGGGGGCGAGGCAGTGCCCCCGCTCTTTCGCCTGCACGAGGAGGCGCCCGCCCTGGCGGCGGAAGCCTTGGTGGTGGGATGCGACGCCGAGTTCGGCCTGGCCTACTACGCGGCGGGCATGATCGGGCTGTGGGGCGCGGGGTCGGCCCCCAACAAGGCCCGCCGCGCTGGGGCTGCCAAGCTGGCGTTGGCAGTGGCGACCTTCGCCGTGCTACCCGAGGGGGGGGGAGCTGGAGACGGTCGACGCCCTTGAGGTTGGTGGAGGAGTTCGACCCCAAGGCCGCCGAGGGCATCGAAGTGAAGTCCGCCCGCGGAGCAGGCGCCCCAGCGGAGGCGGTGGAGCAAGCGCGGGACCTCCAGAGGGCCGCCTTCTCCAAGGCTCCATCCCGGCCTCGGATGGGGCCCAGGCCGAAGGGCGCCCCCCGCCACCCGACTAGCTCACCGCGGCGGGTCGGGGGGAACGAGAAGCGCGAGCAGGTTCCCAGCCCGTCGCCGCCGCGGGAGCGGCGCCGCCGCTGGCGCTCCTCGGCGGACCGCCGGCGGCCCGCGCCCAGCGGCCGCCCTTCAGCGGGCGCCCGCAGCAGGTCGGCAGGGGCCAGCCGGGCCGCCTCGGGAGGGAGAGGCCGCGCGGCGTGGGCGGAGTGAGAAGCCCAAGGTGATGTGCCTCTCGCGCGCCCCCGCCGACGCCACCGCGGAGGACGTGAAGTTCGCCCTCTGCCGCCGCGGGCACCTCGGGTACATCGGGTGGCTGCTCGACGCGCGCCAGAAGCGGGAGGGGGCGGCCCTGGCGGAGTTCGTCGGAGCTTCCGCCGGGGCAGCCGCGGCGAGGGCCCAGCGCGAGATCGACGAGCGGTACGTGTTCTGGGAGGGGCGCGGCGACCCACAGGTGCGGCTGAGGGGGGCCAGCGAAGCGCGGTCCCAGTGCCCCATCAGATGGGGGGGCCCCAGCCGCGCCCCCCCCGTCGTGCGCCGGCTGCGACAAGCTCCGGTGGAGTTCGGCGGCCGACCGCAGCCCAGGGGGGTGGGGGCGCAGCCTCGGCGAGCGGGGCTGCTTTGGTGGCGCGCGCAACGCGGGGCTGCACCGTTGGCGCTGCCCGTCGTGCCGCGGGTCGATGCGCGACAGCTGCCACCTGCGGCCGGTGGCCAGCGGCGACGAGTCTAGCGGCGAGGAAGAGGAGGAGACGAAGGAGGAGGAGGTGCCCGCGGGGCGAGCCCCGCGCGCCGCAGGGGAGGCGAGAGCGCGGAGGCAACCCGCGACGCGAGCCCCCGGCCCGACCGGGCGCGCGGGGAGAGGGCCGCCCCAGCGCACCGCCCCCCCCCGCAGCAGGAGCCGCGGAGGAGCGGGGGGGCGGGCGCGCAGCGCCAGCGACGACAAGTCCCCGCTCCCCCGGGAGCGGCCGCCCAAGAAGCGCCGGGCCAACAAGGCGCGTGCCCCGCGCGGCGGGAAGCAGGTGTGGGAGAAGAAGGGGCGGCGCCGCGAGCGCGAGCGCACTGCCGCTGGGCAGCCGCGCACGTGCCCAGAGTGGGCCCCCCACGCCGGGAAGGCGCGCGGCAAAGGGCGGGGCCCCAGTGCCGCCCCCAGGAGGAGCTGCGGCGAGGGCGGGGGCCACAGCCAAACCGCGCGCGCCCGTGACGCCCTGCGCCGCACGCTGCACGCGCCGCCCAGCGCGCCCACGCGAACGCACCTCGAGCCAGCAGATGGCTCTCAGCCCCCAGTGCATCGCGAGGGCGAGGTCGAGCCTTGCTTTCGAGCTCCTGTGCGAGGGGCGCAGCAGCTTGGGGCGTGCTTCTCCTTTCCGCCCCCTCTCTTTCCGAGCGCCCGTGCGAGTGGCGCGCAGCTCGGTGTTTGTTTCGTCCTGCGCGGGAGCCAGCGCTGCCTCGAGCTCCCGCTGGCAGACGGTCTCAGCCCCCAGGGCATCGCGAGGGCGAGGTCTAGCCCTGCGCCGAGCTCCTGCGTGGGAGGCGCAGCAGCCCGGGGCGCGTCTCGCTTTCTGCCCTCTCCCTTCCCCGAGCACTCGCGCGAGCGGCACGCGGCTCGATCGGTGCTTTTCCGTCCTGAGCGGGGGCCTGCGCTGCCTCGAGCCCCCGCCAGTAGGCGGACGCAGTTGACTTACGTGCTGTCGCGCGTCGCCGGCTCGCTTTTGCGCCCGCGCACTGCACCAGGCATGTCCGACCCCGGAACCTCGCTCTTTTTCTTCGGCGCTGCGGGCGCGCCCGGAGTCCCGCACCGCCCGCGGCGCGAGCGCGGGGGGGCGATGCAGGGGCGGGCCAGGGCCTAGCCCGCGAGGCGGGGCCGGCTAGCCCCGCTCGCCGCCCCCCCGTCTTTTTCTTTCCCCGGCACCCGCGCTGGCGCGCTTCCCTCTGCCAGCACCGACGGCATCGCGCGGCTTTTACTGGGGCTGGGCCAGGGGGCCGCGCTGCGGGCCTGAAGGCGACCTGCGGCCGCCCGGACCAGATGCCCCTCTCTCCCACGTCCTCGCCCTGCCTCGCCCTCCTTTATTTTCCCCCCTCTCCTCTTGCTTTGCGCACGCAGGCACGCACTTAACTTACTAGTCTGGCCCGGTGAAGACTGTAGGTTACGTGGGGGGAAAGGGCGCTCCATTTTGGTCCCATAGCCGCGAGGCTCGAGACGAGTTGGCCACCCGCCCACAACCTCGCTCCCGCGCGCGGCCCTGCCCCCGAAGGGGGGCCAGGGGGCCGCTGCGGCCGCCCGGGCAAAATGTCCTTCTCTCCTTCGTCCTCGCACTGCCTCGCCCTCCTTTCCTTTCCTCCCTCTCCTCTTGCTTTGCGCACGCAGGCGCGCGCTTAATGCGACCACGTGATTCCAAAAATGCGCCCCCCCTCCCCGCCCCCCCCCCCCCCCCCAGAAACAAGGGGCGCCCCGAGTAGGATTTTCGCCCGGATTTTTTTCTGTTAAAACAAAATCGCGTCCTTCCACTACCCTCGCCCCGCCTCTGCCAGTTTTTTTCTTTCTCTTTTTCCGCTTCCGTTTTTTATTATTATGTTTAAGTGTGTATCCCATTTATGGTTTCTTTTTGTCGGAAACACCGCGCACCCAGGAACAAAACGGGAGGGGGGAGAGGGGGGTGAGGAGGCGGAGGACGGGAAAGCAGCCACAGGCTGCCGAAGGCCCGCCGAGGGCCGCCGAAGGCAAGGCCGCCGAAGGGCTCCGAGGGGTTCCGAGGGAGGGCAGCCGAAGGCCTCCGAACGGCCCCCTCCCCCCCTCCTCTCCCTTCCTTCCTTTGCTCTGCCGGCCGCCAAGCCCTTTGACGACGCGGGCCTGCCAAATTGGGAAGCACCGGGCATTCTTCGGGCGCAGATCCTACCACCCCCCCTTCTCGGGGGGAGGGGGGGGAAGGGGAGGAGGGAGGGAAGGGAGGAGAGGGGGCGGAAAGGGGACGGGGAGGGCCCGCGAATGGGGCCCCCCGCGCCCGGATGATCACGACCCCGCTTCCCCTCAGCCGCGGCCGCGGCTGGGGGGGGGGGGGTCGCGAACGTTCGTGCCAACCCCCTGTTCGCGGGCGAATGGGGGCCCCCGCGGGCGGGGGCGAAGGTCGCGACCCCCTTCCCCTCCAGTCCTGAGTGCGGGAGGGGGGCGAGGGTCGTGACTGCCCGTCCCAACCCCCTGTTCGCTCAGACCCCGTGGTCCGCGTGAGGGGTGCCTTTCTTGGACCGAGGAGGCGCGCGCGGTCGCGGGGCCGGCGGGCTGCCCGACGCCGCCTGTCAGGGGGAGAGGGGAGGCGGGGAGGAGAGGGGAGGATGGGGGGAGAGGGATGGCGGGGGGGAGAGGGGGGGAGGGGCGGCGAGGGGAACCACCTCGGGCCTCCCCCTCCCCCGCTCTCTTCCCCTCCGCCCCCCCCCCCCCGCCGGCGCCGCCGCCCGCTTCGCCGCCGCCCTGGGCTCAAAGCGTCCGGCGTCGCGGCGCCCAATCGCGCCCCGCGCGCCCCCCCCCAGGGAAACTTTTGTTTTAATCGTGCCGCTTCCTTATATATATATATATATATATATATATAAGGTTGGTCACATTAACCGACTGGCAGGTCGAGATTGAACCGCGGTTTGTCGCGAACTCGACGGGCAACGCTGCAATCCCCTGGCTGCGGATGGCAGACCAGAGCCCGGCAGACCCCGCGGACACCTCCAGGGCCGCGGCGCGAGGGGGGCCGTTCTGCAACTTGAAGCTGCTGTGAAGCTCTCCCGGGAGATGGCGATGCATGGACTTATTCGAAGGCCCCCCTCGCAAGCGGCCGCATGCTCTACGGCGCAAGCGAGGTCCGCGACTGCGCGGGAGCCGGGGCGCCGCCCAGGGAGATCACTGGCAGGGCCGCGCCCACCTCCTGGCCGATGGCGACGACGCGAGCCCGGGCGCGCTGCAGCTCGGTGATGATCCGGGCCTGCTTCGCCCACCGACAGTAGTTCTCGTCGGCGGCCCAGCCGCCGCGCTGCTGCATCTCCAGGGCCTGGCGCCCTTTGGCCAAGTGGTCGCCCGAGGCCTCGCCGCGGCGCAGACCGCGTGCCGGGGCTGGGAAGTCCGTCAGACCGAGGGCGGACGCCGCGCCCCTCATGCAGCCCCCAGGGGCGCCGGCGGGAAGAACCACGCGCGCGACGCGGCCCGCCGCTTGAGCCCCAGCAGCGTCGGAGGCGATCGCGAAGTCCCAGAGGCCCGTCTTGCCCAGGCGCCCGAGCTCTGCCGGGCGCAGCATCAAGGCGGCGAAGCATCGCCCCCTGGCGGCCCCCGCGACGCGGGCGACCACCTGCATCGCAGGCAGGAGGTCGCACTCCGAGGGGCGCAGGTAGCAGGCGGCGCCGAGGATCATCGCGATAGCCTGCTCGATCTGGCCGCGCCCCGGCAAGACGCCCGCCATGGCCGCGACCGCCAGCCAAGGGGGCGGCGTCCGCGCGCGCCAGAGAACGCCCTAGCCCCAGCCCGCAAGGCTGCGCGACGCGCGGCGCAGCGTCTGATCCCCCCATCGGCCGATGGGAGGGGGGGCAAATTTCAAGGCCGCCAGCAGACGCGAGGCGTCGTCCCCGCCGTAGACTTGGAAATACAGGAAGTCGAAGTAGGTCACGACAATCGCGCCCAGCTGGCGCCAGTCGCTCCAGCCCAGGTGGAGCTCGGAGCACCGCGCGATGAAGGCACCCGCGCGCCTCCTGCAGTCGGCCCGCGCGGGCTCGCCGATCGACCTCTGCTCGAGGTAGGCGAGGCTCACCAGGAGCCCGCCCCGCAGGGCCTCGCACTGCCGGGCCGCCGCAGCCGCCGACGCCGGCGCCGCGAGGACCCCCGTGCCAGCGCCCTGGAGCGCGACGAGGCCTGGGCGGCCAATTGGCATCGGGGGCTTCGCTGGGCGCCCGCTCTTGCCGGCGCAAGCCGGGCTGAGGGAGAGGGCGATCACCAAGTCCGGCAACAATGTCGCGGTCAAACGGCGCGACGCAAGGCAGTTCGCGCGAGGGGCCGTCGGAGGGTCCGAGCTCGCTAGGGGCCCAGCGGGCGACGACGTGGAGCTTGCGCCCCAGCGAGAAGGCGCAGATTTCCTAGAGGACGCTGCGCTGCTGGGCGGACGCGCCCCGCCCCGCGCCCATGCCGAACGCGAGCGACGCGTTGTCGACGAGGCGCGCGACGCGCTTGCCGAAAGCCCCGGCAACTCGATGCCGGCGCCAGAGCGCGGAGCTGACGGCCAGACCCTCGGCGCGATAGACGTCGAAGGCGTCGCGCCCGGGGAGCGAGCGGGCGACCGCCCAGCCGCCCCCAGCAAGCAGGACGGGGTCGACCTCGCCGAAAGACTTGCCCCAGTCCTTGGCCTCCTCGGACGGCAGGCGCCCAGGGTCGCGCAGCGCGGCGGCCGCGCGGGCCGACCCCAGCATGGGGTGTCGCGGGCGGGCCGAGTCCTCGAAGAGGCAGCGCCACCTCTCATCGGCGCGCCCCACTTCGGCGACGCCCCCGGGCGCGCAGCAGCGGCGGCAGATACCGCGGCCCAAGCTGGAGGCGTCGCTGGCCGCGACCTCGCCGCGCCACTCCGCTTCGGCGAAGACGACGAATAACGCGCAGACGGCGTCGTAGATGGCGAGCGAGCACCCATTGAGCAGCGTGACCCAGACGCAATGGACCACGACGACCTCGAGGATCGGGCCGCGCACTTAGGAGCGACACAAGAGCTTCTTGATGGCAAAGCGGAGCCGCTAGGCGCGCCAGACAGAGACGCGCGCGGCGTGCTCCTCTCCGTCGAGGTCAAGGCCCACGAAGCAGGCCTGGCGGGTCGCGTCGACCTGCTCGTGCGCCACGATGCCGGGCGACGCGAGCCCGCGCTCGACCTTGCCCGTGACCGCCCGCACCTTCGCGCGCTGCCAGGCAGCCACCAGGTAGTCGTCGACGTAGGCCGCGCCGCTGGCGGGGCGCCGCGAGCCGAGCCTGATGCGAGGCTGCGGTCGCGGACCTGCTGCTCGAAGGCCACGCGGGCACGCGCCAGCGCCGACTCGGTGACGCACCGGCATAGAACGCCCAGGAGCAGCCCATGGGGAGAACGGCGAGCTCGGGCAGCAGCCAGTCCGACTTGCGGACGGCGACGCCGTCCAAAGCAAAAACACCAGCCAGCCCAGCCCGCGCGGGCGGCATGGAAAAGTACTCGCAGAGGCCCTCCGGCAACTGCATGGCGTAGACGGCGTTGGAAATGTCCCCGCTGCTGAAAAAGCGTCGCCGCCGCTGGGAGGCTCGGCGCAGGGGGGCGGCTTGAATCGGGCGTTGGTGACCCGAGAGTCGAATGCCAGGCGTTGCTGCTTGGATTTCTTGCCACGACGAACATTCCGAGCCGGCCCTGGCGGGCTCCAGCTGGCGAGAGTCGAAGCACCCCGCGCCCCCGCAGCGCGGCAATGAACACGCCGCAGATGGCAGGATGGCGCAGCTTAGGATCGATGCAGGGTCGACGGAGGCCGAGATCGCGACGCAGAGCAGCTGCCTCCGCCAGCGGGATCAGCACGTGGGCCTGCCAATCCTGCAGCCATCAACGGCCGGCCCGGAGCCTCAAGCGCCGCTGGCGCCGAGCCACCGCAAGGCCACGACACCAGGTCCTTGCCCTTGCAATAGGATGCCAGGGCGCCGCGCCCCGAGGTGTAGAGCGGGCAACTAGAGCAGAGGTCGGCTAGGCAGTTCTGGGGGGTGACGTCAGCAGGCGCTCCGCCGAACATGAAATATTGGTCAGCGATGCAGTCGAGGAGCTGGCGCCGCAAAACCGTTGGGCGCTTCCGCGCGGGATGCGACCCGCCGCCCACCAGTCGGCCGAGCGCGTCGATGCCGTCGTTGGCCCAGGCGGCGATCCGGGCGCGCGCGGCTGACTCGTCACCAGCTCGCAAGGAAGGGGAAAAAAATGTCGTTGACGACTGGCAGCCATGGCGAGGAAACCTCGACAGCAGGAGCGGCGGGCCAGGAGGAGGCCTTCCGGGGCGGCCGATGCCCCGGCGGCCGCTGCAAGCACTGCGTCGGGAGGCGGCTGCGACTTGGCAGCCTTGCCGCCGCCGCCGCCGCCGACGCGTCCGCCGCCGCCGCCGCCGCTGGCATGGGGGGGGGAGCAGCCGCCTCTCCTCGCGCGCCTTGCGGCGCTCCTTGGCGATGGCCGACTCGGCGGCCAGCTGCTTCGCGATCCACGCCAACAACGCGGGGGCGACCGTGATCCCGCGCGTCGACTGAATACCCGCGATGAAGAACTGCTCGTCGCCATCGAAGCCGAAGGCGCGCGAGCTGATGACACTGTCCTTATAGCACTCCTCGCAGAACTGGAAGTACCGCCCCACCAGCTTGAACGACGCCAGGCTGGACCCGTTGACCTGGTCGTGCGACTGGGCCACCTGCATGATCTCGGAGAATTCGCAACGCATGGAGACGATCGGGTCGCCCCGCCAGCGTCGGGGCTTGTCTGGGGAGGGGCGGGGCATGTCGGGGGTTGTCTTGCCATTTGTCATGACTGACAGGTTTCTCATGGTGTCAAAAGAGAGCATCTTGACTCTCCAGGGGGGGTCTGGGCGGGATCCGGACGGGATCCGGTGGAATACAGGGACTCCTTTTTTTAGCAAGCAGTAACGCACTTGGTGGTCTTCGGGTTCCCAGATCTCTATTCCTGGGCATGATCTTGAATGCGCGGAGCCAACTGTAGGCCACCTCGTGGTCTTCGAGTTCCCAGAATTCCATTCCTGGGCATGATTTTGAATGCCCGGAGCCAACTGTAGGCCACTTCGTGGCCTTCGAGTTCCCAGAACTCTACTCCTGGGCATGATTTTGAATGCCCGGAGCCAACTGTAGGCCACTTCGTGGTCTTCGAGTTCCCAGGATTCCATTCCTGGGCATGATTTTTATTGCCCAGAGCCAACTAGGCCACTTCGCGTTCTTCGAGTTCCCAGAACTGCATTCCCGGGCCACATTTTGAATGCTGAGGCAGGCTGATGCTGAGGCTGAGGCTGAGGCAGGCTGAGGCAGGCTGAGGCTGAGGCCGAGGCTGAAGGCAGACTGAGGCTGAGGCTGAAGCAGGCTGAGGCTGAGGCTGAGGCAGGCTGAGGCTGAGGCTGAGGCACGCTGATGCTGAGGCAGGCTGAGGCTGAGGCTGAGGCTGAGGCTGAGGCTGAGGCAGGCTGAGGCTGAGGCCGAGGCTGAAGGCAGACTGAGGCTGAGGCTGAAGCAGGCTGAGGCAGAGGCTGAGGCTGAGGCAGGCTGAGGCTGAGGCTGAGGCTGATGCAGGCTGAGGCTGAGGCAGGCTGAGGCTGAGGCCGAGGCTGAAGGCAGACTGAGGCCTAGGCTGAAGCAGGCTGAGGCTGAGGCTGAGGCAGGCTGAGGCTGAGGCTGAGGCAGGCTGATACTGAGGCTGAGGCAGGCTGAGGCAGAGGCTGAGGCTGAGGCCGAGGCTGAAGGCAGACTGATGCTGAGGCTGAAGCAGGCTGAGGCTGAGGCTGAGGCAGGCTGAGGCTGAGGCAGGCCGAGGCTGAGGCTGTGACTGCGACTGCCGTTGCCGCTGCGACTTTCATCGCGAATGCGACTACGACTGCGAGAACACAGAATTCTACAACTGGATTCTCATATGAATCTTAAGGGGAATGCTTCCAGATATGCTCCTACACATCGCTGTTAGGTTGCTTTGCCGGGATAATTAGGGAAGTAGCTGTCTCGCTCTCCCAGCCCCCTCCCAGTTTCGAACGGCGGGTCTCGCGGGGCCGGTCATGTGGGGCAGCGCCTGGTCCGTTCTCCGTGGCCTTCGGCCCATGCCCTCTGGGGCCAGCCGACGTCGCTGGCCACGCTCAGAAGCCCTCGGTCTTCAAGGATGTTGCCGGCGAGGATGCCGGGAGTGTCCGCGCGACCTCGGGCCAGGGCAGCGCGGGCCCTGGCTGCGCTGCGGGCAAGGGCAGTGAGCTCGACGGGCGGGTCGCTGGATCAGGAGTCCGAGAGTCTGGAGACGGTCCTGGAGGACGAGGACAGCGATTCGGACGCCGACGGGGGCGCGCCCTCGGATCCCTGGGTGGACGGGGCGCCCAGGCAGATCAGCATCCAAGAGGGGGCCATGATCGACGCGGAGCAGACCCCCTGGGCGGGGGTTTCGCGCTGTCGCCTCCGAGCCGTCTCTGGAGGCGCTGGGCCATCGTGCTGTCGCGGCGCCCCGCATGGCGGCCGACGCGCGCCCCCCCGCCATGCTGGCGACGCCGGCCAGAGCGCGAGCTCAAGGGCGAGCAGCTGGATCAGGAGACGCGCCCCCGCCCGCTCGCGCCCCGCAGCTCGGGAGGGAACCGTTGCGGATGGCGCGCCGGGTGCTCGAGGCGCAGGCTGAGGCAGGAGTTCGCCAGGGAGACCCCTCAGCAGATAGAGCAGGCGCGCCGGGGCTGCCTGGCCAGGAGGGAGAGGGTCATCAAGAACGCCAAGAAGGAGGGGCACGTGGAATTCGAGCCTCCCGCCGAGATAGCCCAGCCTGCCCCGCTGGCTCCGCGGCCCCCGTGGCCGAGAAGGCAGGCCCACCAGCCCCGAAGTCGGCGCCGCATCAGCAGGGGGCCCAGGCGACCGACTTCGAGAGGATGCAGCGGTTCATGGTCGAGGGCCGCGAGGAGAGGGCGAGGCGGGCGGGCGGCCTGATCGCGGCCGCGCGCCAGCTCTCCAGCGCGGCGCAGGCGAGGACGAACCCCTCGGAGGAGCAGGTCTCGGACCGCGCGGCTTGTGTCAGGCCGCGGGCGGTCCAAGCGCGGGCGCCGAGCTCGGCGGGGCCTCGGCCTCCTCCTGCCCGAGAGGGCCAATGTAGCGACGAGGTGCTCCCATTCCCCCTTCATATGCCGCTCGGGACTGGCGGCTCTGATCACGGTCGAATTCTCTCGTAGTTTTCCGGGGGAGGGCTGGCTGGCAACTGGATTGCCGGGAGCTTACTGCGGCGACGGCCCACGTCGATCGAGCGCCGACGACCCGGCGCCCGAGGGGCCCCGGGGCCTCCTGGGATCTGAAGCTCGGGGAACGTTTAGACGCGGGTTTGTCTGCGCTTAGGATGGGTTGGAAACTTCGCGAGCTGTCTGCCTCGGAGGGAGAGGGCCGCGTGGGGCGTTCATTCTGGTTTCGGGAAGATTTGGCAGCCGGCCAGTCAATCGTTTCCCTCATGCTCGGCGCATCCGAATCGTGAACCAGAGCAGCGGGATGGCGGTTACCGACGGTTCCCCCTCCCCCTCGCTCCAATCTCTTAGTCAGGATGTGGGCGGTCTCTCGGGCAGCAGCTTAGGCGTCGTCACGTGGTGGGCTCTGGCGGGCTCCTCTAGCGACTCCGGGCCGGTCCAGGGCGGCTCTGCGGGGGCCCTCGACGGGGCCAGGGGCGTCGCGAGCTACGACGTCGGGGCCTCAGATAGTCAAGCGCTGTGGGAGACGATCAACGGAGTGGAGGCAGATTGCCAAATCATTCTCCAGATGTCTAAAACATGTGTTCAACATGCTACTAAATAGATGAAACGCGTTTAAAACGTGCCTCGAAGAATTAGAAGCACGCCGAATACTTTTCAAGACATGCTTAAATCCGTGATAGAACGACCAGAGCGCCCATTGCCATGGCATCCACAAGTCACGCGGCCCGGGGCTCAGCATCGCCGATAGAAGCGCCCCTCATCGCCGACTTGGCCTTCGTCGACACCCCGCCAGACCCCGCCCAGGAACCAATGTTTGTTGCCAGTGTGCCCCGGAGTGTGCGACAGGGGGGCTCGGACTCTCCTAGGGGGACTGGGTCAGGCCGTGCAAGAGTCGCGCCCGCAGGGCGCTCCAGGAGGCCCCGGGGACAAAAAGGGGGGGGGGCCCTGTGCCTGGAATTATTTTCGGCCCCGTCGCGCGAAGGGAGAATTGCAGAGGGGTGGTTTTGACGTTTCGCCTTCGATTGGCCAGGAGACAGGCAGGGGCCTTCGCCCCCCTTCGGACCGCAAGCGATTGTGGATCCAGCTACGGAGGCCGACAGGCCCCACGTCGCACTCATGTCTCCGCCTTTTGCGGTGCTCAGCCAGGCCGGGGCCGCTGCTTCGCGCGTGGCCCCTGCCGCGAGAGTCAGGTTGGAGCAGGGCGCCATTTTGTGCATGACGCTGCGCGCCCAAGCGGCTCTGAGCATCAGGTTTCCCAGGGAAGGTCGTTTTGGTTTGAGCATCTGGAGTCGGCGGGCAGCTGGCAGATGGGCCGCGCAGCATGCGGCGTCTTTTCCAGGCGCCCAGGCCGCGGCTGGCGACCTGTGCGAGCGCGGTTTCAGCGTCGCCCCGGGAACGTCGCCCAGGAAGCCAGCGCGTTTTCTCTCTGTCTGCCCCGTGCTTATGGCCGCTTCTAGTGCTCGGGCGAGCATCCCCATTTCCCTTTGGGCGGAGGTGGGGGGGCGCGAGCTGCCTGGCGTTGCCCTTCGGCGCTGGCGGCCGCCATCGGCCGCGGGATCTAGCTTGCGTCTGAGCGGCGGGTCCTCGGCAGGGCTCTCTCTCTATCTCTCTCTCTCTCTCTCTTTCTCTCTGCCTGTTTCCAGGGCCCCAGGCGAGTTTCTATCTTTTCCTGGGGATCTCTCTTTTCTTCAGGGTCCCAAGGGCGGGGGGGCGACCCGCTCCCGGAGGTGCCGGGTGAGCCCACTCATCCAGGGGGCGCCGGGTCCAGTGTTCCAGTTCCAGGGCCCCCCAGTTCGGAGAGTAAGGGTCCGGTCCAGGGCGCTCACCCTTCGGGGGGTTCAAAACGTGACCCAGAACATTTGCGTTGATCTCGGACATCCCAGGAAATCAAAGTTCTTGCGTGCCTTGAGAGCGGAATATCCGCAGTGCCAGTCGGAGGCTTGTCCTCGCTGGCGCAGGAAGGCTCGGCTTCCCGGGGCGTCCAGATTTAACGAGCTCATTGCCATGGACTCGCTGCAGGTTTTCACGATGCTGGAAAATGCCGCGGCTGATCAGGTGCGGCCCGCTGATGGATGCGCCCGCTGGGCGCGCCAGAGATCGCCATGGCGCCTGGGCGGTCTGCGTTCGGAGCGGGGGTGATTTCGGTGTCTCGAGGAGTTAGGGGCGCACCGCCGCATCTGCGACGTCGAGAGCCCATGGAGCAACGGTAGGTGCGAAAGGCGCGGCGGTCTAGTGAAGCGCGCGCTGCCCAGGGCAACGTCGGCGGCCTCGCTCAGAGATCGGGGGGGGGGGGGGCTGGAATATCTACCCCGCGACGTGCTAGCTGTCAAGAGTCGGCCCTGTCGCAGGGGAGGGCCCCCCCCTGCCAAATTTGTTTTCGGGGAGAACCCTCGCATGCCGCATTCTCTCCTGTCCGACGACGCAGTCGACGAGGTCGGGGTTTCTGACGTTGTCCAGGGGCCCCAGGACACGGAGGGCCCAGCGGCGGCTTTGGCGAGAAAATGTTTGTTCGGGGAGGAGGCCCGACGGACAATCGCGAGCATGGGTGCTCGGGGCGTGCTGCGGCGGGCCAGCAATTCTCGCCGCCGCGCCGATCAGTCACCCAAGTAACTGGGCCCATGTCTGGCGACGCCAAATGGGCGGAACCCGGGCGGCTCGTGGCCGTTGGATCGGCCCAGGAGCAGGTGTCTTCCAACAGGGGGCCGCAGTCTGGATCGCCATGAGGGCGCGTCTTCCTAAGTGCAGTGTCGGGCAGATTCGGGCTGCCGCGCGTGGCGAGGCTCGGGGGCCGAGCTTCGCGACGCCGCCCACGTGGCCGCCCTTCGCCAGAAGTTGCGGAATCCGAGCGGCCGGGCAGGCGCAGTTGACGTCGAGGCCGAGGGCCCCGCTCCCCCGCGGTCCCTGAGCGAGCTCAGCAGGTCGCTCGAGAATCGGCTCATCAGGCGCCCCCAGAGCCAGCCGGCGCGGCGAGGCCCGCCGCCGTTCCCAGAGCACTGGAAGAAGCCTGTATTGTGCCCCCATCTCCCCAGCCTCCTTCCGTCTCCTCGCCTCAAGTTTTGTCTCTCGAGGGCTCGGCTCCGATCGAGTCCCCCTCGTGCCCGGGGCTACCTGTGCGGCTCGGCTCGATCGAGCAGCGAGGCGGACCTTCCTCGGCGCTTCCTCCCGTGCCGGAGGCGGAGCCTTCCCCCTCCCGCTCAGAGACCGAGGATCACCCCGGTGGAGGAAAGGCTTCCAGGTCACGGATCGGCGCCGTCGGTGGCTGAAATAGAACGGTCAACCAGGAACGGGCGGCTGGACGAAACGCCGATGTGCAGTAGGAGGTCTCGCGAAGCGGAGCTCCAGACAGACCCCCACCAGCTTCCCGAGATCTCAGCGAGGCCCAGGTCGCGATCGCCGGGTCGGGCCAGTGACAGGCGGGCGAGGGCGCCCGGAACTCCCAGAGGCTCGCGGCGCGCTGATCTGGAAGATGAGTTCCAGGACGAGCAAATCTGGGATGAGTTGCGCAGCTGGTTTTGTTCCGATTAGGTTTTCTGGGCGTCGGTTGGGATCGCCTCGCCGAGTTTCGCATTTGTTTCGGGATCCTCTGAGTCGCCGCTGCCCTGCCGGGGTGCTGAGGTCTCGCTCAAGTCTCTCTCGCCTCAGGGGCGAGAGCTCTTCGTGTTCTCGGGCGCCAAGGAGCGGCGGGTGAGAGGCTGTTCGGGCCGTTCCCGCTCCAGAGGTCCAGTTGACCAGGAGACGTTGTCCCGACCGCATTTTGGGGCCCCGGATGTTCGCGTCGGTCGCGCCGAATTAGCCTGCCGCTCCGCGCGCGAACATGCGCGGGCCAGCGCGGCCGCAGAGATGCACCAGCCAACGCCCAGCGCACGCCGCGATCGCTTCCGAAAGGGCTCGGCAAACCAAGTTGCGGGCGGGTGGGTGGGGCGATTGCGCGAGCAGTGGAGTTAACCACTTCAAGTTCGGCAAGTGTTTTTTTTGTCTCTTCTAGAAAGAATTCGGATCCATTCCCGCCCGGGTTTATCGGCCCCCTTTTTTCGCATTGCAATTTACATATGATTATGCCCCGTCGTCCATCCTAGATATGAGCCCATGCCACCCCAGCCGAGTCGGCCCCCACCATGCTCTGCCAAAAAAATTGCGCGCATATTCGTTTATCAAACATCAGCCGTTTTCAAGGACCCCTTGCAAAACATGAGACGAAGTGCGTTCGCGCGTCGTCGCGCGCGCGCGGGCCGAAATCCTTCAAACACTCTCGGTTTCGGAAGGAATCCAAAATCGACTGTCCAAAAAACGCATTCCAAACATATGGCTTCGCAACGAAGATTATATATATATATGTATAAAGCGCGCGCTCTTGCAAACTCTTAAGAAAACCATGGGCTTTCTAACGTGTTCACAACATGCTACCAAACTTACCTCGCGCGCGCGCACGTCGAAATCGCTCGAACGCCTTCGCACGCGTGCCGTCGCGAGAACCCTCTGTAACGAATGGGGCGAAGCGCGCGTGTCGTCGCGCGCGCATGCCGACGTGCTTTAGAAGCTATCGTTGTCGCAGCGATTTCAAAACCAGACGTTTATATATACATATTTACATATACAGAAGGTTTCTGAACATCAGTTATCAAAAAAAAGCTTGGGCGCGCTCTCTCGCGAATTCTTTAGAAAACCATTTTTCTCGGCATCTTCATGGAATTCTGCCGAGCGGGCCTCTGGCGCCGCATGCGGACATCATTCGCGCGCCCTGTCGCGCGTGCTGGGGAGGGGGGGCGCGATCCGCGCCGTGCAAAACCACGCGGGCCACTCGCGCGCCGGCCGCGCGCGCGTGTCAAATTCTTCCCAAAGGAATCCATCGCCGACGCGAGGGCGCCGTCATCGTCGCCAGCGTGATCAGCGTCGGCGCCCGCGCTGGCCGCGCCTTCGTGAGTGCGAACATCGTCGCCGGCATCGCCGCTATCGCCGTCGCGTCTACCGTAGTCGGCGTCGCCATCATGATACCGCGCCCGCCCAAGTGGCCGACTCGCACTGAAGTGCCCGCTGGGGCGCGCCCGGCGGCCTGGCGGCCGCCGCCCCCGCGGCCGCGTCGGTGGCGCCGATTAGCTGGCCGCTGCGCGCGCGTGCTAGGGTTGGCGCGGCCGCAGGGATGCATTGGCCAGCGCCGAGCATGCACCGCAATCGCCGCCGCGTGTGTTGTACAAACCAAGTTGGGGGTGGGTGGGCGGTATGTTTGCGCGAGCAGTGGAGGCGGTCGAGCGCCGCGCAAGGTGGTTCGTATTTCTTCTCCTAAGAAGGACATAGGCCCCCTCCCCAGACTTATCGACGCCCCGGGAACCTATGCAAAACGCATATCATTCTGACCCAATGTCCACTCTACCTCTGAATTCATATTATCCCAGCCAAACCGGTATCGACCCCCTCTCGGTTCCCTTGCAACAAATACTATGCGCGCGCACTCGTGCATCACGAGTCGCAAGTTTTCACGCATCCGCATTGCATTAAAAAATGCGCGCGCGTCGTCGCGCGCGCATGCCGGAATCGTTCAAAACCTTCGGTTTCGGAAGGATTTCAAAATCGATTGCCCAACAAAAAACATGTTTCTTATATACAAAAACAAAAGGGGTCGCAACATCATATTCTCAGACACAGCATGCGCGCGCTCTCGCGAATTCTTAAGCAAACAATGCGTTATATATATATATACATATATATATTTATATATATATATATATACACAAAAAACAAGCGCTTCCAGAAACTACTACCAAACGGGCTTGGCGCGCGCATGTCGAAATCGCTCGAACGCCTTTGCGCGCGTGCCGTCGCGAGAACCCCTTGCAAAAGCTGGGGCGAAGTGCGCGCGCGCGTCGTCGCGCGCGCGTGCAGGAATCCTTCAAAAACTTGTTTGGATTCTTAGCGACTCCAAAACCGAATGTCCAAAACACATACAAGAACACATGGTTTCGCCACACCGGTTTTCAAAAAAAAGCTCGCGCGCGCGCTCTTGCGAATTCTTGAGAAAACAATGTTTTTTTTTCTGTTGTTTGCGATTCTTTTCAACATTGCCATGGCATTTCGGAAACGGCTCTCTGGCGCCGCATGCGGACATTGCAGCCCTTGCGCGCGTGTTGGGGGGGGGGCCGATCCGCGTCAAAAAAACCATGCGGACCACTCTCGCGCGTCGGCCGCGCGCGCATGTCGAACTCTTCCCAAGACCTCCATCACCGACGCGAGGGCGCCGTCATCGCCGCCGGCACGACCAGCATCGCGGCGCCCGCGCTGGCCGTGGTCGTCGCTGTCAGCACCGTCGCCAGCATCGCTACTATCATCACCGTGTCTACCGTTGTCGACGTTGCCATGGTGCCGCGCCCGTCCAAGTCGCCGAATCGCACGGAAGTGCCCCCCTGGGATGCGCCCAACGGTCAGCACCACCGCGCGCGCGTCGGTCGCGCCACAGTGCATGCGCGCGCGTGCATGCGCGGGTTGTCGCGGCCGCAGGGATGCACTGGCCAGCGCCAAGCACTTATCGCAATCGCCGCCGCAATGGGGTTTGCAAACCAAGTTGCGAGTGGGTGGGTGGGATTTAAGCGCGAGCAGTGGAGTGGACAATTTCAATTTGAGCATTGAATAAATGCACCGCGTAAATTGCACCGTGATCATTGCACCGCGTAGACTGCACTACATAGGTTGCATCGCATACACTGTATCAGATAGATTGCACCGCGTAGACTGCAAGAACCTACTGTTTAGGGCCCACGCTGGTTAGCATGAGTTGATCGGGATAGATATATTCTCGAACAGTAGACGCCCATGCGCATTGAAAAGAATCGGCGAGCGGATCCTCTCTCTTCCCTCCTGTCGCCCGATGAAGTGCGAGCGTGCAGGACTATGGTCGTTCAGATTCAGTGGGTCGGTCGCGAGACACGCCGAGGCGTCGCAGGCGGTGCCTCTTCTCAGTCTGCCGCCCTGCCAACGCCCGCGCTCGATGGCACCGTGCTGTGCTGCAACATAACTCGTCATCTGAAGTCGTCGGCCTCCCAGAGGGTTTCGATTTGGCCCCTGGACCCTCTCGAGGTCACGTTCGCGACCGTCTCGGACGCCGGCGCGCTGGGTTCGGTTCGGAGGGATGGTGCGCAGGGAGCCTTTTGTCATCGTTGCGGCGGATGCAGATATTAGGAAAAACCGGAGGGCGAAGGCCTCGTTGCTTGCCTGGAGGTCAATCCGCCCCATGCGAGTCGCGTCGTCTACGAGCGCGGCCGAAACTTTCAGTTTTCCCGCCGCCCTAGGAAAAACCCAGTGGTTGCAGGCGACGTGACGGGGCGCCATTTTTCATAATGTTGTTCGCCCCCTCGGCATCTAAGCCAGGTCCCCTTCTCCGTGATTATGAGTTATTCCTGTTCGTTGGCCGAATGTGTGTCCTCGTTGTCTGTTGTGGGCGCCAAACGCGTCTTCGATGCGCTAAGCCGTAACAGTGCCAGGTCAAAGCAGGACCACCGTGCCGCTATACAATTAGCAGTAGTCCGTGATGCCATGAGTTCGGTAGGCATTCAAATCAGATGGGTCCCGCACGGCCGCGTTGCGGCCGACGCCCTGACAAAATCATATCCAGGTCGAGGACATCGAGCGTTCACAGAATTGTTGTACTGTGGAATGTTGCTCCTCGTAGATGAAGAAAGGCAGTTATCAGAGCGAGTTCAAAACAATTCCCTCAAGAGCCGATCTCCTGAGGCCTCAAGGCGAGAATTGGCAAAGGCTGGAGAGGCTCTGTGATAGTCAAGGATGTTCGGGAGGCTGGTGAGGGCGTCTGTGATCTCATTCCTGTCCCAGTGAAAGTGGACCCGCTGTTTTGTTTAACTTCCTCTCCCCTCACCTCTGCGTGCCCTATGAGACAAACGTGCACTCCGCAACCATTATGGCTTGTGGGGCACTGGCGCGCCCAAGGACTGTAGTGAATCTCGGGTGCTTCCGAGCGTGCCCAGATATATTTGTCGATCGTCTTTGTGATCTCTTATGCTCCCATGCCGGCCGACACCGTGTGTGCTCGGCAGTCAGGCTTTCGAGACATGCGGTGGTTTGCGAGTTGTCGTTGATGTCGCAGTTGTTATATTGTTTGTGTTGGTTGTATTGTTTCTAGTTAGGTGACGATTTTGACTGCGACGGTGATGATGCTGATGCTGATGCTGATGGCGGTGGTGATGATGATGATGATGGTGGTGATGGCGGTGGTGGTGGTGATGGTGACAGCGATGGTGACGATGACCTGCCGATTGTGTTTTCGATGATGACGGTGGTGCTGGTGATTCTGGTGACCATGGTGGTGGTGATGAGGATGACGACAATGCTTACGGTGATGACGATGGTGATGATGATGATGCTGATGATAATGATGATGATGATGATGATGATGATGATGATGATGGTGATGATGATGCTGATGATGATGATGATGATGATGACGATGATGATGATGATGATGATGCGGATGGTAATGCTGATGGTGATGATGAGGATGACGACGATGAGGATGAGGACAATGATGAGGATTACTGTGGTGGTGACGGTGGTGGTGATGGTGCTGGTGACGGTGATGGTGATGCTGTTGTTGATGATGATGGTAGTGGTGGTGATGATGGTTGTGATGGTGACCGCGGTGGTGACGATGGATCTTCGTGTGGTGGTGGCGATTGGTTTGATGGTGGTGTTGGTTCTGAGGACACTTATGATGGCGAGTAGGTTAGTGATGAGGATGGTGCTGCTGCTGGTGCTACTGCTGCTGCTACTGCTGCTGCGGCGGATGACGATGGTGATGACGATGGCCATGGTGATGGTGACGATGATGATCATGGTGGTGATAATGATGAGGATGATGAGGATGATGATGATGATGATGATGATGATGACGATGATGATGATGATGATGATGATGATGACGATAAAGATGGCGATGACGATGCGGATGACGATGCTTGCTGATGGCGATGCTGATCAGGCTGATGACGATGGTAACGATGCGAACGATCATGACGATGCCATTGACCATGCAGACGTGTATGATGGTGCGGGTGGTCGGATTGTGTTCCCCACGTTGTCCACACAACCGTGGGTCGTGCTCGGGCCCCCATCCCCATCTGCACTCCCTGACTGAATCGCCCCTTTTGCTGCTTCTCCTCTCGTTGTTCACCCGTGTGCCAGCCGCCGCGGCCCAAACCGCAGTGCGATCAGGGGAACTCTGGCTAGCCCCCGCGGGCCAGCCTCGCATCTCTATCCGTAGATGCGCTCCCCTACGGCTGCGAGGGCCGTGGCGGCCGCAGCGGCGCTGTCGGCGTTGGCGGCGTTGGCAGAGCTGCGCCCGTTTGCCTTGGGCGGGTCGGCCGCCTGGGTGGGCGGACCTCGGCCATCGCGCGCGGGGGCCAGGAGGGCAGCCAGGCGCACGGAGGACAACATTGTCTTGGCGAAGGACCTAACCACATGCAGTTGTATCTACCGCATTGTGGGTACCGCTTTTGGGGGAGATTTCTATGAGGCCACGAAACGTATGAAGGGTGTGCCGAAGTGGTGGACTTTGCCGCTGAGGCCTTCGGTGTCATTATGGGGCCACACAGCGTGTGAGGGGTGCGCCGACATGGGGCGGCACCGGCATGCGAACCCTGCCACTGGGGCCTTCGATGGAGCTTCCTATGGGGCCATGAAATCTACGAGGGGTGCGCCGACATGGGGCGGCACCGCCATGGGAACCCTTCCACTGGGGCCTTTGGCTGAGCTGCTTGTGGGGCCACGAAACGTACGAGGGGTGCGCCGACCTGGGGCGGGGCCGCCATGCGAACCCTGCCATTGGTGCCTTCCGCGGAGCTTCCTGTGGGGCCACAAAACGTGCGAGGGGTGCGCCGACATGGGGCGGAGCCGCCATGCGAACCCTGCCACTGGGGCCTTCAGTGGAGCTCCCTATGTGGCCACGACAGATGTGAGGGGTGTGCCGAAATGGACGCGCGCAGGAGGGCAGGGTCAGGGATGGGGAGGAGGGAGGAGGGAAGGGGGGAGGAGGGCCATTCGTAGGGAAACGCAGGGCGCTGCGGATTCAAAACGAAAACCCAACACCACGGGATGGTTGGGAACAACATCTCAAGAAGGCAGGGATGTACTGGCGGGCTCTGGTGAGGTACACGGCTGGACAGCTCGTAGACGACAACCCGCGAGGGTCAGAGCGGACTCATGGGGCGCCTCTGCGCCAGAGCCCGCTCAGGGAAAGTTTCTGCCATTGCCAGTTTTAATCTCCCTTTCAGGCGGGCGCTCTCCACAGAGCGCTCCGAGGCATTCCTGAAGTGCGTGGAATATTACGACCCGAACGACCCCAGCAACGAGCCGTTCAGCGAGGGGCCCCCTCCGACGGGCTTCCGGGACCTCACCCAGTGCATCTCTCCGTACCACCCGAACCCGGAGTGGCAGATCTGGCCCGAGCCCCCTGGCCATTTCGAGCGTGACCAGAAGGTAGCCTCCATGTACACGCTGGCTAGCGGTGCCGGGCAGCCCCGAACTCGGCTCGGCTCGGACCTGGCCCGCCTGTGCGCTGGCGCTCACGGCCTTACAGCCAAGACGCAGAAATCAGAACCACTTCGGGCCCAGGAGGGGCTCTGGTATTCGGGCCGTTCCTTAGACCTGGGTCGGGGACCTATTCGTGGCCGAGGCTTGCCGTGGCCAGAGCAGCCCCTTCGTTGATTATTCTGCGTTCCTTATGGTAGCATTATGACTGTATCTGGTCCACTGGTGGGGACGCCACACCCCCGTCGCCCTGGCTCTGGGCTCCCAGCTTGGACGCCCGGGCAAAGCTCATGTGGCGGCGCTTCAGGGACAGGTTTTTGTGCGACCTCGGTCAGGGGCGTTCGGGCGCACGAGGGAAGTCAGTGGCAACGTTAGAGGGGGATTGGCGCAGGAGGTGATGCAGCGACCCCCAATCGCATAATTATCCCCGATATACGGGCCCGATGGCCCACCCCGCCCAGGAATATGCGGATTCTCTATCGAAGGCCTATCGCTGATCTATCGGCGGAGTATCGTCGATTTCAGACCAGAGTCCGAAGGGGCAGGAGCGATTCGAACATTGACGGTCTTCTGGACTTCTCCTGGTCGTGCGTGGGGAGGGTGCCCTGGCGCAAGCGGACTGGCAGGATATCCACAGGAGTGTCCAGAGCAGTTTTGCACCTGACGTGTTAGTGCGGTCGGGTCGAGTCGAGCACGGGTATTTCAGGCATGTTCAAGGACATCAACAAGGCCCTGCGCGAGGATAACGAGGACGCCATGCGTCGCCTGGCCCCGATGATTTGGGAAATCCGCCACATCTTGAAGTTCCAGAGGGACAAGATCTGCACCCCCGAAGGCCGTAAGTGCAAGCCTTTCATGGGTCAGCTCGTGCGAGGGCTGGACTTACCACAAGACCAGGTGGAAGCGGTGGCTAATGAGTACAAGGTCGGTATGGAATTCAGCTGGCCAGCCTTCACGTCGTGTCAGATGGACGAGGGAGACCAGGGAGGTCTGTGGCCCTTCGAAGGGAATCTCCACTTTGAGATAGCATGCAATATCGATCCGAGGACCATGGACGCGGAGGAGATCTTTGCCCCTGTGAGGATCGGCCGCTTTCTAGGTGGCTCGACTGAGGTTTTGCTGCCACCGCACACGAAGTTCAAGGTCGTGGGAGAGCGCGAGGTCGAAAGGGTGCGTGAGAACGATTTGCCGCCGTTTGATGTGTACACCAAGATTTTGGAGGTTGTGGAGCTGCCAACTCCCATGAAGAAGCCCCGCTGAGGGCGGTTGCGGTCTTCTTATGATTCTCTATGTCTGCAGACATGCGGTGAGCGAGCGCCGGGCGAGCTTCTGTGACACGCGCACACCAGCGCGGAGAGACGAAGTCTTAAATTTGGGCTGGGGCGCTTGAACCCAATATGCATCTAAACGAATGCCGAGGCTGGGTGCTCGAAAGACGGGGTGACGTCGATGGGCACCGCGGGATCCCAGGGGCGAGGTCTGGCATTCTGTTCGAGCACTTCTCCTCCCCGCGCTGGATCAGACGCGTGCTCCTAGAAGTAGATGGACCCGCTTCTTTGCTCCCACCAACGCTGGCCCGCTCGGCAACATCCTACCAGAAGAGGCTCGGTGCCACCGGCATCGTGCGCAAGGCTCTTCTCGGGAGGATGGTTTGCAGAGAGAGGGTCGGCGCTTGCGAGAGCGTGGAGGCGAGTCTGTAAGAGAGACCGTCTTCCTCGTCTTGCTTGCAGCAGTCCTCGGCCTCCTCAGCCCGGGCACCGCGTGAGGACCAGGCGCGGCGGCCTCGGGCTGGGCTTTGGCGGCGCCGCGCGATGTATGTGAGAGAAAGCTCATGGCAAGCAGGATAATGGTACCCCATCGATGGGGCCAGGAGCGGGGAGACTTCTTCTCCAGACCCCCCAATCGGGATCGAAGTAGACGGGTTCGGAGTATCGCGCCGCATGGCCGATGCATCGGCGATATGGCGCGATACCGACCCCGTTCTTCTCCATGTCGCCGTCCGCGATGCATCACCGATGCGTTGGTGATGTGGCGCGATCCTCCGATCCCATCTACCCTGACCCCATGTGTGGAGCCTGAAGGCAAGCGTACTTAGAAGACTGTCCGGCTGGTGTTGATGTGCGCATATATATGTATATGTGTATATATATATGTATATATACATATATATATATATATATGTGAGACACATTTCTATCTACACACATATTTACACATAGCTATGTAAGTGTGTATATACATACATATATATACATATTGTTTATCTGACCGTCGCCGCACTAATCCAGGGGGCCCAAGAGGCTTGCAGGGTACTTTTCGGACGCAGTTGTGACCCCTCTTGGGGGCTGTTTTGGTATCTCTTGGGGCCTTTTGGGGGGCCTCTTGGGGAGCTGGGACCTGTTGGGGGCCTCTATACGGGTCTTTGGTGCCTCTCGGGGGCCGTTTGGGGGCCCCCTTGGGCCGTCTTGGCGCCTCTTGGGCCGTCTTGGGGCCCTCTTGGGCCGTCGTGGGGGCCTCTTGAATGCCTCTTGGGCCGTCTTGGGGCGATCTGGGGGGCATCTTGGGCCGCCTTGGAGCGTCGGGAAGGTGAGAAGTTGTTGATGCTGAACATGTACGTATTACGAAAGGAATTTGGCGAATTCGGCCTACTGGGGCTCCCTTGGGAGGCCTCTTGGGGTGTCTTGGGGCGACAAGGGGGCCTCTGGGACTGTCTTGGGGCCATTGTGGGCGGCGTGTAGCCCTCTTGGCCCACCTTGGGGCCCTCTGGAAGCCATCAGGAGCCGTCTTGGGCCTACCAGGCGCGCTCGGGACCCAGCGGCCCCCAGCGGGACGCAGGTCTAGCTGGATCAGTTTTCCATGTAAGTAAGTATTCACTTTATTAGTATAGCTATATTTGTGTTAGAGTATGTAGAACTTGATGGACGTGTGTGCATATATCTATATGTATGTCTATGCTTATGTATATTTCAATGTGTATGTATAGTGTATATATGTATATCTGTATACATATACACATATATGTATACAAGACTGCATTGGCGCTTCGCGCCGTGCACCTTGGTCCTTGAGGCTTTGCATCTGTTGGTCGTTCGCGTCATCCTTAGTGGCCTTCGAAATTTGGCCCCTTCCCTGCGTTGGTTTTCAGAAGTCTTCGAAAGTTCGGGCGATCCCTGGCCCTTCCCGGGCCCCTGGGGGCTCTCGAAAGGCGCCGGGTGGAGGGCGAAGGAAAGGAGTGAGAGAATCTCGGGGAGCGAGGACAGGAAGCGGATGTGGGGGAGGACGAGTGGTGGAGCGGCAGAAAGAGGAGGAGGAGGAGGAGGAGGAGGAGGAGGAAGAGGAGGAGGAGGAGAAGGAAGAGGAGGGCGCCTTCGGGGGACGGCGAAAAATGTTGCAGCGGGTTTCAGCGGGTCGCAACGGGGCACGCGAACGCAAGTAATTCTTGGGGAATGCACCCAATCCTGGGTTCGCAACAGATTTCCGGGATTTGTGGTTGCGAGCCCGGAATTCGGGTTAGTTTGGTGGAAAACGCCGTGTGGGCCTTGTTGGAGCCCTGGTGGGCCGGCTTGGGGCCGTCTCGAGCCATCTTGGGCCTATCTTGGGCCGTGTTGGGGAGCTTGGGCCCTTTAGGGACGTTACGGGGGCTACGTGTTGGCATCCCATGGCCTTTTGGGGGGCCTCCCATGGCCTCCTTGGGTTTCTCTTGGTGGCCTTGTGAAGGCCTGTTGGGCCTCTTTTTGGCTCATTGGGGATTTCTTTGGGCAGTCTTGGGGCCGTCCAGGCCGTCTCGAGGCTCTCTTGGGGGAATCTTGGGCCGTCTTGGGGGCCTCTGGAGGCTATCTGGGTCCTTCTTGGAGCGCTCTTGTGCTGTCTTGGGTCTCTCTTTGGCCTCTCTGATCACCGCCCTGATCGCTTCGGGGCCTTGTGAGGGCCTGTCGGGCTTCTTTTTGGCTCATGTGTGGCTTCCTTGGGTAGTCTTGGGGCCATCCAGGCCGTCTAGATGCTCTTTTGGGGGTCTCTTGGGCCCTGCTGAGGGCCTCCTGGGCCGTCTTGGGGGCCTCTGGAGGCCGTCTGGGTCCTTCTTGGAGCGCTCTTGTGCTGTCTTGGGTCTCTCTTCGGCCTGTCTGACCACCGCTCTGATCGCTTGGGGCCTTGTGAGGGCCTGTCGGGCTTCTTTTTGGCTCAGTTGGGGCTTCCTTGGGCAATCTTGGGGCCATCCAGGCCGTCTAGAGGCTCTCTTGGAGGTCTCTTGGGCCGTCTTGGGGCGATACTGGAGGCCTTTTTGGCTGTTGTGGACGCTGCTCAGACCCGAACAGCGAATGCGCTGAAAACGTTTCCCTAAGAGAATGAAGCGACGTTTGCGTTCTGGGAGTCCTGCTGAGGGCTTCCTGGGCCGTCTTGGGGGCCTCTGGAGGCTATCTGGGTCCTTCTTGGAGCGCTCTTGTGCTGTCTTGGGTCTCTCTTCTCTGATCACCGCTCTGATCGCTTAGGGCCTGCTGGCAGGACCCGGCTAAACGCCCTGGGAGGTCCAGGACGAGCCGGGGGACCTTTGGCAAAGATGTCGGATGCCCCCGGAAACCCCCGATCCTGGGGGTCCAGTATCGGGAGCCTTGAGACGGGGGTCAATGCAAACGGGGGTCAGCCAGAGCGCCCGATCTTGCAGGATCCTGCAGGGCCAGCGCACTGACCCAGCCTTGGGTGCAGGATCCTGCAGGATCTTGCAGGATCCTTCGCATTGACACGGGTTTTGGTGCAGGATCTTGCAGGATCTTGCAGGATTCTGCAAGGCCTGACTGACCCGGGTCTGGATTGACCTGGGCCAGAATGTCCCCGACAGTAGTTTTTGTTGGGGGTGGGGCTGGCGGGTTCCCCCCCCCTCCCCCGGCTTGTAAACATATAAGAAGAGGAATGTTCCGACCCCATTTGGGAGGCCTCCATCTTCGCACTTTGCACGGCGCAGGCAATCGTCCGAGCAGTTTTGCCTCAGACGGTCGGGTGTGTGCTCGCTAGCCGCGGCCAGAACTGAGAGCTTTTCCGAGCTTCGCTCAGCTTTGAGCAGCTTTGTCCGATCGCTCTGGCTCAGCTCATCTCAGCTCCGCTTGTTCTGGCTCGGCGTGGCTCGGCACTTGTTGGCGCCCCGTGCACGGGGGGGCACCCGATGGCCACCACATGTTGGCTGAAGCCAGGACCCCCTGGGAACCCTCAGGCCCACCCAGGCCGAAGGCGGTTATGCCAAGAGTCTACACGGGGGAAGGGGGCCCCGCTCGGTGCTGCTTGAGTTGTCCGTGCCGGCGAGGAGCAGGAAGGAGAGGAGTGCGTCAGCAGTTGAAGGAGCAGGAGGGGGAGGAGGGCGACGACGACGGCTCGCTGGAGGAGTGGTCCGGAGGGCTCCCGAGAGGTCTGGGGGGTCCGGAGGGAGAATCCGGAGAGGTTTGGGGTCTCTGGAGGGGGGGGGTCCGAGTGACCGGGGGGTCCCGAGGGTTGAGGGGGTCGGCGTCGTCGTCGTCGTCGTCGTCGTCGTTGTCGTCGTCGTCGTCGTCGTCGTCGTCGTCGTCGTCGAAGGAAAGAGCGTGGAGGTCCCGAGGGACAGAGGGTTCCCTTGACCAGGGGCCCCTTCGCTTTCCCCCCTCTGGTGTCCCTCTGAGCGCCCTCTTTGAAATTTCTTGGGCCGTATTGTGGGTCTCCTTGACCGTCGGGCCTGACGTCCGAAAGGGCGAGAGCGCTATAATCTTACAAACACATGTGGAAGATCAGTGACTTTCGCCTCGTGGGGCCCTCTGCGGGGTCACCGTGGAGCCCTCTTGGGGCGTCGCGGTGGCCTGATGCGCCGCCTGGAGTCCTTCTTTGGCCGTTGGAGCGCTCTTGGGCAGTATCGAAGGCTCTTGGATCGTGCTGAGGCCTTCTTGCGAACCAATTGGCTTGTTTTGGAGCTCTCTTGCCTCAGGACAGTCACGCGACACACCCCAGAAGTCACGCGCCACGCCAAAAGAAATCCGTCGGTTTGGGATTTGGCCCCATTGGAACGTTTTGATAAGATTCAGTGCAGAACACTCGAAGGGCCATGAGAACACTCCACTCAGTACCTACGGCACGGAGGCGGATTAGTGCACCAGGCATGGGGTATTGGCTGGGAAAGGCCGACTGCGACACGGACGGCTAAGCATAGGGCGCCAACGCATATGTCATCAGCCATACAGACCGACCGAAGCAGCCGAATGCACCGCGGTCCAGCTCCTAAGAGGGCAAGTGCGACCCCCTCAAGTGAAAGCCTTTTCGGGGGAACAGGCTCAGTTTCATCGAGCACTCAAGAGCAATTGCTCAAAGTGTCAGCTATTAGCCGATATCAGCGCGCAATCGGGCACAGCTAATTACGACAAGAGTGCCCGCGGTCGCATGGCATCTGGTTTCCAGCGGCTGATTTTCATTCGAAAGGCCCGCGCAAGGCGAGAACGACAAGCTTGCTGAACAGACTGGGTTTGACACGACTTGCACAATCCTTCTGCCCGCGAGCCGTCGCCCGGTGGCGCGCCTGGCGTCGACGCGCAGCCCGACTAAGCACCCGCGACGCCGGGGCGCACGCTGGGTTCCACATCTCCAGCAGCAGCCCGTGACCTTATACCGACGGACAGTGAGAACCCGTGCGCTGGAACGACGAAACAAACCCACAGCTTCACTTCCAGCACAACTCTGTACTGGCGCCAGAGCGCTCACTCCTGCTTGTGGGAAGGGACCGGTGTGTTAGCGCTCGCCCCAGCGCCGTGTGTGCAGAGCATACCACTGCGCAGCCGAGTTGCACCCCTATCGTGAAGCATGTTCCCACGCGTGCATACAGATACTGTCCACCTGGCAGTGACGTGAGGGGTGCATGCAAGGCCAGATGGAACAGCTACGGCTGCAGGCGTCACCCTGGACGAAGGACATCGGCGACGGCGACTTCACCAATGGCAGCAGCACGCAGCACAGGCGATATGCGATGGCCAGTGGAGCCATCCTGGCCATCCGCGCAGCGCCACCAGAACCGACACTGCACGGAGCGGCATGGACCGAGCGATGGCACAAAGCATGCGCGGCAGCTCCAATCGCTACGCGACGGCGCTGCCTGATGGGGACGGTCGAGCGGCGCCGCTCGCTGACCCCGCCGCGCGGCCCGCGGTCCCTGCACACAACGGGCGCCATCGCGCTTCCTCTGCTGGGGGAAGGTGGAGCTTGGAGGCAGAGGGGCGGAGGAGGGTCAGGATGAGAGCCATACACCAACATGTATAACCGAGACCATCCTGGGCCCTGGGAGGGTGTATAGACCCTCGTGGCCTCGGCCAGGAGGGCGCACACACCATGCCAGGGCCCAGGACCTGGCCCGGCACGGTGGTGGTGCATGGGTGCCTTCTGCGGGATGGGGGGAGGAGTGGATCTGCCCCTCGGCAGCGGGGAGGCAGCCGATGGCCCCGAGCGCCCCTGCGCCGGGGGCTTCGGGTCCATCCGCGCCGCGTACGGCGAGCTCGGCTCTGGCGGCTACTACGAGGCCGGAAGGGGCGATAGCTCTGTGTCAGTTGCCTGGGGGACGGGGGAGGGGCGGCCAGATTCGAAGGGGGTTCTGTCAGGCCCAGGACGAGCATACATCGCTCCATGGCGTTCAGGAGTGTTCTCAGAGTACTGGTGCGCTCTGAAACGGCCGGGGCGCCCGATGCATCCTCGAGACCCGTCCTCAGAGATTCCCGATTTATACCATGCCCGATTTGGGTTTCATCCTGCCTTACTTCGTCGTCAGTGGGAGAAGGGTGGCGGCGGCGGAGGAGGACGAGGAGGAGGAGGAGGAGGAGGAGGAAAAGGAGGAATAGGGGAAGCAGCAGAAGCATGCGGAAGAGGAAGAGAAAGAGGAGGTGGTGGTGGGTGGGTGGGTGGGTGGGTGGGTGGGTGGTGGCCACTGCGTAAAGGAAACGAGTCCCGAGCAGAGCAACACGCACCATGACTAAGACGACGCCGACGACGACGACCGAGACGAGGCGCGCTTACGATCTGCACCGCAGCACGGATTCGGGACAGGGCCACCCTGCGAGGCTCGGTTCATAACACATCGTTGAGCGGTGCTGCTGCCTCTCCCCGAGCACAGCCCTCCCACCCCTGGAGTAGCCGCAAAACATTTCGGGCTTGCACCGTCTGGCCTTGCTGAGACCAGGGGCGTCTTTCGGCACCCTCTCCCCAGACCTCGTCAGGGCCACCGACGTGGGAGAGGGGGCGACGGAGTGGGAGGAGTGGGAGGGAGGGTGGAGGAAGGGGAGGGTGGATGAGGCGGGGGGGAGCGGCAGCATCAGTAGTCGGCTGATGACGAGAAGGGGGACGCGGACGTTTTGGGACGAAGCGAGAAGGAGATGGGATGGAGGAAGATGGCCAGGGTGAGGGGTGGGAGGAGGTGGGCGGGAGGAGAGAAGGGAAATAGATAATAAGCGGGACTGGGAGCGGGAGGGGGAGTGTAAGGAGGAGGGGGATGAGGAGGCGAGGATGTGATGGGGAGGGAGAGTGATAGAGGGGAAGGGCGAAGGTGAGGGCAGAGAGAAGGGGTGGAGCAGGGAGAGGAGAAGGAGGCGGGCGGGTGGGAAAGGATGAGGGAAATGGAGGAGGATAACAATGCAAATGGGGATGGCGATGATGATGACGACGGCGATGATAGTGATGATGATGGTGAAGATTAGGATGAGGGTGATTCTGGTGATGATGATGCCGATAATGATGATGATGCTGATGATGATGATGATGGTCATGATGCTGGTCATGATGATGAGGATCAGGACGGGGATGATGATGATGATGATGATGATGATGATGATGATGCTGATGATGCTGCTGCTGCTGATGATACAGAGGTGGATGAGGATGATGATGGTGATGAGGACGATGCTGACGATGATGTTGCTGCTGATGATGATGTTGCTGATGAGGATGCAGCTGATGCTGATGATGATATTGATGCTGATGATGACGCTGTTGATGATGATGGTGATACCGATGATGCTGATGATGATGATGATGATGATGATGGTGGTGATGATGATGATGATGCTGCTGCTGCTGCTGATGATGATCGTGTTGGTGGCCATGACGATGATGATGCTGTTGATGATGATGCTGCTGACGATGACGATAAGGAGGACGCTACTGATGATGGTTCTGCTGCTGATGATGATATTTGGGATGATGAGGATGAGGATGAGGATGATGATGATGGTGATGATGACGATGATGATTATGATGCTTGAAAGGATGATGCTGACGATGCTGATGAGGATGATGATGCTGCTGGTGATGATGATGGTGATGACGATGATGATGATGATGATGAAGATGATGACGATGATGATGATGATGATGATGATGATGCTGATTGTGATGATGATGATGATGACGATGATGATGCTGATGATGATGATGATGATGATGATGATGATGGTGACCACGAGGAAGAGGAGGGGGGGAGGAGGAGGAAGAGGAGGAGGAGGATGATGCTCATGATGATGACGAGGTTGAGGATGATCATGCTGATGATGCTGATGATGGTCAATGTGATTGCGATTTTGATGAGGATCAGGACGAGGATGATGGTGAGGATGAGGATGAGGATGCACATGACGATGCTGATGCTGTTGCTGGTGCTGATGATGATGAGGATTATGATGCTGCTGATGCTGATGATGGTGATGGTGGTGAGGCTGACGATGCTGATGCGGATGATGTTGATGAGTATGCTGCTGCTGATGATGAGCTTGCTCATGCTGTTGATGATGGTGGTGATGCTATTGATGTTGATGGTGATACTGTTGATGTTGATGGCGATGCTGATGAGGATGATGATGCTGCTGCTGGTGATGCTGATGCTGTTGCTGCTGCTGACGATGATGCTGCTGATGCTGCTGATTGATGGTGGTTGTAGCCATGCTGATCATGATGGTGGTGGTGGTGATGATGATGTTGCTGCTGCTGATGATGATGCTGATAACGACGACGATGCTGATGATGATGCTGATGATGATGCTGATGATGATGATGATGATGATGATGATGATGATACTGATACTGATGATGATGACGATGAGGTGGAGGAGGAGGAGCGCGGAGGAGGAACGGCAGTTGGTGACGTCGACGACGACAGCGACGAGGAGACCGAGGTCGATCATGTAGACAAGAACGACGAGGACCAGACGAAATAAGTTAGCAAGGGGGACGAGGTGAATCAGGAAGGCGTGAAGGAGGACTACGAGGAACAGGTAAGAGTAAAGGTGGATGATGAAGAGGCCTGAAGCAGGAATGCGGATTGGCCAGGGCAATCGACGCTTGATGTTCGAAGGGTCGTGTCCATTCCCCCCGTCTTCGTCGTCCTCGCCATCCTCGTCCTCATCGCCCCCGCGTCATCGTTCTCGTCCACGTCCTCATTCCCTTCCTGCTGCTACTTCCCAATGGCGGGGCAACTGAAACAGCATTCAGCTTACCCATACATGCATACCATCAGGGAGGGGGGAGGGGGTGGCACACGCCTCGGCCAGTTCGATTGGGGAAGAGATGGTCGGCTTGCGTTCATGCTCTTCAGCTTTCGTTGCGCCAGGGTGCCCAGGGGTGGACCCAGCACGCTGGCAGGCCACCGAATATGAGAAGACCCTGGCCCGTCGACTTAACGGGCCACTGATCCGCTGGCTTGTCGGGACAGGAGAGGAGGGGGGAGGAGGTGGAGGAGGAGAGAGAGAACGATGATACAGAGAGCAGGAGGAGGAAGAGGAGGAAGAGGAGGAGGAGGACGTTGAGGGGAATGTGGGATGTTGGAGAGGATTGAGCGAAGTTGAAATGATGCGGATGAGGATGAGGACGAGACAAAGAGGGAGGAAGAGCAGACACGGGCAGCCTTGGAAATGCCATCAGGTACGCGAGTCGACGTGGCCGAGCGTGATTTGGCAGAGGGTTGGGAAGGAGGGGAGACGAGAAAGTAGGGTCGCCTGGAGAACGGTCTGCATGAGCAGCAGGAGCTGGACAATCGCAGGAGCGGGCTCCAGCTTGTCTTTTTCCACCGAAGGCACATGGGGAGGAGTACACGAACCCGCACGAGCCAGCGCTGAAGAGGGCTCTGGTCACGGCATTTGAGGCGCGACATTCCCATGTGTTGTTCCGCATGCTTGTGGTTCAGTATGCCTGATTCTTAGGCCTCCATCCTTGAAGTCGAGCAACATTTGTGATAGTCTGAGCGTGAATGCCACATGTGAAGCGTGTCGACCCTCTCTGGCACATGCGTGCGATATATTTCTTGTTGCCCAGCCACAGCCGATGAGAAGGCTGTGGGCGGGCAGACGTCATCAGGCGCTCGCTCATCACCATCATCATCATCATCATCATCATCATCATCATCATCATCGTCATCGTCATCGTCATCGTCAGCACCATCATCAGCACCATCATCATAGCATCACCATCATTTCATCACCAACATCACCGTACTATGATTTCTGACGATATCGGTACCATGTCCGATCGATTGCGAAAAAACAGTTTTGCCAGTTAATTTGCTCGTCTTATGTTGCAGCACAGTAGAAGGCGTGAAACTCGTATTCCCCAGCAGCTCCCTCCGAGTGTCGCCTTGCAGCAGAGTGTTCTTTCTGTTCTTCTGATGTCGTCCCAATCTTTTCGGCCGAGTGCGTGCCTGGTTCCCGAGGATGTTGCCCTCAGAGCCCCTGATCGGATCAGGAATGTCAGTAGATATGGCTCTAGATGTGATGGTAATGTCATCAGACGTCTGATCTGCCGCCGTGTTATCGTCAAGGTTGGTTTACATACGCAATTTGACTGCTACTTCGGGTGTGAGGCCCGCGATGGCCTCACTATATCATCCACTCTGTTGTTCTCAGCTGTTTCCGTACTTACATGTTCTGGCGTGCGGTGTCCCGAATTTGGAGCACATAGTTGGCACCACAAAGATTGCGTTACAGAGGCTGCAACCCATGATTTGGACACGATATAGTGCACCACATAGGTTGCACCGCATAGCTTGCATTTCAGATTGTTCCACATGGCTTGCGTACATGCCGAACACGTTCAACAACCATCGCGCGTCCACCAAGCCTGTCAGAAACTACCATGCGGGCCACACGCGTATGTCTTCGCGCGCGCACGTCGAAATCATGTCGGGATGCCTTGATTTCCGCGGGCGCGCAATTTCACATCATCCTCATCAACGCAATCGTTATCATCAACGTCAGTGCCAGCATTATCATCGTCATCGTCATCATTACCATCGTCATCATCATCATCGTCGGCAGCAGCATCATCATCATAACCATCGTCGCGATCATCTGCGCGGCCGTCATCGTCGTCAATGTCGACGTCGTCGCCCTCGTCAAAGTTCTGCGCGCGGGCATTTGATCATCATCAGCATCATCAGCATTGTCAGCATCAATCTCAGCATCAGCATCAGCAACAGCAACTGCAGCAGCATTATCATCGTCGTCGTCGTGGTGGTGGTGGTCGTCGTCGTCAGCATCACCAACATCATCGTCATCATCATCGCCAGTGTCATCGTTGCCACCGTCATTGACATTATCATCAGTTCACCACTATTACCATCGTTGTCGTCCCCATCACTCTCATCGCCATCGGCATCAGCGTTATCACCACTGTCATCGCACATCGCCATCGTCGTTGGCGTCGCGGCCGTCACCATCGCCACCACCATATCGCGACCCGGAGGACGGACTTGTCTGCGCGATTGAGTCCCACGCGCCCGTGCGCTCGTTGAGATCATGGCCATGAGCTTTGCCACCAACTTGCGGGTGGGAGGGTGGGATGTTTGCACAAGCAGTGGAGTTGACGATTTTCAGAGTTTCGACAATCTATTGCGCCACATAGGTTGCACCACATAGGTTGCACTTCAGATGGTGCCGCATAGCCTGCGCCCTGTACATCCATGTCTAAAGAACATTTGACTCTGCCCGCATGCCGAGGCCGTACTTGTCCGTCTGGCGTTTCCAATTAGTTTTCATATTCTCATATCTACTGTGAACAATCGCGACAATACTATGCGCAGCCCACTGGCGTCGACCCCACTCGTCGTCTTCGTCAAAAGCCATGCGGCTACACGCGTTTATTAAAACGCACCTTGTAAAAGAACCCGTGTCAAACAATTCCATGCGGCGCGCGCACATACCAATGTCATCCCAAAACGTTTGATGCTCACATCGTGCCAACCACAACCTATAAACAAGCGTTGTTTTCTGAATATACATTGATCTAATTTCAGTACGCGCGCATTCGTTGAACCCATACGAGAAACAAGTTTTTGCCGTTCTGCGGAAAGAGACCATGCGGGTCACACGCGCGTGCATGTCGGAAACATTCAAGAGTCATCGCGCACCCGCCAACTCTGTCAAATCAGACGCCATCATCACAGTCGCCATCATCATCATAGTTGCCTTCATCATCACTACCATCACCATCAACTTCGCCATCGTCATCCGTATCCTCGGTTTCGTCATCTTCGTCATCAGCGCCACAACTATCGTCATCGTCGTTGCCGTCGCCGAAGTCGTCGTCACCACCCATTCGCCCGCCCGAGTCATGGATCTGCTTGAGAAGGGTCTTCGCGTCAGTGCGCCGTATGGGTTTAGCCAGCAAGTTGCGGGTGGGTGGATTGCATGTCTGCTCGAGAATTGGAGTTTGCGGTTTCAAAAAGTTCAAACGTAGGAAAATGCGCCAGTGGATCTCCCAGAATACACTAAAGGGGGTGGGGGGGTCTCGAACCTCCCCCCCTCCCTCCCTTGAGGGGGGGGGGGGGTCCGGACCGCATGTGGGCCGAATCCCAACCAACTGGGCCCAATCCCAACCAATTGGGACCAATCCCAACCGGTGCGAAAAGCAAACTGGGCCCAATCCCAACCTGCTTGGGGTAGCATCACAATAAGATTTTAATTGTAGAGAAGCCCAAGACGACTGTGAAGACCAAGTGGCACCTCTTATGTCAACGCAGAGGTTCTGGGAGCCAACATACGTGCCAGAGTTGGAATTGGCTTTAGTTTTGGTCTGCACAGGAGCATTATGTTAAGATGAGCACGAGGGCACCAAAGCGTAAGCAAAACCGCACCGAATAGCATCGATTCTAAAATATGCAAGATGGATCCTCCTATCAGTAGTAGTAATAGTCGTAGTCGTAGTAGTCGTAGTCGTAGTCGTAGTCGTAGTCGTAATCGTAGTCGTAGTCGTAGTCGTAGTCGTAGTCGTAGTAGTAGTAGTAGTAGTAGTAGTAGTAGTATTAGTAGTAGTAGTAGTAGTAGTACTAGTACTAGTAGTAGTAGTAGTAGTAGTAGTATAGTAATCGTAGTACTAGTAGTAGTAGTAGTACTAGTACTAGTACTAGTACTAGTACTAGTAGTACTAGTACTAGTACTAGTAGTAGTACTAGTACTAGTAGTAGTAGTAGTAGTAGTAGTAGTAGTAGTAGTAGTAGTAGTAGTCGTAGTAGTAGTAGTAGTAGTAGTAGTAGTAGTAGTAGTAGTAGTAGTAGTAGTAGTAGTAGTAGTAGTAGTAGTAGTAGTAGTAGTAGTCGTAGTCGTAGTCGTAGTCGTAGTCGTAGTCGAAGTAATAGTCGTAGTAAGTCGAAGGAACAGTAATAGCAATCGTAATCGTAGTCGTAGTCGTAGTAATGATAATAGTCGTAATAATAGTAGTAGGAACCCTCATGAATTCCGAAGAGTCCGCAGGAATCCTGAGGAATTCCGAAGAACCCGAAAGAATCCGGAGGAATTCCGAGAAAATCCGAAGGAATCCTGAGGAATTCCGAAGAACCCGCAGGAATCCGGAGGAATTCCGAAGAATTCGAAGGAATCCTGAGGAATTCCGAAGAATCCGAAGGAATCCTGAGGAATTCCGAAGAATCCGAAGGAATCCTGAGGAATTCCGAAGAATCCGAAGGAATCCTGAGGAATTCCGAACAAAAAATCCGAAGGAATCCTGAGGAACCCCAAAGACCGAAGGAATCCTGAGGAATTCCGAAGAATCCAGAGGAATCCGGAGGAATTCCGAAGAATCCGAAGGAATCCTGAGAAATTCCGTGGAAACCGGAGGAACCCTAAGGAACTCCGAAGATCCCATCCATGGTTGTAATTGGTTTCATTTCTGGTTGGAATTGGTCTCGTTTCTGGTTGCAATTCGCTCCGAACGGTTGGAATTGGGACAAGTCGGTTGTAATTCGTTCCATTTCGGGTCCGGACCCCCCCCCCTCCCCTTTTGGCGCTGGAAAAGGAGGGGGGGGGGGTCGAACCCCCCTCCCCCTCGTGTAGGGAGTACGGAGTTGGGAGTAGGGAGTGGTGAGTAGTGAGTAGTGAGTTAGTGCGTAGTAAGTAGTGAGTATTGGGTAGTGAGTAGTAGTGAGTAGTGAGTATGAGTAGTGGGTAGTGAGTGGCGAGTAGGGAGTAGGGAGTAGGGAGTGGGGGGTAGTGAGTAGTGAATAGTGAGTAATTAGTGCGTACTGATAAGTGAGTAGTGAGTGGCGAGTAGTGAGTTGAGTAGCGAGTAGCGAGTAGCGCGTACTGAGTAGGGAGTAGGGAGTAATGAGTACTGGGTAGTGAGTAGAAGGTAGTGAGTAATGGGTGGCGAGTAGTGATTAGTGAGTAGTGAGTTGTGGGTGGTGCGTAGTGCGTAGTGAGTAGTGAGAAGTGAGTAGTGACTAGTGAGTAGTGAGTAGTGAGTAGCGAGTAGTGAGTAGTGAGTAGTGAACAGTGAGTAGTGAGTATTGAGTAGTACGTAGTGCGTAGTTGGTAGTGAGTAGTGAGTAGTGATGAGTAGTGAACAGAAAGTAGTGGGTAGTGGCAGTGGGTAGTGAGTAGTGAGTAGCGAGTAGTGAGTCGTGAGTAGTGGGTAGAGTGTAGTCAGTAGTGAGTAGTGGGTAGTGATTAGTGAGTGACGAATAGGGAGTAGCGAGTAGTGAGTAGTGAGTAGTGAGTGCTGAGTAGGGAGTAGGGAGTAGGGAGTAGTGAGCAGTGAGTAGTAAGAAGTGGGTAGCGAATAGTGGGTAGTGACTAGCGATTGGTGAGTAGTGGGTAGTGACTAGTGACTAGTGAGTTGCGACTAGTGACTAGAGACTATGTAGTGACTAGTGAGTAGGGGGTAGTGAGTAGTGAGTAGTGAGTAGTGAATAGTGAGTAGCGGGGAGTAAGTAGTGAGGATTGAGTAGCGAGTATGGGAGTAGCGAGTAGCGAGTACTGAATACTGTGTAGTCAGTATTGTGTAGGGAGTAGCGAGTAGCGAGTAGTGGGTAGTGAGTAGTGATTTGTGGGCAATGAGTAGTTAGTAGTGAGTAGTGAGTAGTGGATAGTGGGTAGTGGGTAATGAATAGTGATTATTGAGTAGTGAATAGTGAGTAGTGAGTAGTGCTTAGTGAGTAGCGAGTATAGAGTAGTGGGTAGTGAGGAGTGAGTAGTGAGTAGGGGGGAGGGAGTAGTGAGCAGGGAGTAGTGAGTAGCGAGTAGTGGGTGGTGGGTAGTGAGTAGTGGATAGTGAGTAGTGAGTCGTGAGTAGCGAATAGCGAGTAGTGAGTAGGGGGTAGTGAGTAGGGGGCTGGGGTTAGTGGTTAGGGGGTAGGGGGCCCCTCGTGACTCCCTTTGGGGCAGGGGTTAGTGGTTAGGGTTCGGATTCGGGGTTTGATTTCGGGTGAGGACTAGGGGTATGGGTGGCGGGGATCGGTTTCCGGCGTCAGGGGGCATCGTGGCGAAAGGGGGGGAGGGGGAGGGGGTCGGACCCCCCCCCTCTTTTGAAAGGGGGAGAAGGGGGGGGGGGGTCCCCGACGACGGGTCGTGGAAAGGGGGGGAGGGGGGGGGGGTCCCCGACGACGGATCAGGGAAGGGGGGGGGGGTTGCCCGACGACGGATCGGGGAAGGGGGGGAGGGGGTGGTCCTAACCCCCCCCTTCCCATGGGGAGATCCAGCGGCGCACCCTCCGAAAGTAGTTGCGTGCCATGGATTGGGCCGCAGTTTGCACCGCAACCACTACATCCTATACATTCTCCTGTCGACGAAAAGAAACAGGATCTAGCGCCCTTTTGGGGCTGGAGTTATCCGCACCCCGCAGGGATGTGCAGTTTACATGTGATTTTGCTTCATGACTCATGCAAGACATCGATTCAACCATCCCAGCCAGGCCAGTATCGACCCCCCCACCTCCACAAACATACGCGCGCATGATTCATCATCTCACAAGATCCGCTTTCAAGAGCCCCTTGCAAGACATGCTTACCTGTGATTCTGCCTCATCATTCATGCAAGATGTCGGTACAACCATCCCAAACAGGCCGGTATCGACCCCCCCACCTCGTCCTTGACCAAGAAATAATGCGCGCGTGATTCATCATCTCGAACGATTCGTTTTCAAGGGCCCCTTGCAAAACATGGGACGAAGTGCGCACGCGCGCGTCGTCGCGCGCTCATCCCGAAATCCTTCAAACATATGAGGTTTCGTGAGGATTTCGAACTCGAGCGTCCTGGAAACATTAAACCACAGCCAATGGTATCGCAACAAAAATGTTCAAGAAAGTTGGTTTTCGCTCTCTTTGCGAATTCTTCAACTATTATCCGGGCGACGTGGCCAGCCATATGCAGTTGTGAGTACCGCCGCTGTGAGAACCGCCTTCGGTGGAGCGGCCTGCGGGTGCTGCTGTTCCTGATGATGATGATGATGATGCTGATGATGATGTTGAGGTTGATGCGAATGATGGCGATCATGATAATGACAAGATGGTAGTGCTGGCGATGGTGATGATGATGCTGATGATGATGATGTTGCTGCTGCTGATGATGATGCAGATGATGACGATGCTGATGATGATGACGATGATGATGCTGATGATGATTATGATGATGATGATGATGATGATGATGATGATGATGATGATGATGATGATGATGATGATGATGGTGATGATGATGATCATGATGATGGTGATGATGATCACGGTGATGCCGATGATGATGGTGACGAGGACATACAGGGGGGCAGGGGCAAGGAGGGGGAGGAGGGACGAGCGGGAGGAGGAGGAGCAGCAGGAGAGGAGAGGGATGCGGGGCGCTGTCTCTTCAGAACGAGGAGCCAACTCAACCTGAAATGGTTGGGAACAACCCATCGGTTCTCAACACGTTCATCAACTTCGACCAAACGTGCCCCACTCGCGCGCACGTCGAAATCATTCGAACGTCCTTGCGCGCGTGCTGTCGCAAGAGTCCCTGTCAAAACTTATCCTGGCGAAAGACCTAACCATATGCAGTTGTGAGTACCGCCGTTGTGAGAACCGCCTTCGGTGAAGCTCCCTACAGGGCCAGGAATCGCGTGAAGGGAACGCCGAACTGAGGCGGGGCCGCCATGCGGGCGTTCCCGCTGGGGGTCTGCAGGGGGCGCGGAGGTCCGACGAAACGGGTTACGTGCCGATTGAATTTGTTAAGGCTGACAGGCACTGGGAGAAACGGGAACAGGCTTGCGGGCGCATCCATTGAGGCCTTAGGTGGAGCTCCGTGTGGGGCCACGAAGCGTGTGAGGGGTGTGCCAAGGTAAGGGGGGGCAGCATTCGAACGCAGCCACGGGGGCCTTCAGTGGAGCTCCCTATTATAGGGCCGCGCAACGTGTGACGGGTTTGCCAAAGTGAGGGGGGGTGGCGGCATGCGAACGCAGCCATTGGGGCTTTCGGTGGAGCTCCTTATGGGGCCACAAAGCGTGCTAGGGGTGTGCCAAAGTGAGGGGGATGGCGGCATGCGGCTGCAGCCAGTTGGGCCTTCGGTGGAGCCCGTTTTGGGGCCACGAAGCGTGTGAGGGGTGTACCAAAGTGAGGAGGGTGGCGGCATGCGAACGCAGCCACTGGCGCCTTAGGTGGAGTTTTCCAGAGGGCCACGAAGCGTGCGAGGGATGTGCCAAATTAAGGGGGGTGGCGGCATGCGAACGCAGCCACTGGCGCCTTCGGTGGAGCTCCCCATGGGGCCACGAAACGTGTGAGTGGCGTGCCGAAGCAGACACCTGAAAGAGGAGGGGGTATGACGGCGATGGTGATGACGATGGTGATGGTAAGGAGATGTGGAGGGCAGACGCAAGGTTGGGAAGAAGGAGAAGCAGGAGGACGCGGGGACTGTCTCTTCAAACTAAGGACCAAACACCGCAGGATGGTGGGGGAAATTTGCTTGGCGAAGGACCCAACCATATGCAGTAGTGAGCACCGTCGTTGTATGCACCGCATCCGGAGAAGCTCCTTCGAGGGCCACGACACGTGTGAGGGGTGTGCCGGAATTTGTCTGGTGGGCGGATGCGGAAGCAGCCACTGGGGCCGTCGGTGGAATTCCGTATGGGGCCACGAAACGTGTGAGGGGTGTTCGGAAATGGGCGTGCGTTACGCATGCGGGGGATGGCACCGGGGACTTCGGTGGAGCTCCCTATGGGGCCACGAAACGCGTGAGAGGTGTGCCGAAATGGGTGCGGTGGGCGCATGCGAACGCAGCCACTGGCGCCTTCTGTAAAGCTCCCTGTGGGGCCACGAAACGTGTGAGGGATGTGCCGGAAGGGGGGTGGGTGACGCATGCTGGCGGTGGCACTGGGGCCTTCGGTGGAGCTCCCTATGGGGCCACGAAGCGTGTGAGGGGTGTGCGAAATGGGCGTGCGTGACGCATGTGAACGCGGCCACTGGGGCTTTGGGTGGAGCTCCCTATGGGGCTACGAACCTTGTGAGGGGTGTGCCGAAATGGGCATGCGGTGGGCGGGGTGGGCGCATGTGAACGCGGCCACTAGGGCATTGGGTGGAGCTGCCTATGGGGCCACGAACCGTGTGAGGGGTGTGCCGAAATTGGCATGCAGTGGGCGGGGTGGACGCATGTGAACGCGGCCACTGGGGCATTGGGTGGAGCTGCCTATGGGGCCACGAACCGTGTGAGGGGTGTGCCGAAACGGGCATGCGGGCTGGGTGGGCGCATGTGAACTCGGCCACTGGGGCCTTGGGTGGAGCTGTCTATGGGGCCACGAAGCGCGCGAGGGGTGTGCCGAAACGGGCATGCGGTGGGCGGGGTGGGCGCATGTCAACGCGGCCACTGGCACTGGGGCCTTGGGTGGAGCTGTCTATGGGGCAACGAAACATGTGAGGGGTGTGCCGATATGGGCATGCGGTGGGCGGGGTGGACGCATGCGAACGCGGCCACTGGGGCCTTGGGTGGAGCTGTCTATGGGGCCACGAACCGTGTGGGGGTTGTGCCGACATGGGCATGCGGTGTGCGGGGTCAGACACACAGACACACAGGCAGACAGACACACAGACACACAGACACATAAGCACACAGACACACAGACACACAGACACACAGACACGGACCCCGACATAGACACAAACATAGACACAGACAGAGACCTACACCCAGACACAGACACAGGCACAGACGCAGACACTGACATAGAAACAGACACAGACAAAGACACATACACATACACATACACGTACACATACACATACGATACACATCCACATACACACGCACACACGCACATACACACGCGGGCACACACATACACACACACACCGCACACACATGTTTAAGCTGGCGGCGCAGCGAACAGCAGGTGGAAGTGCCATTTGCGATCGAACATCGTCAAAGGCATAGTGTGCAAAGCGTCGCACACTTCGTGTGCAGGATGTGTGGTGTGAAGGAGGAACTGCAAATCAAAGGGAACGTGGAGCGGCCAGAAAACCGCGGAGGCAACTCGTTTCGAAGTGTACTGAAGCGCGAGCAGTCACACATGCACACATACAGACACAAACATACATGTGAACCAATGGTTTCGCAACAAGAATGTTCAAAAAGCCTGCGCCCGCGCTCTTGCGAATTCTTAGGAAACCTCAGGTTGCTCCGCATTTTCATCGAGTGCTTGCAAGCGTGCCCCTCGCGCGCGCATGTCGAAATCAATCGAATGCCCTCGCGCACGTGTCGAGAGGGGGTACGATTCCTGCCACATCGTATCATGCGGACAACTCGCGCCCGTCGGCCGCGCACGCATGTCGAAATCTTTCCGACACCTTCATCACCGACGGGTGGACACCATCATCGTCATCGGCGTGATCAGCATCGGTGCCGTCGTTGCCCTTGCCGTCGTCATTGACATCGTGTCACCAGCATCGCTAGTATCATCATCGTGTCTGCCGTTGTCGATGTCGCCATGATATCGCGCCCGCCCTTGTCACCGACTCGCACTGATGTGCCCGCGCGTCAGCGCGGCTTCCGAAACGCGCCGGGATGCTCCCAGCGGTCAGCGCCAACGCGGCCGCGTCGGTCGCGCAAGACTAGCTGGTCGCTCTACGCGCGAGAGTGCGCGCTAGCGCGGCCGCAGAGATGCACCAACCAGCGCCAAACAGCCATCGCAATCGCCAACGCATGGCGCTTGCAAACCCAGTTGCGGGTGGATGGGTGGGGTGATTGCGCGAGCATTAGAGGCGGCCACTTGCGAGGAAGTCGAAGTCAACTGCGCCACAGAGTTGCACCACGTAAGTTGCACCACGCCACATCGGTTGCATGGCATTTATTGTGCCATGCCGGTTGCAACGCAGCGATTGCACCGTGCACGGGTTGCACCGAGACGGTTGCACGTCGAGAGTGCAAGGTCTTATTGTTTGGAGTCCACGCTGGCAAACGTGCGGTTTGAGTTTTCAGCTGTTTTTTTTTGGAACGGATAAACATGCTCTTCTTTGCGCCTAATCATCGGAGGGGCGAGTGGGGAAGGGGAGGGGACGTCACGGGAAACAGCTCCAGGATCCCAGGGGCAAACCTGGCTTGAACGCGAGGCATCAGCATGTTCAGGGAGCGAGGGGCGGGGGTGGATGTTTCTGGCTGCGGCTGCCCTCCCTGACATGAGCCGAGCCAGGCGTGGGAACCGCTGTTGGAGCCGCCCGTGCGCCGCGTTCACGACCTGGCATGCGGCAGCGGGGAAGCGTCGGTGGCATTCGGCTGCTGGCGGGGGTCTGCGGGTTGCGCTCTGGACGCGAGAGGGTGTGAACTCTTCTGACAAGACGGAATTGCCAATTGTGTGTGTTGTTGTGTCAGTGGGGGTCATTGTGGTGCAGAGGAATATGCCCGAGTGATAGGACAAGGCTTGACCCCGAATCTCGTTGGGTTCGTATGACGGAAACGTCGGACAATAGTAGTTTTTCTCCAGGGCCAGACCCATGAGTATTCGTTATTCCGTCCGCCGAGGCAAGTTAGATAGTTCATTGGCCATCAATCGGTTATAATATCTTGGTTTATTAGCCGAATCATTTAGGCATGTTTGCCAACGTGGACCCCGACGGGGGAATTTTCGCATTCCGGTGGGGGGAATTACGTGGTGGAAGTTCTGTGGTGGTGGTTTTGTGGTGGAAGTTATGTGGCAGAAGCTAAGTGCTGTGAGCTATATGTGGTCGCTCGCCCGCAGACGACAGGGCATCCTGGCGACGCTGCCACCCAAGCGGCGCCGGGCTGGAACGTGGCGAAGACGCTGCCACCCATGCGGCAACGGGGCGGCATTGAGCGGGAACGTGGCGCATCCTCGACGCTGCCACCCAAGATGCAACGGGCGGCAACGGGCCGGCAACGAGCGGCAACGGGCGGCATCGGGTGGGAACGTGGCGAATCCTCGACGCACCCACCCAATGCTTCAGTACGACATGTAAGACCTCCTGAGTGTAATCACTGTTTGGGGAATCGTCCGAAGCTCTCGCAGAATCCCATCGCGCGGCACCATGAATGCGACGCACATCCTATTTCAACGTGCTTCAGCTGGGCAGATGGTTCGTTGACGGCTTGGAGGAGGGCCAGGTTTAGGAGGAGAATTAGAAGTCGAAGGAGTGGTCGCAGCTTGGTGCCGTATAGCCCAGGCTGTGGACTGCGTTGACCTCGGCTTGACGGAAGAATAAACGAGGGTCTGGTGGCAGAGTTCGACCACAGCCGTTTTGCCATCCCCAGCGGAGGAGGGCGAGGAGGGATCGCGTTGGCCTGCAGCCGGGTGGCTGGGCGATGTGTGGGGCAGGAGAACACCGAGGCGCGGACATGAGACCCTGGGTCCCGGGAGGGGAAAGGGTGCAGGACCCTCGGCTCGAGTCGACGAGGATTGCGAGTCGTATCGAGGGGGGCGCCGGTCTCGAGAGCCCTGAGCCGAAGGGACGCCGCGCGGTTTCAATCCCATACACCTTCCTCTCACTCTTTCTTCTAGCCCCATCCCTGTTCTCGACCCATCATCTCTCCTTCCTCGCTCCCCTCCTCTTCACTGTTCCTCCTCCTGCTTCTACCCTGCCCTCCCCTCCCCTCTCCTCCATCCCCTCCCCTCTCTCGCTTCCTCCCTTCCCTCTATGCGCCCTTCCCTCCTCCCACCCTTTACAGAGGACGCCTCGGACCCGTACACGCACGCAGCGTTCGAGAACCGGCTGGGGCGACCCTGCCGACGTTGGAGTTTCGAAGACGTGGCTGCTGGGGTCCTCGAGGAGGACTTTGGGGTTGTTTATGCACAATATAAGCAGCTATTCATGTACACTAAAACGGGAGACCAGGCTGGGGTGGAGGCCCGGGGCCGCAACCTGGACCACAAATTTGGAGCCCGGCCCAGCCCGATCTCCAGGGGCCCGAAATCGCTTCCGAGAGGGGTCGGGCAGCCATCAAGGCGCCCCAAGAGGGCTCCGAGTTACCCCTCAAGACGGCTTCCAGGGGCCTCAGACGGCCTCACGCTCTCCCCCAAAAGGTCCGAATACGCTTCCCCAGCGCGGTCAAGAGGGCCGAAGAAGCCCAAGACGCTCCCAACGGCGGCCCAAAAGTTCCTGAGAGGGGTCAAACAGCCGTTCAGGCGGTCCTGAACCGCCCCCAGTCACCCCCCGACGACGTCCAGGGGCCCCAGACGGCTCTAGAGAGGCTCCAGACGCTCCAAGAGACGCTCAAGACTGCGAGTTCCAGAGGGCCTCAGGAGGCTCTCCAGGACAGCTGCGACAAGCAAACAGCATTCGAACATTGTCGCCTTCCGACGGGAAACCAGTGTCTTCGTACATTCTCGCCAGGACCACTCCGACAAGCCAAACATCTTCGAACACCCATGGGAGATCGATGAGTTTGCCTTCTCACATTTTCGCCTCCGATGGGCTGCTGAGGCCTGAAGCTCGCTCCCAGGAGGCTCCAAGACGCCCCCCAAAAAGCACCCAAGAGGCCCCAAGAAGCCCCAAGACGCACCCAACGGGGGTCCAGAATCGCTCCGGAGAGGGCTCAGACAGCCGTCCAGGCGGCCCAGGACGGCCCCGAGTTACCCCAAGACGGACTCCAGGTGTCTCAGACGGCTCGAGAGAGGCCCCAGACGCCTCAAGAGAAGCTCAAGAAAGTCTCAGAGAGCCTCATGATATTATCCAGGATCATTCCCCGACAAGCCAACAGCATTCGAAACCACATGGGGAATACATGAATTTGGCCTTCTCGCCTTTTCGCCCCCGAATGGCTGCTGAGGCCTCAGGCTCGCCCCCAGGAGGCCCCAAGCCCCTAGAAGCCCCAATGCGCCCCCCACACAGGGGCCCAGAATCGCTTCCCAGAGGGGTCGACCCAGGACGGCCCCGAGTCACCCCCAAGACGGCCTCCAGGGGTCTCAGGCGGCTCCCGAGAGGCTCCAGACGCCTCAAGAGCCGCTCAAGACAGCCCCAGAGGGTCTCGGGCGACATTCCAGGACATGTCCGACACATGAAACACCTGCACGAACTACTCCGAGGAGAAGGATGAGGAAGACGAGCCTTAGAGAGCCTCCCAAGAGTGCTCCGGCCCCAGAGTTCCCAGAAGCCCCCTCAGGGCTTCACGTAGCGCCCAACGTTTTCCAAGATACCCTCCGAACGAGCCGCACCTGTGAACCTGCTTGGTGCCTCCTCCCCATGCCTGTTCGAAGCCCCCCCTGGAGGCGCATTCAGACCGTCGTGGAACCTGTCGAGCTTTCCCAGGCCGTCTCCGAGAGTTTCCAGCGGCTCACTCGGTGCACCAAGGAGCGCTCCAGGATCGTCCTCGGAGGTCCCCCAAAGAGAAACACTCGTGAACGCATGGTGTGCCTGGTTCCCTCGTCCTTTCTGGAGCATTCCTGGAGCTCAACTGTGAGCTCTTCCCCAATCCATTCCTGAGAGCTGTTGAAGGCTTACGTCCCCACGGAGAGCCCTGGCACGGTCTCAAGAAAGCCCCAAACAGATGGACATCCGTGAGACTCCTTTGTGTCTCTTCCATGCGCTCTGCGGGGGTTCTCCGGGGGCCCACTTCGGGGAGTCTGAGAGCCCTACGAGCTTGCCTGGGCCGTCTCCAAGCGCTCCCAGAGGTCCACTCAAACCCCAATGAGAGCGGCAGGACGGTTCCAAGAAGCCCCCAATCATAATCACATTCGTGAGCTTACGTTGTTCTTGTCTCCATTGCCCTCTTCGAGCCCTGCTAGGGCCCAAGTCGGACCGCCGTGGATCCTCTCGAGGCTCCCCTGCCCGCCTCGTACAGCGCTCGGAGGAAAACTAGGTCTACTCCTTCGGGCCGTGGAGAACCCTGTGGGCCACGATCCGTGTGCCTCGGGGGCTGTCATGGTGATATTTCGGTCGCTATAGGGCCGGCCGTCTTGGGGCCCTCTTGGCGCCGTCTTCTGGACCTCCTGGAGTAAAGTTTGTGGTGGCCGCCTTGAGGCTGTTGGAACCTCTTTGGCTGCTGGAGGTTCGAAAAAGCGAGAAAACGCAAACCGTTCAAACAGTGAACACACATTATTGAGTTGGCCTTCTTCAGGCTGTCCTGGAAAGCCTCGAGCCCCCTCCAGGCCATTTTCGCCGTCTTGGAGGCATACGGGGCGACCTTGGAGGTTTCTTGGGAACCTCGTGCCATCTTGGAGGCCACCTGTGACCGTCTTGGGCCGCCAGGGCCCGTCTTGAGGACCATCTTTGGCCATGGTGGCTGGGTTGGAGGCGAGTTGTCTTAATGTTGGGTGCTGTGTGCGGTGGCGGCCGACAAGCCGAGAGCCACATATATAATCGTTTGGAAGGGCCAGCCGTGTTGTAAAATTTGGCAGGCCGCGCACCCCTCTTGCAAGCAACAGGGGGCGACGAATCGAAGACGCCTACGACGAGTCGCCGCCGTCCCCTGCATTTTTGGAAATCGGCTATGTTTCTGACCGTTGGGGAGAGTTTTGGCAAGTGTTTGGATTGCGTGTTCCCCCAGCCGTTGTAAAAGCCATTTGGGGAACATGGGATGGCCTCTGTCTAGGGGACCCCCCCAGGGTACCCCCGGGCCTCTTGGGAGCCTCTTGAGGACCCCTTGGGGGCCTATGGGGGCGCCTGCTGAGCCTCTTGAGCCGTTTTGGGACCATCTTGGAGCTTCTAGGGGCTTCCTTGGGTCGTCCTCAAGCCATCTTGGGGCTGTGAATGGCAGAGCGCGCCCTCCTGGGAGGTGAGGGTGGCCCATGGATTGCTCGAAGAGGAAGATAAAATGCAACAGGACTTCAAAACAGACCACGTGGAGCGTTGGAAGGCCAACGGTGTCCCCCAGAAGTCCCAAGGGGGGCCCAAGGCGTCCCCGGACGGCTCCCAGACGCCCAACAAGCCCTCACGACTTCCATAGGGAGTTTCAAAAGGAGCTTGCTAGAATCTAAGCGCGCGAAGCACGAACGTGGTTATAGTCTGTATACGTACACGCATCATAACAAACATACACATACGTTACATAGGGCGTGTGTGCGTACACACCTATAACCATACATACACACAGACAGGGAGATAACGAGAGCGACCCTCAAACCAAATTCCCACGTGACGACGCAGTTTCTGAACCCGCGGCGGGGCGCCGCTAGACTGGCCGACTGGCCCTCCGCAACTTTCCCTGGACCCAGCGACAGTTTTGCAGATCGCAGCCCCACAGGGACGGGGAGGTCCCGCTCAGGTCCGCGCAGTGCTTCACTCCGCTGGACCCACCAGCAGCCCTCGAAAGTGACGACAGTTTCTGCGAAGAGATGCAGATTTTCGTCAAGACCTTTACGGGGAAGACGATCACCCTCGATGTGGTGGCCAGCTGCACTATCGCCAAGATGAAGACGATGATCCAGGACAGCCAGGACATCCCTTCAGGGCAGCAGCGGCTGCTTTACTCTGGGAGGCAACTGGGGGATGCTCAAAACATACTCGACCACAACATTCAGCATCACGCCATGCTCTACTTGACGCTCCGCCTCGACGGCGGCATGGACGCTACGCAGCCGCATGGCGACGACGACGACGACATGACCGAGCAGGACGACGACGGCATGAACGGCACGGGTCTGTCCCAGCCGCTGGCGGATCTTTCGCTACCTGGGGCTGCTGCTGCTGCCACACCTCCTGGACTCGTCGACACCCCCAGGAGGACAGCTCAGCAGATGACCACGGACGCGGAGATGGCCGCCCCCAGCAACACTCTGTTACAGGATTTCTTGGACTCCGAGGTGTTAGAGCATTTTGATCTCATCCAAGCGGCTTGTCCCGATAATCCTGAAGACAATGCCGTCTCCATCGACCTCCCCACCACTTGGCTGGAGTTGCAGACGGTGCTACGAAAGCTGGCCTACGACCCCGCTACGGTCGACCCGTGGCGGCGCCTGGGCCTTGCAATGTTCGCCGGGGAGGATCCCACCGCCACCATTATTGCGGCACGGGAGCGTACGGCATTATTGTTGGGTGGTCTCTCGGAACATGCATCTTGGACACCCGCTGATAGGGCAGCGGCTGCTGCCTTCATGCAGCGCGCCTCTGAGGCAGCGCGGCATTGTGAGGCAGAACTTCCTGATCTTCTCCGGCAGCGTCGGAAGATGAAGATGAGCAAGCTCCCCCTCTTCAAGGAGTTGGGGAAGGAGGCCATGGAGATCATCCGGGCCCTGCCGCTGACCCCCGACACGGTCATCCTCACCCAGTGGTCCAACGTGTTGCAGGAGCCGACCGTCACTGAGAGCATCATCGAGGACTCCCGCGGCATCGCTACGTTGGCCGAGAAAGGGGATCCCAAGCTGTGCGAGTGGTGCCGTGGGAAGCGAGTCGTCATATGGGCTCCTGCGGATACGAATGCTCTCACTCGTTGTGTGGCTGCCCTGGTACGTCTCGCTCCTGAGGCCCCGCCATTATCGTGCATCATGCTGGCTCCGATCAGGCTCCTGCCAGGGATGCACACCATCGAGGCGGTTACTAATCTATGGTGGCACCCGCTCCTGGCCGAGACGTGGGCCTCTGTAGTGCGCAAGTGCATTTTCTCTCCGACGCCGTTGGAGATTGTTGACACGGGGCCCGTCGGCCCCAGGATTACCCGGTCGGGGTTGGCAATCTTTCACCGTAGTCATGATGGCCCCCGTGCAGCCCCACACATTCATCTTCCGAAATCCCCTCTGCTACAACTCCCCTCGGTCAACATGGCAACGGTCGACTTGCAGGTGGACCACCTCCCGAGACTCTTCGGGGTCTTGGCAGGTAACGGCTTCGACGGCATTGTTCCGAGGCACCACATGAAGAGCCCATTAAGCTCTTCACAAACTCCTCGGGTGCGCATCGATCTTTTACTACCCGTCGGCATCACAGACTCTTACGGACAACTTATGATGCTGCGGCTACGCCGGGAGGGACTTCCTGCAGACGCTTACTGGGCACATTCATCGATCTATGATTCTTCGGACGCTAAAATATTGGAAGTTTCATCGCCCGCCAATGTCCACAGATTTTGGGCCCTGTGCACACAACTCGTCGCCATCTCCAACACGAAGATCCTGGTGGTCTCCGAGACCTTCGCTCCGCAGTGGACTGCGGTCATGGACCAAATTTTGAAGGAAGACGCGTCGGACTCGGCCTTCAAGCTCAAGTGGAAGGCTTCGCGGTGCGGGGGCCGCACAATCGCTACGCCCACTGCGACCGGGGCAGCTTTGGCTGCTTCCAGGCGCCGGGGCACCAAGAAGGCCTCCAACCTCGACCACATCGCGGAGCTGGCCATTCAAGGAGAAGTGGGACGACAGGATGCTGAAGTACTGCGTCTTCTCATGGCGCACGCCTGCACGGCCACTGGCATCAGCCTGACGGAGACTGACTACAGCAGGGATCCGCGGGAGGGGGAATTTGTCCACGTTGCGTCGGAAGATCCCGCAGCCCCGCCTGGGCGACTTCGGCTTCTCCTACCTGACGCGGAAGCGGTTCGCCGTATCCGAGCCGCCCTGCACGGACAGACGATCCAAGTGGGCAACGACCGCGTGGCCATCCACATCTCCAACGATCTGGTCGATGCGGCAGGGGTCCCGGGGGGCTCCAGGGGGCGGCGCTGACCGCGGCCCGTCCGCCTTGCATTAGCGGCTGCGTGCACGAGGGAATTCGTTTCTGGACATCTGCGGGTACCTCCGGTTGGTTACTGGACATCGCTCTGCAACTCCGCCCTTCTTCGGAGGGGCTGGGAAGCTTGAGCCGTGTCGCTTCTCACCCGTACGCCCCAGCTGTCCATCGTTTCGCCAGGAATTCACGGTCGAATTCACGTTCTACTTCTCGGTCTACTTCTTTTACTTACTCTCCGCTCTCATCAAGTCAGTCTGATCGTCTTCTTCCACAGCTGCCGGCATTCATGTACGGAGACCAGGATGTCCTTCCGCAAGGGGTCAGCGGCTTCAGTCACCGACGTGCCAGTGAGCATCTACAGGAGGCAGCGGCTACTACGAGCGCTAGGTCTACTGGGCCACGATCGCGTGCTGCTACCAGCTCGCTCCATACCAGCCTCTCTCCATACACCCTTACAGCACTGGCCTGGGCAATATCGAGGAGATTTTTGCGTTACCACTTGGAACGCCCAAGCTTTTTTTGCGATGGAGGAGGGTCGCCACTTCGCCAAGGCGAGATACATCCACTCGCTCCTCAATCGCTGCGACATGATCCTGATCACCGAGGCGCACGGGACCTTCGGCCAGCACAAAGCTTGGAGGCCTCCTGCGGGCACTTCGGCATGGTGGTCTGCCGGACGCACCACAGGGCACGCTGGTCTCGGCATCATCGCGAAGAACGGGTTCCTACAGAGGTTCCACACGTCCGATGGCAGGTTATATGGCTTGGCCGGGCTGGTAAATTGGCCCTCCGAGGGCGGGATGGGGCCTTGGACGTGATTGTCAGTTATTTTCATTCCGGCGCGGACATCCAAGAAGCAGATATTTATGGTGTATCCCAAGAGCTCCGAGCCCAGTGCACGAGCTTCCCTGCCTTGCGGGAGGTGCTGCGGAACCGCCTCAGCCAGCACGTCGCCAGCCCCACGACTACGCTCATCATATTGGGCGGCGACTTCAACTGGGTGCCAGACGAGGTGGACCGCCGATCGGGTTCCACATCTGCTGCTTCGGGTCGCCGGGACCATGGTGAAGAATCGCGCTTGCAATCCGTACTCGGTTATCCTTTCAAGCTCCACGAGATGCACCAGGCAGAGATGACCTTCGCTTCGAGTTCAGCCTGGTCTAGGCTGGACCGCTTGTATTGTAATCAGCACGTTGCGGAGCAGCTAGACAGGGATATCAAGGCAGTTGCATTGGAGTGGAAACCGCATTTATCTGACCATCGCGCTGTGCTGTTTTCCCGCCGTCTTCCACACTGCCTTCCTGAACACGAGCGCCCTTTGTCCATGGACGATCTACACCGCGAGGATTTCGGTTGGCTGGTGCGGCTGGAGTGCCAGCAACTTCTTCGGCAGCATCCTCAAGCCGGAGGTCTTCGAAAGGTCCAGTTGCTCAAACAAGCCATGAGGGGCGCGGGCTCTCAGCTCGATCGGGGCCCCGGGCACTATGCTGAGGCGCTGGCCTTGGGGGACCGCTTGGGCGTCACGATGCGCTTCCTTAGGGCGGCTGAGACCAGCTCCATGGGAACGTTGTCGGTGCGCATGTCTCGCTACCCCCGGGTCCGGGAGTTCTTGGACAACCCTTATGACACTGCCTGCCACACGACACGTCTCTTGCAACCAGTCCGTGACCACGCAGTTGACTTGGCTAGGGAACACGCTCTGGACGAGCTTGGCAAGGCCACTGTAGAACTCAAGGAAGGGGGAGAAATGGCTGCGAGAAGGCGCAAGAAGAAGGCCACGCAGTTGCTTTACCGACTGCTGCCAGGGAAGGGGGGCGGCATTCGAGCAATCCGGGGCGCCGGAGGCGAGCACCTCACCGAGCCCGCTGCAATGGCCGGGGCGCTTCGGGGCCATTGGGGGGGGGGCGTGTTCGCCGGCCGAGGCATCAACGCTGAGCTGTTGCAGCAGTGGCTGGACGAGGACGCGGCCCACCGGGATGAGCACAGTCTTGGGCACGAAGCCGTGCGCCAGATTCGTCTTCGCAAGCACCACCTCCGCAGCGCCATTCAGGCATCCAACAACTCCGCCCCGGTTCCAGATGGCATCCCTTGTGCGGCCTGGAGGTGCCTGGAGGACACTGCGGTGGACGTCCTTTATGAGGCTTTTCATCAAATCTGCAGCGACGACGCCCCTGCCCACATCGATGCCGAATACCCCGATTTCAATTCCAGCATCCTCATTTTCCTCCCGAAGAAAGCTGTCGGAGTAACGGGCGACGGGGAGGAACTCTTCGACCCAGGAGGCGTGCGCCCGCTCAATATCACTAACGCGGACAATCGGCTCTTGGCAAGCGCATGCCGTTTCATGTTGGAACCAGTGCTAGGCCCTTTGACTATCGACGACCAGCGAGGATTTATCCAAGGCCGCTCAATGATCAGCAGTATCGTCGACGTGGGCGAAGCCGTGCTGGAGACGGCGGCGCAGACGGAAGGTGGAATGGCATTCTTTTTCGATTTCGCCGCGGCCTTCCCCTCGATTGAACACCAGCTGCTGATGGGCTTCTTTCGTCGTCTTGGATGGCCCAGCTGGCTGCTAAATTTCATTGGCGGCCTTTACAGGAACAACAACTGCGAGGTGGGCATTGCTGGTGGGCGTTACCTTGGTTTCTGCTTATCCAGAGGCATCCGCCAGGGCTGCCCGCTGTCGCCGTTGCTCTACGCTGCCTGCTCGGACTTGCTTCTTCGCCGGCTTCGGCGATTATTTCCGGGCGCCGCCGCCCGGGCTTTCGCCGACGATCTCGCGCTGGTGCTGGCGAATGCGCGGGCACACCTCGGCAGTTTACAGCAGTTCTTCGACGAGTTTCGCCAAATTTCCGGCATGGGGCTGAATGTGCAGAAAACAGTAGTTGCCCCTACGGATCCATTTGACGAGGAGCGAGCGCGGGCTGCTATCAGCGCTTGCGCGCCTGGCTGGGGAGGAATCGCGGTGGCCGCGGCGGCGAAATACCTGGGCGTCTACATCGGCCCCGGTCGCGGGCAGCTGTCTTGGGAGACCCCCATCAGTAAATATTTGACGCGAGCCAGTCAGCGGGGAGAAGTGGGCGCAGGTCTCCTTATTTCTCTAAAGGCGCACCGAGTGTACATTGCATCCGTCCTCTTATTTGTGGGGCAACTAGAAGTGTTGCCGCGTGACTTCGCGCGCGCAGAAGCCGCAGCTTGCCGACGGTTGTTCCGTGGCCCGATGGATTGGACCACCACCGACGCCCTCCGTGAACTCCGCGCTCTGGGCAGCGCAGACCAGCTCGTGGACGTAGAGTCAACTGTAGTTGCAGCCAAGGCGCGAGTGGTCCGTTACGGGTCCAACGGCTCCCTTGGGATCCGGCGGCGGGCGACGCATATGCAGCGGCTCTCTTGCGCCTCAGACGCCTCGTCTCTGGCGCGGGTGGCGTGGCTGAGCGAGTGGCGCAACGGCAGCTTCTTGATGAACCTCAGCCGGGCCGCCGAGCAGGTTGCGGCGGTCCGTCGCCGACAACCGCACGCAGAGCATTGGGAGCAACGCCTGGGGTGGCAATGGTTCGCAGCCAACCAGATCTACGGCCAACCGCGTGCACAAGCAAGTGTTCACCTGCGTCGCAGACTTGACCGTTGGTCTCTGGATATCTTGCCTGGCCGCCGGCTGGGGCCTGCTCCGCGCGTTCTGCGGATGGTGGGTGCCCGCTGTCTCCCGCGCGTCTGGGCTGCAGTGCTCCGCCTCTTCTGCAACGGTTGGTGCACGAGTGCCCGTTTTGGTGGAAGTTGCCCGCGCCGATTCGCATGCGGCGCAGGGGGAGACTCTATCACGCATTTTGCACACTGCCGCGCTGTTCGTGACCTCTTCCACCAGAAAGCGGGAGTGGAACTTACGCCCGGCGCGCTCGCACTGGATGATTTCCTTGGCTTGGGGGGGACATTCCGCACGGACGAAGCCACTATCAACTGGGCGGTGGCGGTGCGCGCGCTGTACCGGGTGCGCAATGGCCGGCGACGCCATCTCTTGGCGACGAGCGAAATCTTGGGCGCCTTCGGCGAGTACTTGAGGGAGGGGCGCAGCGGCCACGGCGCGGACGCGTGAGTGAGCAGCGGCCGCCCAGACCGTTACGGCGAGAGTCTCGATTTTGGCCGTGCCGGCCGATCCTCGATTTTAGGTTGGTCCCTGTTGTTTCTCCCTCCGCTGCTCCCCCTCCTCCTCGCCTCGCCCCCTCTCGGGCGGCCGGTTCGGGGGATGCCTGCCCGTCGATTTAGGTCCCTTGCTGGCAGTCTGTTGTCCCAGCCGCACGGCCGATGGCGTCTCAGCGTGGGCTTGCATGGAGCGGAAAGGGCTCAAAGTTGTACCGCGCCCGCCTGGAATATCCTTCCCCCGTCGTCTCCTTCCCCCCGCTCTCGCTTCCTGGAGGCGGAGCTCCGGCTAACCCCGCCGGGGCGGGCCGGCTCTTCGCCTCCCCTGCCTGTCTCCTCCTCGCCCCCCCCGTGCACGTCGTCTCGCCCGGCCTTGAGCAGTAGCCGACCTGGTTGGCGATGGTTCGCACCACGCTCTGCAGGATCGTTCCTCCTCCCCGCCGTCTTCCCCTCTCCCTCCCCTTCTCCCCCTTCTTCCGGGTCGTCCCGCCGCACTGTGGGCGAAGTCTTCTTGCGCCAGCCGCGGATGTGGCGGCGCCACAGGTCCGTGCTTTAATGAATGGCGTCGTTCACAAACGTAGTTTCGCAGCAGTGCATGCTTCAGCTTTGCAGGCCGCCGTGAAGGAGGCGGCGCACAGACTGCAGCTTCTTCCGCAATGCATGCCCGATTTGACACTACAGGCTTCCGTTGGAGAAGCGGCGTTGCAGACGGGGCCGCTTTCGCCACAGCACCGAAGCCGGCAAATGCCGCCTTCCGGCGGACAGCTCCCCACCAGCTCCGTCAGTGCAAGTGCTTGCGTGGTAGAGGGGGTTGCCCCCCGCCCCTCCTTCTCTCCTCCGCCCCCTCTTTCTCCTGTTTCGTCCCCCGCGCGCGGCGACTCGCCCCCGCGCTGTGGCGGTAGAGGGTCACACGACGCGGTTCATCTTGTTAGCCAGTGCGCGTCTCAGATCTTTGCTGGCCTCCGGAAGGACACGATCAAGAGGGCGAATGGAGGGGTGCCGCGTCGGTCGGCCCCTGGCGGGATGGCGCCCCTCACCAGGGAGCCGGAAAAACAATGGCCCCTCGGATCGGCACCCTCCCTTTTTTCTTCGGTAGGACTCGACTTGTGGGAGCTGCCTCCCCTCACTTTGCCCTCTTTCCTCCGTTCTTGCATGCGCATGTTTGTTTATACAGTTACATCTTAGTGTCTGCACATCGGTGCTATTCTTCACCAGGGGCCGGCCGGCTGTACTTGGGGTGGCGTTAGGCAAAGGCTGCTGGCATGCTGCGCAGCCGTTTTCCGCTCTCCTTCCTCCCTTCTTCCCTTCTAGCGCTACTGTGTGCGATTTTAATTTTCGGCTGAGTAGGGCAAAGGGGGATTTCCACACAGGGTTGGGATCTCAAGTTTGCGTGGTCGTTCGTGGAGCTTGGTCTCTGCGCTAGCTAAATCTCATTCCACGATTTCTGACCCAATGTTGCCATTCAGGGAAGTGTTGCCAGTGCTTTTTTACTTCTGGCATGGGCCAGGGCTTAAAGTTGACGTCGCGCGTGACATCTCGCCACCAGCAGTGTTTCGCAAGTGTCGAGCGTGGCCGGCACGCGGGCACGGGAGACTGTTCTGGCAGGGCCTCGGGGTCCACCTCACGGGCGCGGTGAGGAAGCCGTCATACCCTTAAAGATCGCTCAAAAAAAAGATCGCAGCCCCCCAGCGACGGCGAGGTCTCGCTCAGGACCGCGCGGTGCCTCACTCCGCTGGACCCACCAGCAGCCCTCGAAAGTGGCGACAGTTTCGCAGATCGCAGCCCCCCCAGCGAGGGCGAGGTCTCGCTCAGGTCCGCCCGGTGCCTCACTCAACTGGGCCCACCAACAGCCCTCGAAAGTGGCGACAGTCTCGCAGATCGCAGCCCCCCAGCGACGGCGAGGTCCCGCCCAGGACCGCACGGTGCCTCACTCCGCTGGACCCACCAGCAGCCCTCGAAAGAAGCGACCGTTTCGCAGATGGCAGCCCCCCAGCGACGGCGAGGTCTCGCTCAGGTCCGCGCGGTGCCTCGCTCCGCTGGACCCACCAGCAGCCCTCGAATGCGGCGACAGTTTCGCAGGTCGCAGCCCCCCCCAGGGTCGGCGAGGTTTCGCTCAGGTCCGCGCGGTGCCTCACTCCGCTGGACCCACCAGCAGCCCTCGAAAGAAGCGACCGTTTCGCAGATCGCAGCCCCCCAGCGACGGCAAGGTCTCGCTCAGGTCCGCGCGGTGCCTCACTCCGCTGGGCCCACCAGCAGCCCTCGAAAGAAGCGACAGTTTCGCAGATCGCAGCCCCCCAGCGACGGCGAGGTCTCGCTCAGGACCGCGCGGTGCCTCACTCCGCTGGGCCCACCAGCAGCCCTCGAAAGAAGCGACAGTTTCGCAGACTGCAGCCCCCCCAGGGTCGGCGAGGTCCTGCTCAGGTCCGCGCGGTGCCTCACTCCGCTGGACCCATCAGCAGCCCTCGAAAGTGGCGACAGTTTCGCAGATCGCAGCCCCCCAGCGACGGCGAAGAGAGGGCAGGAGGAGGGAGGCGGGAGGAGGCGGGAGGAGGAGAAGACACGACCGCGGTGCTTTACTCAAAACGAATACCCAACCAAGGAGTGTTTGGAAACAGCAGGGAATTCCAGATATTCTTTTTTTCAAGTCCAACAAATACTCTCTCTCTCTTTCTCTTTCTCTCTCTCTCTCTCTCCCTCTCTCTTTCTCTCTCTCTCTCTCTCCTCTCTCTCTCTCTCTCTTTTTGTTTCTCTCTCTCTCTCTCTCTCTCTCTCTCCCCCCCCCCCCGGGGGTCCCACGCCTTCCCGAAACATCTGCGGAACGCTCCAGGAACCGCGCGTTCCGTCCCGGGGGGGGGCCCAAAACCCTCAAGCACAGCCCAAGACGACCCCAAGGAGCTTCCAGAACGGAAAGGAACGGCCCAAGACGCGCCAAAGCAACCCAAGATAGTTGTCGGTCGGCTCTCCAGGGCGCCAGAAAGCGTCCAATATATACTTCAAAAGCAGAGGAACAACAAAAACATGGAATTCCAGAGATTTCCTTTTTTTTTCAAGTTGGGGTTCCTACTCCGTATCCTCTTCTTCCTGCCCCATCAAGACTTCGGGGTCACATGCAACGATTTTCTGGGATTGCTGTTGAACTCTCTGACGCTGTCTTGGCACTCTCTTGGATCGTCTTCGTGTCCTCGTGGCTGCCCCTGAGACCACCGTAGAGATCGAGATTCCATGATCCCATGCGTTGGACAAATGTTTTAGAATTCTTTGTTCCCCAACTCACCCCATGCCTATGTTTGCACGAAGACCACGAGGGGGCATCCCAACATCTCGTGGCCTGCATCCAGAAAATTTCGAACCCACAGCCCAGGCACGGCATCCTGAAAAAAAGGGGAAGCCCACAATTTCCTTTTCTTCAGGTTCGCCCCCCCCCCCCCCCTTGTCTACTCTTGCACAACAGACCATAATTCTAGACGCTACGCAGTGGCTACTACAGGCGTACAAGCGCAGAGTGGACGACGACCGTGCACGCAAGAGAGCCAGGACTCCCCCCTCCCTGTCCAGACTACCGCTGGGGTTCGGGCAGCCTACCGACGCCCCAGCCCCAACCTCTCTGAAAAACCTCGCCATGCGCACGCCGCGCCAGTTCCAACCAGCCAGCGTAGGCACGACACTCCCACCACACAGGCTCACCGACGGCAGGTTCGGCACCGAAGTACACCTCACCCAACTGTACTCGGCCTCTTGTGACACCTGTCCCCCTTGTTTCCCCTTGCTAGACTGGTCGCCAGGCTCACCAGCCCTTGGCTGCTTCATATGGCGCCCAGAGGCAGACGCTGACTGCAACGAGCAGACAGGCCTCCCGCCGTGGGACGCAATGCCCCTGCTGTGGATCCAGAGGAAGTGGAACGCCGGCTGGGCATGCAGGAGGCGCCTGGTTCACATCTGGGACATCGCCCCAAGCGCCCTCGATCGAATACTTGGCCAGTGCTCCAGCGAGATATACCCAGCCTCCCCGACCAAAAGGCCGGCCATGAACGAGATCACAGAGGAATGGTGCATTTACGACATGTCCGCACACCTTTCCACAACCAGCCGCGCGCCAGCCGCAGGCCCCGACACACCAACTCCAACAGGCGACAGCCGGTCAACACAGCCCCCCACCGGGCAGCCACAAGGGGCCTCAGTCGGAGGGGTCACTTTCAGCTATTCGCTTCCCGACCTACCACCCCCCACTGCGCCGTCACTCCCCCCACGCACTCCACCCACCTTCTGGCAGGGGGCGAGTCGAGAGGCCCTGTCCGTGCGTCGGTAAAATACCTGATTGAGTGGATCCACGCAGTCTACACCATCTGGGCAGCCCACGCGCAGCGCTTAGGAAGAGACATCGTGGGCGAGGTAACCGACGAATCGGGGTGGTCCCTCGAAAATGTGGTGCCTTTTTCTGGCAACTATCTACGGGGATGACATGCCCAGCAACGGCCATCCCCCGCGCATCCCCTGGGACGGACAGAGGACCGCGGCTGCCAGGGTTGTCACACACCTAGTGGAGAGCAGCCCGAAGTACCAGGAGGAATGGAAGCGCTTCGCAGACAAGCTCGACAATCAGAAAGGACAGTGCCCCCACCGACAGCCATTGAGTACACTCACCCTCTTTCTCTCAGGGATCGAGGATGACCTAGCGGGAGGAACGATTGAGCTCCTCGCTGGCCAGCCCAAGGTGGCAAAGACCAGTAGCGCTGATAAAGGAGGTCCCCCCACAGCCATTTGGCTCAACAAACCCCAAGAGGACCCGTCTGACCCTACCTCTCTACACGCAGTTGGCCACGCGCCCCCCCAGCAACCCGTCGCACCAGGCCAGTCCGACGGGCGCGCAGGAGACGAGCCGTCCCCATGCAAGTGCGGAAGCGGCGGCGGCGACTATGAAAGGATCGATTGGGATGAGTCCATCAAGGGATCCGAACTGGACGGCCAGGCGCACGGAAGCCCACCAGACATTTCCAACTCCGAGGTGCAGGCCAGCTCCGCACACCAGGTAGATGATGCCAACCCTCCAGGACCGAACAACAATGAGTCCGCCCGCAGTACTCCCCCGCTGTGGTCCCAACCCCCCCTGAGGGTCGACTCGCAAGCCTGGCCCCCGTGTGCACGGGCCTTCGCAGACGCGGTCAGTGACGGCAGGAAGCTCAGGCTAACGGAGAACAAAACAGACCGCCGACCTCCCACTATTCCCGAGGACACCTCCATAGGTCGCTCTGTCCCTCCGCCCCGCAGCTCACCCAGGCAGCGACGCAGCGCGGGGCGGGGGCGCGACGCACTGTCAGCAGCAATTCCACCTGCGCGCCCGGATGACCCCATGGGTGGTGCCCCCATGTACTTGCGGCCCATCAATGAAGCAAATGTCACAAAGGACGAGCCAGCACCAGACAAGATCATAAGGTTGCAGAAGACGCTGGGAGGTGTTTTCAACGGAGTTTGGAGTGCCTGGGTCCGTAAGGCAGGAACCAAGCAAGGGAGCGCATGGGTCAACATCAAGTCCGACCCCAGGAAGAATGCGGCGCAGCAGCGCGACGACTTCCCCCAGGCATGGAGCAAAGCAGGCTACGACGCCTACAGGATGGACAAGGAGCACCAGCTCCAGGTTGAATGGCCAAACATCATGGACAAGCAGCGCAGGCTCATACAGCGCGACACGAAGAACCGCACCCCCGAAGGGCCCATCGGAGGTGGTCGCTGGAACCCATGGGCCGACGAGGACAATGGTGCGTCCAGCACCCCCCCCGCCGCCCGCCGATGACAAAGGCGCCTCGCAGGCAGCTGCCTCGGGAGGGCCCATTGGAGGCGGACGCTGGAACCCGTGGGCTAACGAGAGCAAAGAGGCTACATGCCCCCCCCCCACCACTGCGCACCGACTACAGAGTCGCCACACAGACAGGCGCATCAGGATCGGCCGCCCCCTGGGGCCCATGGCAATCCTGGGACGGGTGGGACCACCAGCAGGACACCTGGGTCGACGCAGACTGGAGGGCCAGGGGGAAATGGTCTTCCCCCAGAGGGGATACCCACTATGCTGACAAGCGCCATCGGGGATGGGACTCCGCCCCCAAGTGAGCGCGACAGGGACCCGCCAGTGGGCACCTGGCCCCCCCCCTCCCCCCCTGGCCCGGGGAGTCGGCCCTCCTGACTGGGAACAGCCGCCATGTGCGCTACTCGCGTTCCCACCTGCACGTTTGCCTCTTCCCCGCTCTCTCAAGGGCTGGCCTGCGCAGCTCGTCTGCGGCTCAAGACCCCCCCCCCCGGCCACGTCAATGCTCCGAGCTGCCGCTTAGCCCGTCACGGAACGCAGCGCTTGCTTTCTGGACAACAACGACCTCGGGCAGCTGGGGACAGCCTCCACCGCCTGATAAAAAGTGGTCTCCATCGCGCTGACCCTGTGGGCCATATGGGACCCCTCTGTGCCATGCGGGGCCCAGCGGGTCGGCAGCCCTATGGTTCTCAACCGCCCCTTTGCTGCGCACAGGCATGCAATTGGTGAGGAAGAAAGACCGCGCGGACGGCTGCCCCCCACGGGCCCCCGCTTCCGTGGGCGGCCCCTTCACGACGGGGACTAGTTTCACCGCAGTGACAGGCCGAGGCCTTAACACTCTCGTGCCACCTCTTGGGGCCGAGGTGCACCTATACCACCGCGCTGCGTTTAGACTCCCGCGCTTGTTCGTGGGGGGCTTCATAGTCCGTGAGGGGCCAGCTGAAATAATCCCGTCTTTGTCCGATTGGGCAATCACTTTGGATGACTGGGACTGCAGGCCAAAGGCCCACCCCAGGTGCTCCACCTGTCGCACCGCACTCTTCCACGCCACTACCTACGGTGACCCCGGTCAGGTGGAGTCGCCCCCCCCCCCACCTGTCGGGCTCTTTCCCCCCCATGTGCACCACGCTTGCAACGCTGCGTTGGGTCCTCTGCGGCCACTGCCGCCACCTGGCCCACCGGCTTTGCCCCTCTCCCCCCCTCCTTTATTCATTTGATTTGAGGCTATCGGCTGCGCCCCCCCCTCCCCCACGCGCGCCGAGGTGGTGTACCGCGCCATTCGGCCCCCCCCCCATCGTGGCAACGCACGCGTGCGCGCTCCGAGATGGCCACGCCTATCCCCGCGGCGGGATGCGTTCCCTCGCTGGCCGCGGCGGGTGGGCCTGAGATGACTGGGCCCCCGTGCAAGTGGCCCATCCTTTGGCAGGTCTTTTCCACGGTGAACGGCGCACGTGGTTCACGACAGCCCAGCGGTTCTCCCACGGGCAGGTCCGCAGGTCTCCCGCCGGGTGGTTCTGACGTGGCACCTCGCACCGCCCCCCCTATCCACCGCGGCAAGGAAGGTGCAAGCTGGGACTCCGACGAGTAGGCTGCCGACGCCCGGCATTCGTTGACGCCCTGGCTTCGAGCGCGTGAGGTGTTCTGTGAGTGAGGCCTTGTTTCCTCCCCCCCCCTCCCCTCGTCGCCGCCCGCGCCTGTCCCCCCTTCTGTTCCTCCTCGCCGCGTTTGGCGGTGCCTCTCCTGGGGCTCTGTGCTGCCCGCGCATTGTTCTCGCCTTCCGCAGGCTTGGTCTGTGGGGGCTTGCGCCACAGTGCGACCATCCGCCGGCTTTTCCAGTGCTCCTCCTCGCCGCGTTTGGCGGTGCCTCTCCTGGGGTTTTGTGCTGCCCGCTCAATGTTCCCGCCATCGCGCAGGCTTGGTCTGCGGGGGCTGGCGCCACAGTGCGACCCTCCGCCGACTTTTCCAGTCTGCTGCCGTCTTCCGTTCCCGGGTCGGCTCTAATGAGGTTCATTTTGTCCCTCGCATGTGCATCGCGGCGTTGGCCTATGTGCCTTCGTTGCCAATCGTCTCGCTTTGCGCCCCTGTCGAGATTGACCCGCTCTCTGGACTCGTCCTTTGAGCCGCAGATCAAAAAAACAAAAAAAAATATCCCCACCAACCCATCCGCAAACGATGCGTAGGGGAGCTGACGGAAGAAGGGAAGGAGAGACACACATAGTAAAACCGAGAGGGTGACGACGGTGAATTGCGAGATTTTTTGGGGTGAAGGTTGCATGTGTTGTTGCTGGTGCTCTTGCTCCTGCCGGTACTGCTTCTGCTGCTGTCGCTGCTGGCGTTGCTGGTTCTCGACCAGCGAATGCCCAGGCGAATGGGGGTGATCAGGGAAGTGAGGGAGCACACAGAGCAACCAAGGGCTGGGGAACCCGTCTTATCCAAGACGGCGAGGACGGAGGATGAGGAGGAGGAGGAGGAGGAGGAGGAGAAACTGAAGGAGGAGGAGGGGGAGCGGGAGGAGGCAAGAGGGAGGAGGAGGAATAGGCGGATGATGATGATGATGAGGAGGAGGAGGAGGAGCCGGAGGAGCAGGAGGATAATGAGGAGGAGGAGGAGGATGAGGAGGACGAGGAGGAGGAGGAGGAGAAGGGCGAGCAGAATGGCCAGAGGCCTACTGGATGCCTCTCGGGGTATCTCCGGATGTGTATTCGGAGTGTCCTGAAGGCCTGTTAGGGCGTCCTGGGAGCGTCTTGGCGGTCCCAGAGTCCTCGTGCGTTCATCCCCGCTTACTCCTCGTCTTCCGTCTATTCCTCCTCTTCCTCCTCCGCCGATTGCATCGAAGCCGCCGCCGTCGTTGTTCAGCAACAGCGAGGAGTAGCAGGGGAGGAGGAGGAGGAGGAGGAGGAGGAGGAAAAAGGGGAGGGGGAGGAGAGGAGGAGGAAGGAGGAGGAGGAGTAGGCTGATAAGGGCGAGGTGGGGTTGTGGGACGAGAGATGAGGGATAATGATGATGATGATGATGATGATGATGATGATGATGATGATGATGATGATGATGATGATGATGATGATGATGATGATGATGATGATGATGATGATGCTGATGATGATGATGATGATGATGATGATGATGATGATGATGATGTGATGATGATGAGGCTGGTAGGAGGAGAAGGAGGAGGAGAAGGAGGAGGAAGCGGAGGAGGAGGAGGAGGAGGGGAGGAAAAAAGGCCACCAGAGAGCCATTCGCCTCTTGAATGACTCTCGGAATCTCCTCTGGTTTCTCTTGGAAGTGACAAGAGGAGGGCGGATGAGGGGGAGGAGGAGGAGGAGGAAGAGGAGGAGGAGGAGGAGGAGGAGGAGGAGGAAGAGGTGGGGGAGGGATATGAGGGAGGAGGGAGGAGGAGGAGGAGGCTGAGGAGGTAGAGAAGGAGGATGGGGTAGGATGAACAATCAGAAGAGGAGGAGGAGGAGGAGGAGGAGGAGGAGGAGGATGAGGAGGCCATCCAGAGACGATGCCCAGCCGAGTTGCCCCGATCTGGCAAGTGAAGGAGCATACCGAGGAACAACAGCTTAGGAAGCAGACGTACCCTGAGAAGGGAGAAGATGGCGGAGAAATAGCAACAAAAAGGACACGAGGAATCGGATGATGCTGATGATGATGATGATGATGCTGATGATGATGATGATGATGCTGATGATGATGATGATGATGATGATGATGATGATGATGATGTCCCGATGATGATGATGATGATGATGATGATGATGATGATGATGATGATGATGATGATATGATGATGATGATGATGATGATGATGATGATGATGATGATGATGATGATGATTGATGATGATGATGATGATGATGATGATGATGATGATGATGAGGAGGAGGAGGAGGAGGAGGAGGAGGAGGAGGAGGAGGAGGAGAAGGGAGACGGAGATGGGGATGATGATGAGGAGGAGGAGGAGGAGGAAGAGGAAAAGGAGGAGGAGGAGGAAGATAAGGATGATGATGATGATGATGATGATGATGATGATGATGATGATGATGATGATGATGATGATGATGATGATGATGATGATGATGATGATGATGATGATGATGATGATAAAGTGGAGGAAGAGCAGAGAGGAGGATGAGGTGCGGGAGGGAATGGAGGGAGGAGGAAAGAGGCGGATGAGATGGAGGAGAAAGACGATGAGGAGGATGAGGAGGAGGGGGAAGACAATTTTGAGTTTGGGGGTCTCGTGGGCCGTCTTGGGGGCTTCTTGGCGATCCCGGGGGCCTGTTCCGTGCCTCGGGGGGGGGGGGGGGGGCTCTTGGGGCCGTTTGGGCGTCTCTTGGGAGCTTCATGGAAGCCTTTTGGGAGTCTCTTGGGGCCTCCTGGGCGCCTCTTGGTGCCCTCATGAGGCGCTCTTGAGAGCCTTGGGGGCGCTCTTGGGGCCATCTTGGAGGAGATCGATCAAAAAAGGGAGGGGGGTTTAATTTGCACCGCCCCTCGGGAGCCTCTGAAATCGCCTTTTGGACCACTCTTGGAGCGCTCGTGGGCGCTCTTGGGGCCGTCTTGGGGCTCTCTTAGGCCCCTCTTGGAGCTTTCTTGAGCCATTTTGGAGCCATCTTGAGGCCTCGGATGGCCATCGGAAGCGAAACTGCGAGAAAGCACAAATCATTGGTGTTCCTTAGGTTTTCGAAGGATGTTTGCCTCTTGGAGGCCTCCTTGGAAAGCTATTTGGCCTCTTGGAGCCGTCTTGGGGCGGTCTTGGAGCCTCTTGGAGCATCTTCGGAGCCATCTTGAGGTATCTTAGGCTATCTTGATCAATCTTGGAGGTCATCTTAGGCTTTCCGAAGCGCTCTTGGAGCCATCTTGGGCGAAAACGTACCCTCTGACCGCTCGCGGAACGCCCCGTCCAGTTCCAGGGGAGGGGGTTTGGGGGGAGGGGTAAACCCCTCCCCGAAGGGGAAGAAGGAGGGGTGGAAGAAGAAGCTCTCTAATCCACCTACGCCCAGAGGGAGGGTGGGATTAAGGCCCACCTCAGCTCCCAGAAAAGAGCCCAGGAAGCTTTTTGAGGGCCCCAAATCGTTGAATACTGAACGGGAATGAATGAGTTCAGCGTTTCCGCAGTTCCCCTTCTACACGATTCCGAGGCTTGCGCAGGGCCCTCCAAGAGAGCCCCTGGATGCAAGAAATCACCAACATTATATTTCATGCGTTAGCCCATCAGGCCTAGCTAGAACTTGAGCGCGCGCGACGCGCGCGGGATGGTTCTAGTATATACATAACTGTATGCCTATATGTGGATATACAGGTATGTATGTATGCACTCAAATGTATATGTACACGTGTATGCATGTGTAAGTGTACACGTATATATCTATACACACCTATACGACCACCCTTCGGGTGATAAGGAGGTTCGGGCGGGAGGAACCAACGTCTCACTCGATCGGTCTCGCTATCGATCTCATTATCGATCTCACTATCGGTCTCGCTCGATCGATCTCACTCGATCGATCTCACAAACGATATCACCCGATAGATTTCATTCGATCGATATCACAATATATCTGACGATCGATCTCACAATCGATCTCACTATCGATCTCACAATCGATCACATATTCTGTCTAACTATCGATCGCACGATCGCTATCACAATCGATACCACAATCAACGCCAACATCATCATCAAAATCCTCGTCACCAACGTCATCAACATCATCATCATCCGCATCATCGGGGCACTATCATCATCCTCACTTCATCATCATCAACATCATCATCATCACCATCATCATCACCATCATCATCGAGACATCATCATCGTCTCCATCATCATCACCATCAACATCATCATCCTCGGGACACCATCATCATCGGAACACCACCACCATCATCATCGCACCATCATGATCATGATCAACATCATCAACATCATCATCATCGGGACACCTTCATCATCATCATCATCAACATGAGCAAAACAACATCATCAACATCGTAATCATCATAAGGAACACCATCATCATCGTCACCATCATCATCACCATCATAATCGCCAACAACATCAGGACACCATCATCATCATCATCATCAACATCGGCGTCATCATCACCATCATTGGGCCACCATCATCAAAATCATCATCATTACCTCATCATCATCTCCCTCCTCAACAGCATCATCATCGGGACACCATCATCGTCATCACAATCATCATTATCATCATCGTCATCGGGACAACATCATCATCACCATCATCATCAACAGCATCATCATCAACCTCATCAGCATCTCCATCATCATCGGGGCACCAACATCACCATCTTCATCATCATCAAATCATCTGATCATCATCAATATAATCAGGATCATCAACATCATCATCGGGGTACCATCATCATCATCAGCAACATCATCATGAACATCATCATCATCATCGGGGCACCATCATCATCACCATCACCATCATCATCATCAACATTGTCAACATCATCATCATCATCTTCATCATCATCATCGGGGCACCATCATCATCACCACCATAATCATCATCATCACCGTCAACATCATCAACATCATCATCATCGGGACACCGACGGGACACCGGCCGGACACCAGCGGGACACCGCGCGCCACCGGCCCCCGATCCGGACACCGGCGGGACACCGCGGGGCACCAGTTGCCGGAACGGAGTCTTTTGGTCCGGCCGCGCCTTAGCTACAGGAGACTTATTTCTCGCCCGCCCACGCAGCTTCGCCTCGCCCGCATGCACGGCACGCACGAACACGAAACCGAAACCGATTTCCCGGTAGGGGGGCTTTCCGTTCCACTTCGATCTCTCACCCCTCACATATATATATATAATTATATGTATATATATATATATACATGTACTTATGCGACCACCATTCCGGTGATAAGGAGGTTCGGGGGGGGGGAGGAACCAACGTCTCACTCGATCGGTCTCACTATCGATCTCACGATCGATCTCACTATCGGTCTCGCTCGATCGATCTCACTCGATCGATCTCGCAATCGATCTCACTCGATCTGTTTCACTCGATCGATCTCACAACTGATCTGACTATCGATCTCGCAATCGATCTCAATAGATCGATGTCACTATCGATATCACAATCGATCTCACATTCGGTATAACTACTGATCCCATTATCGATATCACGATCGATATCACAATCAACGTCACCATCATCATCAGCATCATCAACATCATCGTCATCAACGTCATCATCATCATCTTCACCATCATCGGGACACCACCATCATCATCACCTCATCACCGTCGTCATCATCATTGGGACACCATCATCGGCACCATCATCATCATCAACTTCATCATCATCACCGGCACACCATCATCTGAACACCACCAGCACCATCATATCATCATCGGGACACCATCACCATCATCATCAGCATTACCGACATCATCGTCATCAACATAATCATCATCCTCGGAGTATCATCATCGGGGCACCATCATCATCATCATCATCACCATCATAATCATCAACAACATCGGGGCACCATCATCATCAACATCAGCATCATCATCACCATCATTGGGCCGTCATCCTCAAAATTGTCGTCATCATGTCCTCATCATCAACATCATCATCATCATCGGGACACCGTCGTCGTCATCATCAGCATCATCATCGTCATCGGGACACCATCATCATCATCATCACCACCGTCATCATCAACAGCAACATCATCAGCTCCATCACCATCATCACCGAGACATTTCCATCAGCATCTTCATCTCCATCAAATCATATGGTCATCATCAACATCATCAGGACTAACAACATCATCATCATCATCATCAACATCATCATCAGGGCATCATCATCACCACCATCATCATCAGCCTCGTCAACATCATCATCGGGACATCATCACCATCACCACCATCACCATCATCATCATCGTCAACATCATGAACATCATCATCATCATCATCATCATCATCATCATTATCATCATCATCGGCACACCGACGGGACACCGGCGGGAAACCAGCGGGACACCGCGCGCCACCTCCCCCCGAGCGGGACACCGGCGGGACACCGCGGGGCACCGGTTGCCGGAACGGAGCCTTTTGGCCTTTTGGTCCGGCCGCGCCTCAACTACAGGAGACTTATTTCTCGCCCGCCCACGCACCTTCGCCTCGCCCGCACGCACGGCACGCACGAACACGAAACCGAAACCGATTTCCCGGTAGGGGGGCTTTCCGTTCCACTTCGATCTAACCCCCCCATCTCCGATATATATGTAGTTGCACCTATACCACCACCCTTCGGGTGATAAGGAGGTTCGGGGGGGGGAGGAACCAACGTCTCACTCGATCGGTCTCAGTATCGATTTTACTATCGATCTCACTATCGGTCTCGCTCGGTCGATCTCAATCGATCGATCTCACAATCGATATCACTCGATCTATTTCATTCGATCGATATCACAATCGATATGGCTATCGATCTCACAATCGATCTCACTATCGATCTCACAATATATCTCACATTCGGCCTCACTATCGATATCACCATAGATACCTATACCACCACCCTTCGGGTGATAAGGAGGTTCGGGGGGGGAGGAACCAACGTCTCACTCGATCGGTCTCACTATCGATCTCACTATCGATCTCAGTATCGGTCTCGCTCGATCGATCTCCCTCGATCGATCCCACAGTCGATCTCACTCGAACTATCTCACAATTGATTTGACTATCGATCTCACAATCGATCTCACAATCGATATCACCTTCGGACTCACTATCGATTTCATTATCGATATCACAACCGCTCTCACAATCAACGTCATCATCATCATCATCAACAACAACAACATCAACATCAACATCAGCATCATCATCATCACCAACATTATCATAATCGGGACACCGTCCTCATCATCAACACCAACATCATCATCATCATCACGGTCATCAACATCATCGGGACACCACAATCATCACCATCACCATCATCACAATCATCATCATCGACATCATCATCATCATCAGCAGCAGCATCGGGACACCGCCCCGCCCACCGGCCAGCGCGCCCCCCCGCCCCGACCTTTTTCATTCAGGCAAGGCACACCTCTCCGCACCGACACCTTTATTCTCTTGCACAGGGTGTCTAAAGCTCCGACCATTTTACGTCGCGCCGCGCCCCCCCCCCCTCTCCCCCCGCGCCCTCAGCGCCGGAGTGGGGCCCCCGCGCCGCGGCTCTCTGCCCCAAGCACCCCCGCGTCCCCGGCGCCCCAGCGGGGGCCCCACCCACTGCCCCCTCCGCCACGCACGCTTTATCCAGCGTCGCCCCCCCCCCCCCCCCGCCACCGCGCCCCAGCGCCAGTGTGGGGCCTCCGCGCCGCGGCTCTCTGCCCCAAGCACCCCCGCGTCCCCGGCGCCCCAGCGGGGGCCCACCCACTGCCCCCTCCGTCACGAACGCTTTTATCCAGCGCACCTCCCCCCCCCCCCCCCCTCCCGCGTCCCCAGCGCCAGCGTGGGGCCCCGCGCCGTGGCTCTCTGCCCCAAGCACCGCGCCCCCAGCGCCCCAGCGGGGCCCCCGCCCACTGCCCCCTCCGACACGAACGCTTTATTACGCGTCGCACCCCCCCCCTCCGCGCCCCCAGCGCCAGAGTGGGACCCCCGCGCCGTGGTTCTCTGCCCCGAGCCCCCCCGCGTCCCCAGCGCCCCAGCGGGGGCCCCGCCCACTGCCCCTTCCGCCACTAACGCTTCATCCCGCGTCGCGCCGCACACCACCTCCCCCACCTCCCTCCCCGCGTCCCCAGCGCCCCAGTGGGGGCTCCGCCCCGTGCCCCCTCCGCCCCGACAATTTTATTCCGCGTCGCGACGCACGCCACCTCCCCCCCGCACCCCCTTTTCCCCAGCGCCCCAGTTGGACCCCCGCCCGGTGGCCCTCCGCCCCAAGCCCCGCGCAGTGCCCCCTCCGCCCCGACAGTTTATTCCGCGTCGCGGCAACCCCCCCCCTCCTCTCCGCGCCCCCAGCGCCCCAGTGGGACCTCCGCCCCGTGCTCCCTCCGCTCCGAGCACTTTATTCCGCGTCGCGACGCGCGCCGCCTCCCCCACCCTCCCCACCTGGGACTTGGGCCCCGTTGCTGGGCCCAGAGGGCGATGCCTTGCCCCCTCTTCCCCCCTCCTCCTCCACCTCCACCTCCTCCTCCTCCTCCTCCTCCTCCTCCTCCTCCTCCTCCTCCTCCTCCTCCTCCCCCTCCCCTTCCTTTTTGTGCAAGAGCCATAGCACACGTGCCACTTGTTATTCTGGTCTGCGGTGAATACCCTCTCTGCTGGCCTCCCCAGCAGCCCTCGAAAGTGGCGACAGTTTCGCAGATCGCAGCCCCCCAGGGATGGCGCGCCATTATTCTGGTCTGCGGTGAGTACCCTCTCTGCTGGCCTTCCCAGCAGCCTTCGAAAGCGGCAACAGTTTCGCATATCGCAGCCCCCCTGAGTCCGCGAGGGGGAGGGAGGAGAGACTCGAAAGTGGCCACGGTTTCGCAGATCGCAGCCCCCCAGGGATGGCGCGCCATTGTTCTGGTCTGCGGTGAGTACCCTCTCTGCACGCCTCCCCAGCAGCCCTCGAAAGTGGCGACAGTTTCGCAGATCGCAGCCCCCAGGGATGGCGCGCTATTATTCTGGTCTGCGGTGAGTGCCCTTTCTGCTGGCCTCCCCAGCAGCCCTCGAAAGTGGCGACAGTTTCGCAGATCGCAGCCCCCCAGGGATGGCGCGTTATTGTTCTGGTCTGCGGTGAGTGCCCTCTCTGCTGGCCTCCCCAGCAGCCCTCGAAAGTGACGACAGTTTCGCATATCGCAGCCCCCCAGGGATGGCGCGCCATTGTTCTGGTCTGCGGTGAGTACCCTCTCTGCAGGCCTCCCCAGCAGCCCTCGAAAGTGGCGGCAATTTCGCAGATCGCAGCCCCCCCCACGTACGGCGCGCTATTATTCCGGTCTGCGGTGAGTACCCTCTCTGCTGGCCTCCCCAGCAGCCCTCGAAAGTGGCAGCAGTTTCGCAGCTCGCAGCCCCCCAGGGATGGCGCGTTATTGTTCTGGTCTGCGGTGAGTGCCCTCTCTGCTGGCCTCCCCAGCAGCCCTCGAAAGTGGCGACAGTTTCGCAGATCGCAGCCCCCCAGGAATGGCGCGCTATTATTCTGGTCTGCGGTGAGTACCCTCTCTGCTGGCCTCCCCAGCAGCCTTCGAAAGCGGCAACAGTTTCGCATATCGCAGCCCCCCTGAGTCCGCGAGGGGGAAGGAGGAGAGAGGAGGGGACGGGAGCGGAAGGAGAAGCGCAGGCGGTGCTCTATTCAAAACGAGAACCCAACACAGGAGGAGGAGGGAGGAGGGGAGGAGGAGGAGGAGAAGGAAGGAGACGCGACCCCACTTCTTTCTTCAAAACAAGAACCCAACCGAGCGGAGGGTTGGGAAAAAAAGGAACGAGAGAAAGAGAAAGGGGTAGGGAGGGAGACCCATTAGTTCTAAGAAGCTCGCCCTCCCACCATGGGGTGCGCGACGGGGCGGCAGCGGGATTTGGGCCTCCTGGCCGGGCTATGGTGCTTGTACCGAGGAGCAGCCGTACGACCTCGTGCTTGCCAGCTTCTGCCTGCACCTGCTCGAGAAGTCTTACCTTCACACCACGCTCCCAGCTTGTGGGTTGTCACGACACGTCGAGATGTCTGAAGCAAAAACAACCAAGATAGCATTTTCGAAGCGGCCCGAAATAATTTTCAACTATTGGATTTTGCATGTGCATGTTTAGGAAGTTCAGCCTCATCGTGTCGAGCCCAGCTGATCTCCCCCTCCGCCCCCCCCCGCACCACCCCACCTCACAGGTCCCCATACTCCACACAGCGGTGGTCCGGATCGACCTCAGGAGCAGTG